>JAMRYA010000033.1:0-599125 GCA_024447215.1 Panagrolaimus sp. LJ2400
AGTGGATAAATAAGCTCAAAAACAATATAAAAAAGAAATATGGTTGGCATTTTTAGTCTAAAACTGAAATTCTTAAAACATGTCCTTGAAGGATCACTTGTCGAAAATCCAGCTATTCATGCACTATCTCAACCATATTATTTTATTTTTAGTGGATAAATAAGCTCAAAAACAATATAAAAAAGAAATATGGTTGGCATTTTTAGTCTAAAACTGAAATTCTTAAAACATGTCCTTGAAGGATCACTTGTCGAAAATCCAGCTATTCATGCACTATCTCAACCATATTATTTTATTTTTAGTGGATAAATAAGCTCAAAAACAATATAAAAAAGAAATATGGTTGGCATTTTTAGTCTAAAACTGAAATTCTTAAAACATGTCCTCGAAGGATCACTTGTCGAAAATTCAGCTATTCATGCACTATCTCAACCATATTATTTTATTTTTAGTGGATAAATAAGCTCAAAAACAATATAAAAAAGAAATATGGTTGGCATTTTTAGTCTAAAACTGAAATTCTTAAAACATGTCCTTGAAGGATCACTTGTCGAAAATCCAGCTATTCATGCACTATCTCAACATATTATTTTATTTTTAGTGGATAAATAAGCTCAAAAACAATATATAAAAGAAATATGGTTGGCATTTTTAGTCTAAAACTGAAATTCTTAAAACATGTCCTTGAAGGATCACTTGTCGAAAATTCAGCTATTCATGCACTATCTCAACCATATTATTTTATTTTTAGTGGATAAATAAGCTCAAAAACAATATAAAAAAGAAATATGGTTGGCATTTTTAGTCTAAAACTGAAATTCTTAAAACATGTCCTTGAAGGATCACTTGTCGAAAATCCAGCTATTCATGCACTATCTCAACCATATTATTTTATTTTTAGTGGATAAATAAGCTCAAAAACAATATAAAAAAGAAATATGGTTGGCATTTTTAGTCTAAAACTGAAATTCTTAAAACATGTCCTTGAAGGATCACTTGTCGAAAATCCAGCTATTCATGCACTATCTCAACCATATTATTTTATTTTTAGTGGATAAATAAGCTCAAAACAATATAAAAAAGAAATATGGTTGGCATTTTTAGTCTAAAACTGAAATTCTTAAAACATGTCCTCGAAGGATCACTTGTCGATAATTCAGCTATTCATGCACTATCTCAACCATATTATTTTATTTTTAGTGGATAAATAAGCTCAAAAACAATATAAAAAAGAAATATGGTTGGCATTTTTAGTCTAAAACTGAAATTCTTAAAACATGTCCTCGAAGGATCACTTGTCGAAAATTCAGCTATTCATGCACTATCTCAACCATATTATTTTATTTTTAGTGGATAAATAAGCTCAAAAACAATATAAAAAAGAAATATGGTTGGCATTTTTAGTCTAAAACTGAAATTCTTAAAACATGTCCTTGAAGGATCACTTGTCGAAAATTCAGCTATTCATGCACTATCTCAACCATATTATTTTATTTTTAGTGGATAAATAAGCTCAAAAACAATATAAAAAAGAAATATGGTTGGCATTTTTAGTCTAAACCTGAAATTCTTAAAACATGTCCTTGAAGGATCACTTGTCGAAAATCCAGCTATTCATGCACTATCTCAACCATATTATTTTATTTTTAGTGGATAAATAAGCTCAAAAACAATAAAAAAAGGAAATATGGTTGGCATTTTTAGTCTAAACCTGAAATTCTTAAAACATGTCCTTGAAGGATCACTTGTCGAAAATCCAGCTATTCATGCACTATCTCAACCATATTATTTTATTTTTAGTGGATAAATAAGCTCAAAAACAATATAAAAAAGAAATATGGTTGGCATTTTTAGTCTAAACCTGAAATTCTTAAAACATGTCCTTGAAGGATCACTTGTCGAAAATCCAGCTATTCATGCACTATCTCAACCATATTATTTTATTTTTAGTGGATAAATAAGCTCAAAATCAATATAAAAAAGAAATATGGTTGGCATTTTTAGTCTAAACCTGAAATTCTTAAAACATGTCCTTGAAGGATCACTTGTCGAAAATCCAGCTATTCATGCACTATCTCAACCATATTATTTTATTTTTAGTGGATAAATAAGCTCAAAAACAATAAAAAAAGGAAATATGGTTGGCATTTTTAGTCTAAACCTGAAATTCTTAAAACATGTCCTTGAAGGATCACTTGTCGAAAATCCAGCTATTCATGCACTATCTCAACCATATTATTTTATTTTTAGTGGATAAATAAGCTCAAAAACAATATAAAAAAGAAATATGGTTGGCATTTTTAGTCTAAACCTGAAATTCTTAAAACATGTCCTTGAAGGATCACTTGTCGAAAATCCAGCTATTCATGCACTATCTCAACCATATTATTTTATTTTTAGTGGATAAATAAGCTCAAAATCAATATAAAAAAGAAATATGGTTGGCATTTTTAGTCTAAACCTGAAATTCTTAAAACATGTCCTTGAAGGATCACTTGTCGAAAATCCAGCTATTCATGCACTATCTCAACCATATTATTTTATTTTTAGTGGATAAATAAGCTCAAAAACAATATAAAAAGGAAATATGGTTGGCATTTTTAGTCTAAACCTGAAATTCTTAAAACATGTCCTTGAAGGATCACTTGTCGAAAATCCAGCTATTCATGCACTATCTCAACCATATTATTTTATTTTTAGTGGATAAATAAGCTCAAAAACAATATAAAAAAGAAATATGGTTGGCATTTTTAGTCTAAACCTGAAATTCTTAAAACATGTCCTTGAAGGATCACTTGTCGAAAATCCAGCTATTCATGCACTATCTCAACCATATTATTTTATTTTTAGTGGATAAATAAGCTCAAAATCAATATAAAAAAGAAATATGGTTGGCATTTTTAGTCTAAACCTGAAATTCTTAAAACATGTCCTTGAAGGATCACTTGTCGAAAATCCAGCTATTCATGCACTATCTCAACCATATTATTTTATTTTTAGTGGATAAATAAGCTCAAAATCAATATAAAAAAGAAATATGGTTGGCATTTTTAGTCTAAACCTGAAATTCTTAAAACATGTCCTTGAAGGATCACTTGTCGAAAATCCAGCTATTCATGCACTATCTCAACCATATTATTTTATTTTTAGTGGATAAATAAGCTCAAAAACAATATAAAAAGGAAATATGGTTGGCATTTTTAGTCTAAACCTGAAATTCTTAAACATGTCCTTGAAGGATCACCTGTCGAAAATCCAGCTATTCATGCACTATCTCAACCATATTATTTTATTTTTAGTGGATAAATAAGCTCAAAAACAATATAAAAAAGAAATATGGTTGGCATTTTTAGTCTAAACCTGAAATTCTTAAAACATGTCCTTGAAGGATCACTTGTCGAAAATCCAGCTATTCATGCACTATCTCAACCATATTATTTTATTTTTAGTGGATAAATAAGCTCAAAAACAATATAAAAAAGAAATATGGTTGGCATTTTTAGTCTAAACCTGAAATTCTTAAAACATGTCCTTGAAGGATCACTTGTCGAAAATCCAGCTATTTATGCACTATCTCAACCATATTATTTTATTTTTAGTGGATAAATAAGCTCAAAAACAATATAAAAAAGAAATATGGTTGGCATTTTTAGTCTAAACCTGAAATTCTTAAAACATGTCCTTGAAGGATCACTTGTCGAAAATCCAGCTATTCATGCACTATCTCAACCATATTATTTTATTTTTAGTGGATAAATAAGCTCAAAAACAATATAAAAAGGAAATATGGTTGGCATTTTTAGTCTAAACCTGAAATTCTTAAAACATGTCCTTGAAGGATCACTTGTTGAAAATTCAGCTATTCATGCACTATCTCAACCATATTATTTTATTTTTAGTGGATAAATAAGCTCAAAAACAATATAAAAAAGAAATATGGTTGGCATTTTTAGTCTAAAACTGAAATTCTTAAAACATGTCCTTGAAGGATCACTTGTCGAAAATTCAGCTATTCATGCACTTTCTCAACCATATTATTTTATTTTTAGTGGATAAATAAGCTCAAAAACAATATAAAAAAGAAATATGGTTGGCATTTTTAGTCTAAACCTGAAATTCTTAAAACATGTCCTTGAAGGATCACTTGTCGAAAATTCAGCTATTCATGCACTTTCTCAACCATATTATTTTATTTTTAGTGGATAAATAAGCTCAAAAACAATATAAAAAAGAAATATGGTTGGCATTTTTAGTCTAAAACTGAAATTCTTAAAACATGTCCTTGAAGGATCACTTGTCGAAAATTCAGCTATTCATGCACTTTCTCAACCATATTATTTTATTTTTAGTGGATAAATAAGCTCAAAAACAATATAAAAAAGAAATATGGTTGGCATTTTTAGTCTAAACCTGAAATTCTTAAAACATGTCCTTGAAGGATCACTTGTCGAAAATCCAGCTATTCATGCACTATCTCAACCATATTATTTTATTTTTAGTGGATAAATAAGCTCAAAAACAATATAAAAAAGAAATATGGTTGGCATTTTTAGTCTAAACCTGAAATTCTTAAAACATGTCCTTGAAGGATCACTTGTCGAAAATTCAGCTATTCATGCACTTTCTCAACCATATTATTTTATTTTTAGTGGATAAATAAGCTCAAAAACAATATAAAAAGGAAATATGGTTGGCATTTTTAGTCTAAAACTGAAATTCTTAAACATGTCCTTGAAGGATCACTTGTCGAAAATCCAGCTATTCATGCACTATCTCAACCATATTATTTTATTTTTAGTGGATAAATAAGCTCAAAAACAATATAAAAAAGAAATATGGTTGGCATTTTTAGTCTAAAACTGAAATTCTTAAAACATGTCCTTGAAGGATCACTTGTCGAAAATTCAGCTATTCATGCACTTTCTCAACCATATTATTTTATTTTTAGTGGATAAATAAGCTCAAAAACAATATAAAAAAGAAATATGGTTGGCATTTTTAGTCTAAACCTGAAATTCTTAAAACATGTCCTTGAAGGATCACTTGTCGAAAATTCAGCTATTCATGCACTTTCTCAACCATATTATTTTATTTTTAGTGGATAAATAAGCTCAAAAACAATATAAAAAAGAAATATGGTTGGCATTTTTAGTCTAAACCTGAATTTCTTAAAACATGTCCTTGAAGGATCACTTGTCGAAAATTCAGCTATTCATGCACTTTCTCAACCATATTATTTTATTTTTAGTGGATAAATAAGCTCAAAAACAATATAAAAAGGAAATATGGTTGGCATTTTTAGTCTAAACCTGAAATTCTTAAAACATGTCCTTGAAGGATCACTTGTCGAAAATTCAGCTATTCATGCACTTTCTCAACCATATTATTTTATTTTTAGTGGATAAATAAGCTCAAAAACAATATAAAAAGGAAATATGGTTGGCATTTTTAGTCTAAAACTGAAATTCTTAAAACATGTCCTTGAAGGATCACTTGTCGAAAATTCAGCTATTCATGCACTTTCTCAACCATATTATTTTATTTTTAGTGGATAAATAAGCTCAAAAACAATATAAAAAGGAAATATGGTTGGCATTTTTAGTCTAAACCTGAAATTCTTAAAACATGTCCTTGAAGGATCACTTGTCGAAAATCCAGCTATTCATGCACTATCTCAACCATATTATTTTATTTTTAGTGGATAAATAAGCTCAAAAACAATATAAAAAGGAAATATGGTTGGCATTTTTAGTCTAAACCTGAAATTCTTAAACATGTCCTTGAAGGATCACTTGTCGAAAATTCAGCTATTCATGCACTATCTCAACCATATTATTTTATTTTTAGTGGATAAATAAGCTCAAAAACAATATAAAAAGGAAATATGGTTGGCATTTTTAGTCTAAAACTGAAATTCTTAAAACATGTCCTTGAAGGATCACTTGTCGAAAATTCAGCTATTCATGCACTTTCTCAACCATATTATTTTATTTTTAGTGGATAAATAAGCTCAAAAACAATATAAAAAGGAAATATGGTTGGCATTTTTAGTCTAAACCTGAAATTCTTAAAACATGTCCTTGAAGGATCACTTGTCGAAAATTCAGCTATTCATGCACTTTCTCAACCATATTATTTTATTTTTAGTGGATAAATAAGCTCAAAAACAATATAAAAAGGAAATATGGTTGGCATTTTTAGTCTAAAACTGAAATTCTTAAAACATGTCCTTGAAGGATCACTTGTCGAAAATTCAGCTATTCATGCACTTTCTCAACCATATTATTTTATTTTTAGTGGATAAATAAGCTCAAAAACAATATAAAAAGGAAATATGGTTGGCATTTTTAGTCTAAAACTGAAATTCTTAAAACATGTCCTTGAAGGATCACTTGTCGAAAATTCAGCTATTCATGCACTTTCTCAACCATATTATTTTATTTTTAGTGGATAAATAAGCTCAAAAACAATATAAAAAGGAAATATGGTTGGCATTTTTAGTCTAAAACTGAAATTCTTAAAACATGTCCTTGAAGGATCACTTGTCGAAAATTCAGCTATTCATGCACTTTCTCAACCATATTATTTTATTTTTAGTGGATAAATAAGCTCAAAAACAATATAAAAAGGAAATATGGTTGGCATTTTTAGTCTAAAACTGAAATTCTTAAAACATGTCCTTGAAGGATCACTTGTCGAAAATTCAGCTATTCATGCACTTTCTCAACCATATTATTTTATTTTTAGTGGATAAATAAGCTCAAAAACAATATAAAAAAGAAATATGGTTGGCATTTTTAGTCTAAACCTGAAATTCTTAAAACATGTCCTTGAAGGATCACTTGTCGAAAATTCAGCTATTCATGCACTATCTCAACCATATTATTTTATTTTTAGTGGATAAATAAGCTCAAAAACAATATAATAAAGAAATATGGTTTGCATTTTTAGTCTAAACCTGAAATTCTTAAAACATGTCCTTGAAGGATCACTTGTCGAAAATTCAGCTATTCATGCACTATCTCAACCATATTATTTTATTTTTAGTGGATAAATAAGCTCAAAAACAATATAAAAAAGAAATATGGTTGGCATTTTTAGTCTAAACCTGAAATTCTTAAAACATGTCCTTGAAGGATCACTTGTCGAAAATTCAGCTATTCATGCACTATCTCAACCATATTATTTTATTTTTAGTGGATAAATAAGCTCAAAAACAATATAAAAAAGAAATATGGTTGGCATTTTTAGTCTAAACCTGAAATTCTTAAAACATGTCCTTGAAGGATCACTTGTCGAAAATTCAGCTATTCATGCACTATCTCAACCATATTATTTTATTTTTAGTGGATAAATAAGCTCAAAAACAATATAAAAAAGAAATATGGTTGGCATTTTTAGTCTAAACCTGAAATTCTTAAAACATGTCCTTGAAGGATCACTTGTCGAAAATTCAGCTATTCATGCACTATCTCAACCATATTATTTTATTTTTTGTGGATAAATAAGCTCAAAAACAATATAAAAAAGAAATATGGTTGGCATTTTTAGTCTAAACCTGAAATTCTTAAAACATGTCCTTGAAGGATCACTTGTCGAAAATTCAGCTATTCATGCACTATCTCAACCATATTATTTTATTTTTAGTGGATAAATAAGCTCAAAAACAATATAAAAAGGAAATATGGTTGGCATTTTTAGTCTAAAACTGAAATTCTTAAAACATGTCCTTGAAGGATCACTTGTCGAAAATTCAGCTATTCATGCACTATCTCAACCATATTATTTTATTTTTAGTGGATAAATAAGCTCAAAAACAATATAAAAAGGAAATATGGTTGGCATTTTTAGTCTAAACCTGAAATTCTTAAAACATGTCCTTGAAGGATCACTTGTCGAAAATTCAGCTATTCATGCACTATCTCAACCATATTATTTTATTTTTAGTGGATAAATAAGCTCAAAAACAATATAAAAAAGAAATATGGTTGGCATTTTTAGTCTAAACCTGAAATTCTTAAAACATGTCCTTGAAGGATCACTTGTCGAAAATTCAGCTATTCATGCACTATCTCAACCAGATTATTTTATTTTTAGTGGATAAATAAGCTCAAAAACAATATAAAAAAGAAATATGGTTGGCATTTTTAGTCTAAACCTGAAATTCTTAAAACATGTCCTTGAAGGATCACTTGTCGAAAATTCAGCTATTCATGCACTATCTCAACCATATTATTTTATTTTTAGTAGATAAATAAGCTCAAAAACAATATAAAAAAGAAATATGGTTGGCATTTTTAGTCTAAACCTGAAATTCTTAAAACATGTCCTTGAAGGATCACTTGTCGAAAATTCAGCTATTCATGCACTATCTCAACCATATTATTTTATTTTTAGTGGATAAATAAGCTCAAAAACAATATAAAAAGGAAATATGGTTGGCATTTTTAGTCTAAAACTGAAATTCTTAAAACATGTCCTTGAAGGATCACTTGTCGAAAATTCAGCTATTCATGCACTTTCTCAACCATAATTTTATTTTTAGTGGATAAATAAGCTCAAAAACAATATAAAAAAGAAATATGGTTGGCATTTTTAGTCTAAACCTGAAATTCTTAAAACATGTCCTTGAAGGATCACTTGTCGAAAATTCAGCTATTCATGCACTATCTCAACCATATTATTTTATTTTTAGTGGATAAATAAGCTCAAAAACAATATAAAAAAGAAATATGGTTGGCATTTTTAGTCTAAACCTGAAATTCTTAAAACATGTCCTTGAAGGATCACTTGTCGAAAATTCAGCTATTCATGCACTATCTCAACCATATTATTTTATTTTTAGTGGATAAATAAGCTCAAAAACAATATAAAAAAGAAATATGGTTGGCATTTTTAGTCTAAACCTGAAATTCTTAAAACATGTCCTTGAAGGATCACTTGTCGAAAATTCAGCTATTCATGCACTATCTCAACCATATTATTTTATTTTTAGTGGATAAATAAGCTCAAAAACAATATAATAAAGAAATATGGTTGGCATTTTTAGTCTAAACCTGAAATTCTTAAAACATGTCCTTGAAGGATCACTTGTCGAAAATTCAGCTATTCATGCACTATCTCAACCATATTATTTTATTTTTAGTGGATAAATAAGCTCAAAAACAATATAAAAAAGAAATATGGTTGGCATTTTTAGTCTAAACCTGAAATTCTTAAAACATGTCCTTGAAGGATCACTTGTCAAAAATTCAGCTATTCATGCACTATCTCAACCATATTATTTTATTTTTAGTGGATAAATAAGCTCAAAAACAATATAATAAAGAAATATGGTTGGCATTTTTAGTCTAAACCTGAAATTCTTAAAACATGTCCTTGAAGGATCACTTGTCGAAAATTCAGCTATTCATGCACTATCTCAACCATATTATTTTATTTTTAGTGGATAAATAAGCTCAAAAACAATATAAAAAAGAAATATGGTTGGCATTTTTAGTCTAAACCTGAAATTCTTAAAACATGTCCTTGAAGGATCACTTGTCAAAAATTCAGCTATTCATGCACTATCTCAACCATATTATTTTATTTTTAGTGGATAAATAAGCTCAAAAACAATATAAAAAAGAAATATGGTTGGCATTTTTAGTCTAAACCTGAAATTCTTAAAACATGTCCTTGAAGGATCACTTGTCAAAAATTCAGCTATTCATGCACTGTCTCAACCATATTATTTTATTTTTAGTGGATAAATAAGCTCAAAAACAATATAAAAAAGAAATATGGTTGGCATTTTTAGTCTAAACCTGAAATTCTTAAAACATGTCCTTGAAGGATCACTTGTCAAAAATTCAGCTATTCATGCACTATCTCAACCATATTATTTTATTTTTAGTGGATAAATAAGCTCAAAAACAATATAAAAAAGAAATATGGTTGGCATTTTTAGTCTAAACCTGAAATTCTTAAAACATGTCCTTGAAGGATCACTTGTCAAAAATTCAGCTATTCATGCACTATCTCAACCATATTATTTTATTTTTAGTGGATAAATAAGCTCAAAAACAATATAAAAAAGAAATATGGTTGGCATTTTTAGTCTAAACCTGAAATTCTTAAAACATGTCCTTGAAGGATCACTTGTCAAAAATTCAGCTATTCATGCACTATCTCAACCATATTATTTTATTTTTAGTGGATAAATAAGCTCAAAAACAATATAAAAAAGAAATATGGTTGGCATTTTTAGTCTAAACCTGAAATTCTTAAAACATGTCCTTGAAGGATCACTTGTCAAAAATTCAGCTATTCATGCACTATCTCAACCATATTATTTTATTTTTAGTGGATAAATAAGCTCAAAAACAATATAATAAAGAAATATGGTTGGCATTTTTAGTCTAAACCTGAAATTCTTAAAACATGTCCTTGAAGGATCACTTGTCGAAAATTCAGCTATTCATGCACTATCTCAACCATATTATTTTATTTTTAGTGGATAAATAAGCTCAAAAACAATATAAAAAAGAAATATGGTTGGCATTTTTAGTCTAAACCTGAAATTCTTAAAACATGTCCTTGAAGGATCACTTGTCAAAAATTCAGCTATTCATGCACTATCTCAACCATATTATTTTATTTTTAGTGGATAAATAAGCTCAAAAACAATATAATAAAGAAATATGGTTGGCATTTTTAGTCTAAACCTGAAATTCTTAAAACATGTCCTTGAAGGATCACTTGTCGAAAATTCAGCTATTCATGCACTATCTCAACCATATTATTTTATTTTTAGTGGATAAATAAGCTCAAAAACAATATAAAAAAGAAATATGGTTGGCATTTTTAGTCTAAACCTGAAATTCTTAAAACATGTCCTTGAAGGATCACTTGTCAAAAATTCAGCTATTCATGCACTATCTCAACCATATTATTTTATTTTTAGTGGATAAATAAGCTCAAAAACAATATAAAAAAGAAATATGGTTGGCATTTTTAGTCTAAACCTGAAATTCTTAAAACATGTCCTTGAAGGATCACTTGTCAAAAATTCAGCTATTCATGCACTATCTCAACCATATTATTTTATTTTTAGTGGATAAATAAGCTCAAAAACAATATAAAAAAGAAATATGGTTGGCATTTTTAGTCTAAACCTGAAATTCTTAAAACATGTCCTTGAAGGATCACTTGTCAAAAATTCAGCTATTCATGCACTATCTCAACCATATTATTTTATTTTTAGTGGATAAATAAGCTCAAAAACAATATAAAAAAGAAATATGGTTGGCATTTTTAGTCTAAACCTGAAATTCTTAAAACATGTCCTTGAAGGATCACTTGTCAAAAATTCAGCTATTCATGCACTATCTCAACCATATTATTTTATTTTTAGTGGATAAATAAGCTCAAAAACAATATAAAAAAGAAATATGGTTGGCATTTTTAGTCTAAACCTGAAATTCTTAAAACATGTCCTTGAAGGATCACTTGTCAAAAATTCAGCTATTCATGCACTATCTCAACCATATTATTTTATTTTTAGTGGATAAATAAGCTCAAAAACAATATAAAAAAGAAATATGGTTGGCATTTTTAGTCTAAACCTGAAATTCTTAAAACATGTCCTTGAAGGATCACTTGTCAAAAATTCAGCTATTCATGCACTATCTCAACCATATTATTTTATTTTTAGTGGATAAATAAGCTCAAAAACAATATAAAAAAGAAATATGGTTGGCATTTTTAGTCTAAACCTGAAATTCTTAAAACATGTCCTTGAAGGATCACTTGTCAAAAATTCAGCTATTCATGCACTATCTCAACCATATTATTTTATTTTTAGTGGATAAATAAGCTCAAAAACAATATAAAAAAGAAATATGGTTGGCATTTTTAGTCTAAACCTGAAATTCTTAAAACATGTCCTTGAAGGATCACTTGTCAAAAATTCAGCTATTCATGCACTATCTCAACCATATTATTTTATTTTTAGTGGATAAATAAGCTCAAAAACAATATAATAAAGAAATATGGTTGGCATTTTTAGTCTAAACCTGAAATTCTTAAAACATGTCCTTGAAGGATCACTTGTCGAAAATTCAGCTATTCATGCACTATCTCAACCATATTATTTTATTTTTAGTGGATAAATAAGCTCAAAAACAATATAAAAAAGAAATATGGTTGGCATTTTTAGTCTAAACCTGAAATTCTTAAAACATGTCCTTGAAGGATCACTTGTCAAAAATTCAGCTATTCATGCACTATCTCAACCATATTATTTTATTTTTAGTGGATAAATAAGCTCAAAAACAATATAAAAAAGAAATATGGTTGGCATTTTTAGTCTAAACCTGAAATTCTTAAAACATGTCCTTGAAGGATCACTTGTCAAAAATTCAGCTATTCATGCACTATCTCAACCATATTATTTTATTTTTAGTGGATAAATAAGCTCAAAAACAATATAATAAAGAAATATGGTTGGCATTTTTAGTCTAAACCTGAAATTCTTAAAACATGTCCTTGAAGGATCACTTGTCGAAAATTCAGCTATTCATGCACTATCTCAACCATATTATTTTATTTTTAGTGGATAAATAAGCTCAAAAACAATATAAAAAAGAAATATGGTTGGCATTTTTAGTCTAAACCTGAAATTCTTAAAACATGTCCTTGAAGGATCACTTGTCAAAAATTCAGCTATTCATGCACTATCTCAACCATATTATTTTATTTTTAGTGGATAAATAAGCTCAAAAACAATATAATAAAGAAATATGGTTGGCATTTTTAGTCTAAACCTGAAATTCTTAAAACATGTCCTTGAAGGATCACTTGTCAAAAATTCAGCTATTCATGCACTATCTCAACCATATTATTTTATTTTTAGTGGATAAATAAGCTCAAAAACAATATAATAAAGAAATATGGTTGGCATTTTTAGTCTAAACCTGAAATTCTTAAAACATGTCCTTGAAGGATCACTTGTCGAAAATTCAGCTATTCATGCACTATCTCAACCATATTATTTTATTTTTAGTGGATAAATAAGCTCAAAAACAATATAAAAAAGAAATATTGTTGGCATTTTTAGTCTAAACCTGAAATTCTTAAAACATGTCCTTGAAGGATCACTTGTCGAAAATTCAGCTATTCATGCACTATCTCAACCATATTATTTTATTTTTAGTGGATAAATAAGCTCAAAAACAATATAAAAAAGAAATATGGTTGGCATTTTTAGTCTAAACCTGAAATTCTTAAAACATGTCCTTGAAGGATCACTTGTCGAAAATTCAGCTATTCATGCACTATCTCAACCATATTATTTTATTTTTAGTGGATAAATAAGCTCAAAAACAATATAATAAAGAAATATGGTTGGCATTTTTAGTCTAAACCTGAAATTCTTAAAACATGTCCTTGAAGGATCACTTGTCGAAAATTCAGCTATTCATGCACTATCTCAACCATATTATTTTATTTTTAGTGGATAAATAAGCTCAAAAACAATATAAAAAAGAAATATGGTTGGCATTTTTAGTCTAAACCTGAAATTCTTAAAACATGTCCTTGAAGGATCACTTGTCGAAAATTCAGCTATTCATGCACTATCTCAACCATATTATTTTATTTTTAGTGGATAAATAAGCTCAAAAACAATATAAAAAAGAAATATTGTTGGCATTTTTAGTCTAAACCTGAAATTCTTAAAACATGTCCTTGAAGGATCACTTGTCGAAAATTCAGCTATTCATGCACTATCTCAACCATATTATTTTATTTTTAGTGGATAAATAAGCTCAAAAACAATATAAAAAAGAAATATGGTTGGCATTTTTAGTCTAAACCTGAAATTCTTAAAACATGTCCTTGAAGGATCACTTGTCGAAAATTCAGCTATTCATGCACTATCTCAACCATATTATTTTATTTTTAGTGGATAAATAAGCTCAAAAACAATATAAAAAAGAAATATTGTTGGCATTTTTAGTCTAAACCTGAAATTCTTAAAACATGTCCTTGAAGGATCACTTGTCGAAAATTCAGCTATTCATGCACTATCTCAACCATATTATTTTATTTTTAGTGGATAAATAAGCTCAAAAACAATATAAAAAAGAAATATGGTTGGCATTTTTAGTCTAAACCTGAAATTCTTAAAACATGTCCTTGAAGGATCACTTGTCGAAAATTCAGCTATTCATGCACTATCTCAACCATATTATTTTATTTTTAGTGGATAAATAAGCTCAAAAACAATATAATAAAGAAATATGGTTGGCATTTTTAGTCTAAACCTGAAATTCTTAAAACATGTCCTTGAAGGATCACTTGTCGAAAATTCAGCTATTCATGCACTATCTCAACCATATTATTTTATTTTTAGTGGATAAATAAGCTCAAAAACAATATAAAAAAGAAATATGGTTGGCATTTTTAGTCTAAACCTGAAATTCTTAAAACATGTCCTTGAAGGATCACTTGTCAAAAATTCAGCTATTCATGCACTATCTCAACCATATTATTTTATTTTTAGTGGATAAATAAGCTCAAAAACAATATAAAAAAGAAATATGGTTGGCATTTTTAGTCTAAACCTGAAATTCTTAAAACATGTCCTTGAAGGATCACTTGTCAAAAATTCAGCTATTCATGCACTATCTCAACCATATTATTTTATTTTTAGTGGATAAATAAGCTCAAAAACAATATAATAAAGAAATATGGTTGGCATTTTTAGTCTAAACCTGAAATTCTTAAAACATGTCCTTGAAGGATCACTTGTCAAAAATTCAGCTATTCATGCACTATCTCAACCATATTAAATTCTTTTTAGTGGATAAATAAGCTCAAAAACAATACAATAAAGAAATATGGTTGGCATTTTTAGTCTAAACCTGAAATTCTTAAAACATGTCCTTGAAGGATCACTTGTCGAAAATTCAGCTATTCATGCACTATCTCAACCATATTAAATTCTTTTTAGTGGATAAATAAGCTCAAAAACAATACAATAAAGAAATATGGTTGGCATTTTTAGTCTAAACCTGAAATTCTTAAAACATGTCCTTGAAGGATCACTTGTCGAAAATTCAGCTATTCATGCACTATCTCAACCATATTATTTTATTTTTAGTGGATAAATAAGCTCAAAAACAATATAATAAAGAAATATGGTTGGCATTTTTAGTCTAAACCTGAAATTCTTAAAACATGTCCTTGAAGGATCACTTGTCGAAAATTCAGCTATTCATGCACTATCTCAACCATATTAAATTCTTTTTAGTGGATAAATAAGCTCAAAAACAATACAATAAAGAAATATGGTTGGCATTTTTAGTCTAAACCTGAAATTCTTAAAACATGTCCTTGAAGGATCACTTGTCGAAAATTCAGCTATTCATGCACTATCTCAACCATATTATTTTATTTTTAGTGGATAAATAAGCTCAAAAACAATATAATAAAGAAATATGGTTGGCATTTTTAGTCTAAACCTGAAATTCTTAAAACATGTCCTTGAAGGATCACTTGTCGAAAATTCAGCTATTCATGCACTATCTCAACCATATTATTTTATTTTTAGTGGATAAATAAGCTCAAAAACAATATAATAAAGAAATATGGTTGGCATTTTTAGTCTAAAACTGAAATTCTTAAAACATGTCCTTGAAGGATCACTTGTCGAAAATTCAGCTATTCATGCACTATCTCAACCATATTATTTTATTTTTAGTGGATAAATAAGCTCAAAAACAATATAATAAAGAAATATGGTTGGCATTTTTAGTCTAAACCTGAAATTCTTAAAACATGTCCTTGAAGGATCACTTGTCGAAAATTCAGCTATTCATGCACTATCTCAACCATATTATTTTATTTTTAGTGGATAAATAAGCTCAAAAACAATATAATAAAGAAATATGGTTGGCATTTTTAGTCTAAACCTGAAATTCTTAAAACATGTCCTTGAAGGATCACTTGTCAAAAATTCAGCTATTCATGCACTATCTCAACCATATTATTTTATTTTTAGTGGATAAATAAGCTCAAAAACAATATAATAAAGAAATATGGTTGGCATTTTTAGTCTAAACCTGAAATTCTTAAAACATGTCCTTGAAGGATCACTTGTCGAAAATTCAGCTATTCATGCACTATCTCAACCATATTATTTTATTTTTAGTGGATAAATAAGCTCAAAAACAATATAAAAAAGAAATATGGTTGGCATTTTTAGTCTAAACCTGAAATTCTTAAAACATGTCCTTGAAGGATCACTTGTCGAAAATTCAGCTATTCATGCACTATCTCAACCATATTATTTTATTTTTAGTGGATAAATAAGCTCAAAAACAATATAATAAAGAAATATGGTTGGCATTTTTAGTCTAAACCTGAAATTCTTAAAACATGTCCTTGAAGGATCACTTGTCGAAAATTCAGCTATTCATGCACTATCTCAACCATATTATTTTATTTTTAGTGGATAAATAAGCTCAAAAACAATATAAAAAAGAAATATGGTTGGCATTTTTAGTCTAAACCTGAAATTCTTAAAACATGTCCTTGAAGGATCACTTGTCGAAAATTCAGCTATTCATGCACTATCTCAACCATATTATTTTATTTTTAGTGGATAAATAAGCTCAAAAACAATATAATAAAGAAATATGGTTGGCATTTTTAGTCTAAACCTGAAATTCTTAAAACATGTCCTTGAAGGATCACTTGTCGAAAATTCAGCTATTCATGCACTATCTCAACCATATTATTTTATTTTTAGTGGATAAATAAGCTCAAAAACAATATAATAAAGAAATATGGTTGGCATTTTTAGTCTAAACCTGAAATTCTTAAAACATGTCCTTGAAGGATCACTTGTCAAAAATTCAGCTATTCATGCACTATCTCAACCATATTATTTTATTTTTAGTGTATAAATAAGCTCAAAAACAATATAATAAAGAAATATGGTTGGCATTTTTAGTCTAAACCTGAAATTCTTAAAACATGTCCTTGAAGGATCACTTGTCGAAAATTCAGCTATTCATGCACTATCTCAACCATATTATTTTACTTTTAGTGGATAAATAAGCTCAAAAACAATATAATAAAGAAATATGGTTGGCATTTTTAGTCTAAACCTGAAATTCTTAAAACATGTCCTTGAAGGATCACTTGTCGAAAATTCAGCTATTCATGCACTATCTCAACCATATTATTTTATTTTTAGTGGATAAATAAGCTCAAAAACAATATAAAAAAGAAATATGGTTGGCATTTTTAGTCTAAACCTGAAATTCTTAAAACATGTCCTTGAAGGATCACTTGTCGAAAATTCAGCTATTCATGCACTATCTCAACCATATTATTTTACTTTTAGTGGATAAATAAGCTCAAAAACAATATAATAAAGAAATATGGTTGGCATTTTTAGTCTAAACCTGAAATTCTTAAAACATGTCCTTGAAGGATCACTTGTCAAAAATTCAGCTATTCATGCACTATCTCAACCATATTATTTTATTTTTAGTGTATAAATAAGCTCAAAAACAATATAATAAAGAAATATGGTTGGCATTTTTAGTCTAAACCTGAAATTCTTAAAACATGTCCTTGAAGGATCACTTGTCAAAAATTCAGCTATTCATGCACTATCTCAACCATATTATTTTATTTTTAGTGTATAAATAAGCTCAAAAACAATATAATAAAGAAATATGGTTGGCATTTTTAGTCTAAACCTGAAATTCTTAAAACATGTCCTTGAAGGATCACTTGTCAAAAATTCAGCTATTCATGCACTATCTCAACCATATTATTTTATTTTTAGTGTATAAATAAGCTCAAAAACAATATAATAAAGAAATATGGTTGGCATTTTTAGTCTAAACCTGAAATTCTTAAAACATGTCCTTGAAGGATCACTTGTCGAAAATTCAGCTATTCATGCACTATCTCAACCATATTATTTTATTTTTAGTGTATAAATAAGCTCAAAAACAATATAATAAAGAAATATGGTTGGCATTTTTAGTCTAAACCTGAAATTCTTAAAACATGTCCTTGAAGGATCACTTGTCAAAAATTCAGCTATTCATGCACTATCTCAACCATATTATTTTATTTTTAGTGTATAAATAAGCTCAAAAACAATATAATAAAGAAATATGGTTGGCATTTTTAGTCTAAACCTGAAATTCTTAAAACATGTCCTTGAAGGATCACTTGTCAAAAATTCAGCTATTCATGCACTATCTCAACCATATTATTTTATTTTTAGTGTATAAATAAGCTCAAAAACAATATAATAAAGAAATATGGTTGGCATTTTTAGTCTAAACCTGAAATTCTTAAAACATGTCCTTGAAGGATCACTTGTCGAAAATTCAGCTATTCATGCACTATCTCAACCATATTATTTTATTTTTAGTGTATAAATAAGCTCAAAAACAATATAATAAAGAAATATGGTTGGCATTTTTAGTCTAAACCTGAAATTCTTAAAACATGTCCTTGAAGGATCACTTGTCAAAAATTCAGCTATTCATGCACTATCTCAACCATATTATTTTATTTTTAGTGTATAAATAAGCTCAAAAACAATATAATAAAGAAATATGGTTGGCATTTTTAGTCTAAACCTGAAATTCTTAAAACATGTCCTTGAAGGATCACTTGTCGAAAATTCAGCTATTCATGCACTATCTCAACCATATTATTTTATTTTTAGTGTATAAATAAGCTCAAAAACAATATAATAAAGAAATATGGTTGGCATTTTTAGTCTAAACCTGAAATTCTTAAAACATGTCCTTGAAGGATCACTTGTCAAAAATTCAGCTATTCATGCACTATCTCAACCATATTATTTTATTTTTAGTGTATAAATAAGCTCAAAAACAATATAATAAAGAAATATGGTTGGCATTTTTAGTCTAAACCTGAAATTCTTAAAACATGTCCTTGAAGGATCACTTGTCAAAAATTCAGCTATTCATGCACTATCTCAACCATATTATTTTATTTTTAGTGTATAAATAAGCTCAAAAACAATATAATAAAGAAATATGGTTGGCATTTTTAGTCTAAACCTGAAATTCTTAAAACATGTCCTTGAAGGATCACTTGTCAAAAATTCAGCTATTCATGCACTATCTCAACCATATTATTTTATTTTTAGTGTATAAATAAGCTCAAAAACAATATAATAAAGAAATATGGTTGGCATTTTTAGTCTAAACCTGAAATTCTTAAAACATGTCCTTGAAGGATCACTTGTCGAAAATTCAGCTATTCATGCACTATCTCAACCATATTATTTTATTTTTAGTGTATAAATAAGCTCAAAAACAATATAATAAAGAAATATGGTTGGCATTTTTAGTCTAAACCTGAAATTCTTAAAACATGTCCTTGAAGGATCACTTGTCAAAAATTCAGCTATTCATGCACTATCTCAACCATATTATTTTATTTTTAGTGGATAAATAAGCTCAAAAACAATATAATAAAGAAATATGGTTGGCATTTTTAGTCTAAACCTGAAATTCTTAAAACATGTCCTTGAAGGATCACTTGTCGAAAATTCAGCTATTCATGCACTATCTCAACCATATTATTTTATTTTTAGTGTATAAATAAGCTCAAAAACAATATAATAAAGAAATATGGTTGGCATTTTTAGTCTAAACCTGAAATTCTTAAAACATGTCCTTGAAGGATCACTTGTCAAAAATTCAGCTATTCATGCACTATCTCAACCATATTATTTTATTTTTAGTGGATAAATAAGCTCAAAAACAATATAATAAAGAAATATGGTTGGCATTTTTAGTCTAAACCTGAAATTCTTAAAACATGTCCTTGAAGGATCACTTGTCAAAAATTCAGCTATTCATGCACTATCTCAACCATATTATTTTATTTTTAGTGGATAAATAAGCTCAAAAACAATATAATAAAGAAATATGGTTGGCATTTTTAGTCTAAACCTGAAATTCTTAAAACATGTCCTTGAAGGATCACTTGTCAAAAATTCAGCTATTCATGCACTATCTCAACCATATTATTTTATTTTTAGTGGATAAATAAGCTCAAAAACAATATAATAAAGAAATATGGTTGGCATTTTTAGTCTAAACCTGAAATTCTTAAAACATGTCCTTGAAGGATCACTTGTCAAAAATTCAGCTATTCATGCACTATCTCAACCATATTATTTTATTTTTAGTGGATAAATAAGCTCAAAAACAATATAATAAAGAAATATGGTTGGCATTTTTAGTCTAAACCTGAAATTCTTAAAACATGTCCTTGAAGGATCACTTGTCGAAAATTCAGCTATTCATGCACTATCTCAACCATATTATTTTATTTTTAGTGGATAAATAAGCTCAAAAACAATATAATAAAGAAATATGGTTGGCATTTTTAGTCTAAACCTGAAATTCTTAAAACATGTCCTTGAAGGATCACTTGTCGAAAATTCAGCTATTCATGCACTATCTCAACCATATTATTTTATTTTTAGTGGATAAATAAGCTCAAAAACAATATAAAAAAGAAATATGGTTGGCATTTTTAGTCTAAACCTGAAATTCTTAAAACATGTCCTTGAAGGATCACTTGTCGAAAATTCAGCTATTCATGCACTATCTCAACCATATTATTTTATTTTTAGTGGATAAATAAGCTCAAAAACAATATAAAAAAGAAATATGGTTGGCATTTTTAGTCTAAACCTGAAATTCTTAAAACATGTCCTTGAAGGATCACTTGTCGAAAATTCAGCTATTCATGCACTATCTCAACCATATTAAATTCTTTTTAGTGGATAAATAAGCTCAAAAACAATATAATAAAGAAATATGGTTGGCATTTTTAGTCTAAACCTGAAATTCTTAAAACATGTCCTTGAAGGATCACTTGTCGAAAATTCAGCTATTCATGCACTATCTCAACCATATTATTTTATTTTTAGTGGATAAATAAGCTCAAAAACAATATAATAAAGAAATATGGTTGGCATTTTTAGTCTAAACCTGAAATTCTTAAAACATGTCCTTGAAGGATCACTTGTCGAAAATTCAGCTATTCATGCACTATCTCAACCATATTATTTTATTTTTAGTGGATAAATAAGCTCAAAAACAATATAAAAAAGAAATATGGTTGGCATTTTTAGTCTAAACCTGAAATTCTTAAAACATGTCCTTGAAGGATCACTTGTCGAAAATTCAGCTATTCATGCACTATCTCAACCATATTATTTTAATTTTAGTGGATAAATAAGCTCAAAAACAATATAAAAAGGAAATATGGTTGGCATTTTTAGTCTAAACCTGAAATTCTTAAAACATGTCCGTGAAGGATCACTTGTCGAAAATGTAGCTATTCATGCACTATCTCAACCATATTATTTTATTTTTAGTGGATAAATAAGCTCAAAAACAATATAAAAAAGAAATATGGTTGGCATTTTTAGTCTAAACCTGAAATTCTTAAAACATGTCCGTGAAGGATCACTTGTCGAAAATGTAGCTATTCATGCACTATCTCAACCATATTATTTTATTTTTAGTGGATAAATAAGCTCAAAAACAATATAAAAAAGAAATATGGTTGGCATTTTTAGTCTAAACCTGAAATTCTTAAAACATGTCCGTGAAGGTTCTCTTGTCGAAAATGTAGCTATTCATGCACTATCTCAACCATGTTATTTTATTTTTTTACTAATAATGTTAACAAAATAAGCATGAGAATATTGAATACAAGCTTAATATCTAACAATGATTAACTGCGAATCATTTTTTACTATAAATTAGTTGGTTAATCAGTTTTTAACGAAACGTTTTTGTATTTAGTCCATTATAATCACTAATTACTTCACTGTTAATATTTCTTAAAATAATAAAGAATCTGAAATCCTTTTGTTCTTAATATAATTTTTAATATTCAGAAATAGTAGTATATTATAACAAATATAAAAATGCAGAAAGTTCATTTTTCGTTTTTTTTTGCATCATTTTTTCGTGATATCATAGTATAATATTTTTACTTTAAAAACCCTAAAGCCTACTTTTTTATTGAACTGAAAAAGAGGAATAATTTGCTTTTTTTAGAACAGCAAACATAAATATTTCTTTTACACTAATTATTTGAATATTTTATAGCTTCTGCAACAAATGAAGCAAAGAAAGATTAAAGAACGATCTCCTTTGGTCTCTTATTAAATGCATGGGATCACCGTTAATGATCCAATGCATGTAAGAAAATTTTTGGTTGAAAAATATATATATATTGGCATTTTGGAAAGTATCGCTTTAAATTCGGCAATCACATAGTTAGCTTTAGATGACATTAGTTATCTAAAATGTTGATTATTTCTTTGATACAAAATTTAATAATAAAAAAGAAGCATCATAAATTCAAGTATAGTAAAAAACTGATTAATAATTTTTTTAAAATCGACTGAATTTTTTTTTCAGAAAAAAGAAAGATAATAATTGTTTTTTGATGTGTGTTATTTTAATGTGATTGAAATTTTTAAGTTTGATATAATAATTCTACAATAACAAAATTTTTCAAGCTACATTTCTTTGTTTAATCACTTTGGCACTCTTATTCAAGCTACACCATCAAGCGTCACACAAATCACTGCACATTATATCGTCCAGCAGTCTAACGAAGATGTCGTAAATTTAAAGTACGACATCTTCTTTAAACTGCTAGTGTTGACATTGGTTTGGAAGAATAAAAACTTTGGAATTTTATTGGTTGTTTTTTACTTATAACATGATGTGAAATATTCAAAGAATTTCAATAAACGAAAAAAACAACAATTTATCTTTAATTTTTTACATTATTTTGACCATAACATTAAATTTTATTTTTTGTAATTTCAGCTTACAAGCTAACTTCTTTTAAAGGTTTTGCAACAATAACGAGTTGGAAAAAAAAGAAGCACATTGATTTTGCGTTTTTTCGTGAACGACAAACATTGGCTTAAATTTCTTTGAATATTTAAGTATTTTTGAAGCAGAATAAAGGCAATAAAAATGATTAATCATTTTTACCTTAAGCTTAGCAGATCTATTACTAATTTGTATGTTTGTTATGCATTAATTAGATGAAAAAAATTAACGCAAGTTCTGTACCACGTTTTTCCGATTGATGTCATTAAATATTAAAATATGCGATTGATTAAATAAAAAAAAGCGATTGACTCTTAAGAACTTTTTATTTTGCCAAAAATGAATCTGCGAATCATAGCGAATCTTCTGAAATATCTAAAATCAGCACATTTAACCCACTAACCCACTTCAGAGAGAGTTTTTCGGTGTGGAAAATGAGTCATTTATTTTTTATTTAATTATGAATACAGTTTTACTTTCAACGTACACTGAATGATCAAAAAAAAAGGTTCTTTTAGATGTAATATGGCATGAATTAAGTGTAAAAGTATTTTATTCTATGATTTATCGGCTTACGTTAAACAAAATTTTAAATAATCTTTGGTATTTAATCACGAAAATTTGTGTTTTCGGTATTGCAGTGTGAGATTTGTTTTGTTAATTAATGTACTTGGTCATTATGTTTCGTTTTTATAATGTCCTTTTCAATAAGATGATTCATGTGGAAAAATTTGAATTAAACGTCTAAAGTGTTTATTCTGTAACTAATGTTATTCATGTTAAAAAAATTCTTTAATATTCAAAATATTTTACATAAAAAAAGCACAAACATTTTTGTCACATTTCTTTTAGCAGTGTTCTTTTCATGGTCTCAAAGTTCATTTTATGTACTTTGAACAAATAAAGCCTACTTTTTTTTATTGAACTGAAAAAAACCAATAAGCAACGTATGTCTTTGAGGTCACTAATTGCATGTAAGTGGCATTGTAAAATGCTTAAATGTCATCATTTATTAAATTTCAGAAATACTGACAGATTAATAGAAAATGCTTAATAAGAAATAGATCGAAATCGACTACGTTTAGAGGCTTCAGATGAAAGATCAAAACGTCGATATATTCGAGCTTCAATTAAATATAATTCTTATTTAAAGAACTTTGAAAAGTACAAAGAAAATCAGATGCTCAAATCTCGTCATGCCAAACAACTTTACAACCATATTTCAAAACGTATTAAAGACCACAATCAAGTTCCAGTTCTTGAAAAAAATGGTAAACTTGCAACTACAAATGATGCAAGAGTGGAAATGATGGCAGATGAATTTGAAAAGAATTTCAACAGAAAAGAATATAATCCAGAAGCGGCTGATTCAAATCAATCTAAAATCAAAGAAAAAATGAATCTCCACTCAATTCATCCCTTTATGGTATTAAAAGAACTGAAAAATGTCAAAGCCTCGGCTGCAGCTGTTCCTGATGATCTTCCTGGTATCATTTTAAAAAATTGTGCTGAAAATATTGCTATACCACTAGCAACTTTTTTTGAAATATTTTTGGTCACGGGAAAGGTGCCTGCTGTTTTTCGTCAAAGTTATGTTATTCCTTTGTCGAAAAAAGCACCATATTCTGATCCATCCAATTATCGTCCAATTTCAATGACAAGTCAAGTGTGCCGAATTAATGAAAGAATCATCGCCAAACAACTGCTTGATCACTGCCTGAAAAATGATATTATACCACAATGTCAATATGGATTCCGTCCTCAACGTTCAACTACTCTCCAAATTGCTTTATGCCGTGAATGGTGGTTCCAAGCAATCGAAAGAAATGAATGCGTGGATGTTATCTATTTGGATTTTTCAAAAGCCTTTGATTCTGTTCCACACAATTTGCTGCTTCAAAAACTTCAAAAAATCGGTGTCGATGATCTTCTGCTAAAATGGATTACAGATTTTTTGAACAATAGAACATATTCTGTAACTATTGGTGATTCAAAATCGAGTGAAAGAAATGTTCCATCTGGTGTGCCACAGGGTACTGTACTTGGACCCTTATTATTTTCAATATACATTTCTGATCTTCCTACCTGCATTAGTGATGAAAATATTCGATTGGATTTATTTGCCGATGATTCAAAACTAAGTTTCCGTTTTGATTCAAATAATTTTGATCCTCAACCATTATTGGACGCTCTTCAAAAGATCCATAATTGGTGTCAGAAATGGGGTTTAAATTTAGCAGCATCAAAAACAATTGTATTTCATCTCGGAAAGAACAATCCAAATTTTGAATATAATATTAATGATACAACACTCAGTTCTCAAAATGAAGTGCGAGATCTTGGTATTATTATTTCAAATGATCTTTTAATGGATGCGCATATCAATAAAATTGTCGCAGCAGCAAAACAAAAATCATATTTACTTTTCAAAATACTAACAACAAATGATCCAAATATTCTTGTAAAAGCTTATACTTCATATGTTCGACCAATATTAGAATCAAGTTCAACTTTATTTTCACCAAAAGAAGCGGGACTGATTGATTTAATTGAAAGTGTACAAAGAAAGGCGACTCAAAAAATATTTCTAAGATGCAAATCAAAACTTATTCAAATCAATCAATCAATTCCAGATTATTTTGAAAGATGTCAAATGCTCAAACTTCAAACTTTAGAATCAAGAAGATTAGAAGCAGATGCAATTTTTGGTATTCGCTTACTTCAAAATCCAACAATTGATTCAAATTTATATATTCAAAAAACTGTTACTGTAACCCGTGATAGCGGAACTTATCATGTTGTTGGAAAATGTCAAAATTCAAATCATTTCCATTCAACAATTCCAAGAACTTGCCGTTATATGTCACCACTATTACAACAGAACTCGAAAATTCTTCAGCTCAAAACAACAGATGCTCTCAAGAACCATATCTCAAAAGTCAATCTTTCATCTTTTTCAAATGGATGTGAACTCAGATTTCAACCGGTAAATCTTCTTTAAATCACTCTTTTTTGTATTTTTGTATATATTTTTCCTTTTCTGTTGTATTTTTCGGCAACTTTTCGAAAAGAAAAAGTTTTAAACTTCAAAAAAGTGATAAAATTTTTACGGTAATATTTTTAATAACCAGGGGTAACACTGATTCGCGGTGGTGCTATGGTAACTATTCAAAAGCGCAATAGCTATTGTTCCATACTCCAATCATTACTTGCTTGGAGAGTCCCCAAACCGTTATCAATCAGTGCAAACAATCAAATCTCTAAAAAATTACCTATAAAATTCTTATCATTTTTTCAATATTTTGATTTTTCTTTTCTAAAAAATTTCTCTAAAACAAAAACTTTATTATTCAAATTTTATTGTATTTTACATTGTTTTTTGTTTTGTATTCTCTTAATCGTCTCTTTGTGAGGCAGTGCTATATGCATACAAATAAATAAATAGCACAATATTAGTGCATGCAATATATGAACTAATAAACAAAAATTCATCCATGGTTTTTTAATTTAGCCGTTTTTTATTTCCATGCTGTTCAACCTATTTTCATTTGAGTCACACATTCCAGTGAAATCTTTAGATACGCTTTGTTAATAAGTTTTAAGTGAATAACTTCAACGTTCTTTTTAATCCCCATTGCTTTTTTTCTTTTTGAACACGTAAAAATAAATGCAATTACATTTATCAAAGTTGAATATGTTCAGTTTATGAGAGCGTACAATAATGTGGGATCTTTACATGTGGATTAATCAATTTTAAATGTTTCAGTTTTAAATCAATTCCAGTCATAAGCCAAAATTGGTTTAAAGCATTTTTTCTCTCTCGAAGTAAATAAAATTCTTAAATTTTTTGAGCTTTATCTTTTAAAATAATCTTAAATATTCAAAAATAGCAGTTTAACTAAGAAGCAAATACAGATAAATTATTTTTTCATCATTTTTTCGCACCACTTTTTATAACATCAAAGCTTAATATTTGTAGTTTAAATCCAAGAGCCGACTTTTTTATTGACCTGAAAAAAGTTCAAAATCAATTAACACCTTTTTATGCTTGATATGTTTATTCAGCAATAACAACAAAATATATAAATTTTTATGCAATTTTTAATCATTTTGAAACTCCAATACAAATTGCACCACAAAGTGTAACAAAAATTGCTGCAATTAAAAGTAACAAATTTCTTCCATGTTCTATTTCTTTAAAATATAAAACACTCCAAAGGGCGGCTATACATCCTGGTAGCATTACAGAAATGGGATATGTTATTGCCACAGATAGCTGCGCCGTGGCATTGATTAAAAGAGTTTCTGCAATTGCCCATAGAGAGCCAGCAGCTAATGCAGGGATTGTAATTTTAGGGTTTATTTCCATTTTGTTTCTCCTAAAATTTTCCCCAGGGTACATCAGCTGTTTGTTAAATTACAAAAATTTAGACTTACTTTATAATAGCATAAACCAAAAATCCAATACTGCTAGTAATAAATGCTCCACAAAAATGTGAAAAAACATATGGTAAACCATCTCTTGGGGCATGCGGATATTCTTTATGGTTGTCTTGAATTCGGATAATTGGCAACAAATTTATTCCCCAAAAAAATCCACATGCAAGTGCCAATGCTAATCCTCTAAAAATTATGGTGTCTTTTTATGGCAACAAACAATGTTAAAATTACAGTAATTTTGTTGATTTTGATGTTGCCTCAGAATCTACGATTTCATTACTATCTTCTATAGAAGATTGTTCTTCAACATTTTCAATAAAATTTGTTAATTCTTTTGTATGAATATTTACTTTTTTATAATGACCTTCTGATTCTTTGTAAACCTCATATGTTACCTAAAAGAGTGTTAAAGCTACTGTAAGACTGATGACAAATTACTTACTTGTTCACTTGGTGGCTTGTTTTTGACAAATGTGAACATGATTCCTCTAAAAAAATTATTATATAAATTTTAGTAAATATGGTAACAATAAAACATTTAAGAAATATAAGTACCCTTTTTAATTTCGCGAAAGAAAATTTTCGTTTTTGTTCGACTCTAATTTTTGCATTTTACATTTTCGATTTCAAAAAAATCAATACTTCCACTTCAAATATTTCAATTGGAAAAAATCTTCGATAGGGTAGGCCTAAGCCAAAAAAACACGAAAAACCTACCCAACAAAAATCAACACCAACCCAAGCACTGATAACCACATAATACTTGCGGGCCTTGCTTCAATCCCAAAACCACCAAAAGTTCCAGGGATCCATGAAAATATGCAACTTGTTGCATTCCATATAAACAATCCTAACGCTAGTCCTAGTCTTTTAATAATAAGAATTGCCATCATATTCCCAAGACTCCAAAATACTCCACCAATCATAGCATGTGGATGAAAATATGCAAAATCTTGAAATGCATAAACCACAAATCCACAAAGCATTATTGCAATTGACATAATCCATTGTGCAAAAAATCCATCACCAGCTGAATACTTTTTTACTGGAACTAATGTTGTACCAAAACATATCACAGCAATAAAAAGTTGTGAAAGACCAATTAAATCTATCATCTGAAAATAACGGATGGATTTTATTCAAGCTTTGATGAAATGAAAAGGGAAAAATGTGTTGAATTAAAAACTATTAATTACACGATCAACTGTTCAAATAAATGAAATAAAAATAAAGTATTTGTTGATGCTCAATTTTGTTTTGATTTATAAAGGAAGAAAATACGCTTGTTTTGGGATAGAAAAATAAAAAAAAAACAAATTTTAACATTTTATATTGAGAAAGTAAATGAAAATTGACGAATGATAAAATAGTTTTCATACATAATCATTTCATAACACGCAAACTGGTGCTTTTTGAAGTGGTTTTCTTATTCCTCTGACGCAATGAATATTAACTATTAAAACTTCCTAATCATACGGGGTTACAGAGAAGGATGCAAGTGAAAAAGCACATGAAAAAACTCGCACTTTTTCAAATACGAACAATAAAATATGAGGTATATGTATTATAGTTTTCATAAATTATTCATTAAAATTTAACTAAAACTGTTTTTTTACAAAACAAATTTGCAGGAAAATTGGAAAGCAAGTGTGTTTTTGATGAAAGAAATTTAAGCTACTAAAGCCAAGCAAAAATTAATATTGTAAGAAAAAATGAACTCTGGACTGGGCATCAGATTCATTGAAAAGAGTTTCCTTTTTAATCTTTTTGGTAAAGTGTTAATAAGATACCAAAAAAATTGGCTA
The DNA here is from genome assembly GCA_024447215.1 of Panagrolaimus sp. LJ2400. Classification (NCBI taxonomy): domain Eukaryota; kingdom Metazoa; phylum Nematoda; class Chromadorea; order Rhabditida; family Panagrolaimidae; genus Panagrolaimus; species Panagrolaimus sp. LJ2400. Next base: position 29,174 of record JAMRYA010000033.1, read on the forward strand.
GACTCAAAGAAATGATAGCTGTAAAGTGTTTAGAAATCCAGTTCGGTCTAATCTAGAGTTAAGGCTGGACTACAAGCTCAAAAGTATGCAGGCTGAGTTTAGGTAAAAAAAAAGTCACAACGGAAAAACGTTAACTACAATACCGTAATTTTGGGCATTATTGCATCGTCAGGTTGAAAGCCACTAATCAAGCATCTCGTCAATACTGTTTCATCATTTGCAATATTAAAACAGTTGCAACCATTAATATAACCGTAAAATCGCAACAAAACTGATACCCAAAAACAGTTTTTTTCATTTTCTTTTTATGAGAAGAAGATTTCCTTGAGAAAAGCCCTTTCTTTTTTCTTTTAACGATCGCATCAATCAAATATTTGTTCAAAACAAAACAAACCACCCATCGAAAATCAAATGAAATAGATCAAAAATAAAAGAAAAAGAGAGAAAAACTTTTGTTGTTGTTTAATGATAAGATATTTTGGATTGTGACCAACAGACACTTTTCTTTTCAAGTTCAAGCAAAACAACAAAAATGTTTTTTTGTTTTTTAACATCCTTATTTCAAAAGAGATTTTTTTGTTTGTTACAGTAATGTAGCCAAGTAACAGCATTTTTTGAGTTAAGAAAAGTGTCGTAATTTTAATTAGTTTGTTTTTGGTTTAATATTAGTGATTAAGGAAGTAAAAAAAACATTGATATAACTTAAAGCAACAAATTAGTCAAATATTACTTTTCAAAGTCTAATAAGTTTATTAGATAAATAAGAACTTTCGTATTATTAATGTCATGTTTATGCCATGGGCAGCATGCTGTAATTGCTTTTTTTTGCACAATACCTTTTGTCTAATATTTCATCACTGTATTACATAAGTTATTGTATCCTCCTTTTTAAATCTTAGCTTTTTAAAATAACAAAATATTCAAATCAACGTCTATAAAATTAATGCTATTGTTTTACAAATCAATTCATGTTTTGTTCTTTTGCTTTTCTTTTTGCAAAACATGCTTCATTGCTATTCTTTTGACTCATATTAAATTTATAAAAAGCACAAAACATTATTGTGTTCAAAAAACACCAAACAATCAACATTTGTTTTTAAGGAAAAATTTGTTTTAAATGTAAGATGTCGTTTAATGCAAATGCTTTATTTCATTGATTGTGCAAGATTTAATTACAAACAAAAAAGAATGCCACAGTTTTAACATTACAGTATATATCTGCAACACATAATATATTTTAGTGTAAAACACTGCAATATGTATTTGAGGTTCCATCGTTGTGAACCTTGTCAAAATTAAACTTGTATTCTTAACAGATTCTTATTGTTAAGAATACAATTTTAAACGCAATATATTCTAAACTAATAGATTTTTTATGTTATATTATTTTCATTTTTACATGTCAGATTTTTACTGATTAATACTGTCGGCATTCCCTTCTCTTTCTTCGAATCGTTGTATAAGAAAATATAAATTACAAAGAATATATGACGCTCTTTTGTAAAACAGGTATATATTTAATATTTTTCGAATGTATTTTTTACTATTTTTTGGTTATTTCTCAAATATTCAAAAATATTTTTTTAGAAAAGCATGCACACAAATGACAAAAAGAGTTGACTAACAAATGCAGTGTCGCCTGAAAAAAACTGCACACGTGGAAAGTGGGAAAGCAGTTGAATAAACAAGTGAACTATACCATTAATTCAATGTATTTTTCAGCCGTTTAGATTATTAGTAACAGTCAATAAACAATGCTTAAATTTTGTCTAGCCGAGTAACATGATAGAGGTATAACAATGTCACAGTTTTAACTAGCTTGTAATTAGTCTAATTTTTATGCATTTTATATTTGAAGATATCCCCTTTTTATGGTACACAATGTTGTACAAATATTTCTTTCACGATAAGTGACCGTTTTATTCTTTGCTAAAGTATTAATCTACGGTAAATTCGATAATCAAAATTTTTAATTATTGTTCATATTGACGGATATGTCTCGAATCTACTTTTTTCTGTTTACCATGTGCTCAGAAATCAATTTTTTGTCATTACATTACTAACTGCCTTAATCTAGGGTTTCGTATTGTTAAAAAATGAAAATATTCAAAAACGAAATTTTAAAATTAATGCTTTTGTTTTAAAAGCCAATTTGTGTTTTATTTTTTGCTTTTCTTTTTTTTAGCAAAATTGTTTTTCATTGCAACTTTTTGACTCATCAGGCAAAAAACACTATTGTTTTTATCAGTTTTTTTTATTTTTTTTTTCAAAAAAAGAGTTGTGTTGAAAACAACAAAAAATCTTTCTTGTAAATAAGTTTTGTTAAAAGAAACTGCTCAAAAAATCGTAATTTTTTAATAGAAAGTGTTGATATCAGTGCAGCATTCGATAAATTCGTTGAACGCTTATCATTACTTTATTTTTTATTTTGCTTTAATAGTTAGTAATTATAAGCTACGCTTTCCTGCTTTTATATTAAAAATTCAAACAACTTTATCAAACTTCGCTTTTCTGTTTTTCAGGGCTTTTCTCTTCATCAACGTTTTTTAATGACGAATGGTTTGAGTCATAACAGAAACAGCGTTTTTTTTTCAAATTTAGTGTTTTTTTTGACAAAGAAAAAATAAAGCAACGTTTAAAGGTTTAAGCAATCAAAAATTATTCTTTGTTCGTCATCTTGAAATAAATCAATGACTTAAATCTTATCTAACAAAAGTGCAATCAAATGAGCATTCAACCAAAAAATTTCCAAAAAACAAATCATTTTAACTGTCTTCTTCGCGTGCAATATGTTTCAACAAGTTCAATTAACGCATGCTTTACGACACTAATTATGACTCGTTTATTTTTTTTTGTTTTCATATTATTTTATGTGATCAACAAAATATTCAAAAACGTTCTCTTGTAAAAATTAAAATCAATTCTTAGATTCAGTGTCACAAAAAACGCTGTTGCTGTTATCACAATTTCATCGTGTTTATCAAAATAATATCTTTCACATCGTCTTACACATTAATCATTGCATTTGCTTTTGTTATAGTTCAATAAATTTTCTTTTAATCAGTAGTAAAAAATTTGTTAACAACTAACACTAGCATCGCCATTTGTACTTCTAACAATAAACTAAAATTATCAAAAATGTCTGTTAAATCAAGTGTTTCTTTTATATTATATATGCCTTGAACTTCACTTTGCATAATATTGTTACCGATTTTGATTCTCAGATGTTTTAAACTCTAACATTCTATAATGCTCCTTCTTGGAGAGCTCATCCTTGGGATATAGAAAATTTAAATATTCAAACATGGTTTTTAATTTTTTAAACATAACAGAATTTTCACGCTTGTCAAGTCAACAGCGACTTTTTTGTGTCATGAACAAAGTGTAAATTTTGTAGTTTCATCATGTTGAGCTTTTCTTCTTGCAACATTAAAAATATTTTTCTGTTGAATAATTTGAATAAGCAAAATTTAATAGAATTATAACATAATGTAATATTGATGTACGACGTGTATTTGCCTAGCAGCAACAAAAATAAAAACAAGCTTTCAAACACAGTGTTTAAAAAAATATGATTAAATACAAATAAAGCTATTTTTTTTAACAATTTGTGTTTCAAAAATACAGTTACAAGTTTTAATAATATACTATTAATAGATTTCACGCGTGGTTCAGATTAGTCAAATTTTTTGCTGATTTTTTTTATTAATGAATGGGCGCATCCAATTTGTTCAATTTATTTTCTGTCTAAAAACAAAATGTTAAATAATGCTGATGTTTTATAAAACAAGTATATATGCCTTTATTCCGGACATTCTTTATCCTCCATCTATGTTATTTTTCAAATCTTCAAAGACATAAAATAAACAACTCATGGGTTTTAGCGATAGTTAATTATTTAAATTTGCAATTTTTTTCCTTTTGCAACAGAAACAATGTTTTATTGCTAGTGCGTCCATTTTCAACAATGAACAAAAAACACCAATCAATAAAAAGAAAAGAAAGGAAATACAAACAAAAAATGAGTCACTCGAATGAAGAAAAAAAAAACGTTTTTCATCGATTGAATTAAAGACACAATAAATGTTTATTTTTGAGAAAAATGGGTACGTTTTTACGAAAAAAAATATGAGTAGTATACAAAAACATAATGCCATCCATTTTGTGTGCATTATTGCACAACATTGAATCAAAACTTTCTTGTCGTGTTTTTTGTTTATTTTTTGACGACTTTTTTATTTTATTTGATGAATTTTTATTAATTAAAATATAAATGTTTTTCAGTGCATTCTGAGATCATTTTATTATTTAAAGTTGTCTCCATCAATGGATAACAAAGAAAAACAAAAAGAAGAAGGTTAGTTCTTTTTTTATAACTTTATGTTGGCTTTTGGTAAACACCGGGGTCGGGCCTGGATTTTGGTAATTTCAGAAAAAGGTGCAAAGAGGAAACCAAGACAAAATTTAGGAATGGCCGGGCTCATACATACTTTTTCCCACAAGCAAATTTTATTTAGCTGGAAGTTTTCTGATGTTCCTACTAAAACTAACACAATCATCCTATATTTTACAACCTTCGGCGAAAGATCAAAGGCATGTCCTGCAAGTTCTAAAAAATTTTTTCGCCATAATTTTAGAAGGCGCAGTTACTGCTTTTTCAATTGGAAGTTTTGTAAACAAGCAATAAAAATATGCAAATCATGATTGAACTTTCTTTCTGATTTTCTGTAAAACAAAGTCAATCAAAAACTTTTTTTGACACAGCTCTGTTATATCCGGACAGCTTTTAAAAAAACTTATTTCAGAAAACAGTTTCATCCACTTTACATAAAATTTGTTGTTATTAATTTACTTAATTTTAGGTACCTTAACCACGCCATCAAAATCATTTTTTACAAGTTTACCCCAGCTTCCTTGTATTTTACAAGCGAACGATCACACAGGTGTCATGGTAAATAAAAATAATTTATACAAAGACGAATATGTAGAACCATGTTTCCACAAAGATATGATCAAAACTGATAAACTAATATTTAATTATTACGGTAATTGGGATATCCATGTTTACATCATCCCATCAAAATATTTCATCAACAGACAAGAATTTGATAATTTAATTATTTCTGAAGAATCTCGAAAAGGAATGAAAGCTGGAGAAAGCTTTAAAATAATTTCAATTAAAGATGCTTTTTCACAGTTATCTGTTACAACAAAAGTTAATTTGGAGTATTTTTTTCGAGCTGAAAATAAACAAGAATATCAGAAATTAATTGGAGCTGATTACGATTATGATTATTATAAATGGTGCTGGAATGAAATGAAAAAAGTCAAACCTAAAAAGCTGGGATCAGAGAAATCAAGTCCATCTGAACAATGTTCAAATCTAAAAAATCAAATTAAAAAGATTAAACCAATTTTATTGTTCAAATTAATCAAAGAAATATTTGGTGAAAATGATGTATCAAATAAAGATGAAAATATTTATAATTTAATAGATTTTCGGCTTTTATGCTTTAATGGTAATTCCAGATATGCTTCAGCTTGTAATGGAGACAAATTTGTTGGGTTTGTTTATACTGCGCATGGTCGCATCTAGGACAGTGCCAGTACAATTCGTTTTGGAAAACAAGGAAAATTCTCAAATTCTGCTGAACTTCTCTTTTTTTATTTTCAAATTTGTTAATATTTACTCAGTTCTAATTTTAATGTTAACACATTCATGAATTATATGGGAAAAATTTAATTTCATTTTCGAGATAATTAACTTAATATATTTTTGCATTGACAAGCAGGCACTTTTTTACATCATTACCCCCTTTTTTCACTTTTATGTTTTTCTTTGATTTTTTCATTTTTTTCACCTTCATTCTTTTGGGCAAAACGACAAAAACATGTGAAGGGGGGAGTGAAGTAAAAAAGTACCGACAAGCAAACCAACAATTTTATCTTGAAGAATCACAATGTAGATTTTTTTCAGTAAAACAAAAAGGCTTCACATTTTCGTAATGTTCGATAAGTATGGTAATTTTTAACATTCTGCATTTAACACAAAGCAGTTAGAAATTATAATAAAGTTAAATTCTATAAATAAAGTTAGATACTATAAAATTTATACTTTGATTTTAACAAGAAAAAGTGATGGCCATGGCAGCAATCAAGGTGTAACATTTTTTTTTCTTTATCTTTTTTTTGAATATTTTAAATTTTATAAAGATAAAAAAACTGTCCTCAAAAATAAACTATCATCTAAAGGAATACCTGGAGTACAGCAAAACACAAAAATTAGGAGAAATTTAATAAAAATGGTTTGAACAATGAACCAAATATGTTCATTTTTAAAAGTATATTTTTAAGACAAAATGATATTATGTGATTAAATGGTAAAATATTTGCGAATCCTGCATATTTCATGATTATAGAAAACGAAGCTCTAACTAGCAATAATAGCTATATTATCGCGGAGTAAATCATGTGTAAACAGTAGTAGCATCACCGTGTAAATAACTGATTTTTAACATTTTTTATTTTTTATGAAATAAGTTTAGCACATTCAAACTACAACACTTACAGTTTGTTCGTGACGAAAAAAAAGTTGTCTTCAGCATTTAAATTGAAGCAACTTTATTTTTTTTACAAAATATTTTTGAATATTTAAGTTAAACAAATCCTCAAATGAGTTATCAGAATCGAAACAATATGTAAATGCATTGCCATAAATGTTTTGAAATTGTGGGATATAATTTGTTTGAATAATGAATTTAGCAAGAAAAGATAGGAACAATTACCTCATTAATAATATTTGAAAGCTTTTGATTTTCATATTTTTGTAATTAATTTTGTATCAGTCAAGAAAGTTACAAATGACAATGTTTTTCTGTAAAACATTACGGTTTGAACTACTGGAAAAAGGATACATCAAAAGATAGCAATTTAAGTACGTCATCTTTATTACGGCTTAAACTATCAAATAGAAGATATATTGTCAATTTCGAGAAATTTTTTTTGGAAGTTTCTCTTTGGGTTAATTTATATTAAATATTCAAAAGCTTTTACTAAAATAATAAAAAAAAACTTAAATTTTTTTCATTTTTAATGTTGTTGACAACTTGATTTATGTTACGAGCAAAGTGTAAGTTTTGTAGTTTTGCAAGAAAAAAATAATGAAACAAACAAAATGCAGCACACGTGGAAGTATTCAACCCCTTTTTTTAAATCACCAACAATCTTTTTTTAACACAACTAAATTTTACTCAGATCAAGAACCTCCCAAATTGATTACTTCATTTTTAAACTGAAAATATTCAAGTTCTGTTTTTCATTTTTAATGAGATCAGCAAGATATAATGAAGTTATACACTGAGAAAAAGCCGTGACGCATTCATCACTTTTGCATCACTGACTGTAACAAAAAAACCCTCACTGGTGACGAATTCATCACTGATAGTGATGAATTCGTCACAGCTTCATCACCGGTGAGGTTTTTTTCGTCACTGCTTTTTTCTCAGTGTATAATAAGGGTTTATAAGTAAAAAATTTGCAACGATAATCATTTAGAAACTATCAGCAGGTTTTTTTGGTTGAAAGAAATACAAAATATTCAAACATAGGTGCTCTTATAATTTTTGCTTCAAAAAAACAAATTTAATTCTGTTGCTTTACTTTCCTTTCTTTCAACAAACAATATAAACTTTTCCGTGATTTTTAAGTGTGGGATTGCTTTTTCTTTTCATCCACAAGATTCTTTGTTTATTTTGCTTTTGTTGAACGACAACAAAAAAGTCAATATTCACTTTTTTTAAAGGCTCTTAAATAATGGGGTTTAAAATTTCGAGAATTTTTTTCGTTGACAATGATTGTCAAAGATGCCCGTTTTATAAAGTTAAAGTGCCATCGAGTTTTTCCATTTAGTTACAATGTATAAATTGTTGGCTATGTTTACAGATATATCTAAATAAAAAAAGGAGCTATTATAAGAATTAAAATAAATTCGAGTTCAAAGGTAAAGACAAACATTTTTATCAAAGAGTCAATAAAATTATTTAGCTTCCTTAAATTTTTTTGTGTTTTTTTAGCAAATTTTTCTTTTCATAACAGTTGCCCTGCTTTCAATACTTTTAAATGAACGCAGTAGAAAAAGATTTTTTGAGCAAGTAATAGGTACCTTTGTCTTTACCTTTGAACTCGAATTTATTTTAATTCTTATAATAGCTCCTTTTTTTATTTAGATATATCTGTAAACATAGCCAACAATTTATACATTGTAGGTTGCTTCTTTTTGAATATTTTAGCACAGACGTAAAAAAAAGTAAAAAAATAAATGTTGCAATATGAGGAAGAAAAGTTTATAGAGGAAAAAAGCTGCGTTTTAGCAGGAGGACTCCCATGCAGTTAATATTAAAAAAAACGACGGTCTTTTTTATATTTAGGTTAATAATTAAAAATAGAAATAAAAAAAGTAATTTCTCAAGTATTTAAAAAGTTGTTGTTTCCCAAAAATGTGCAAAAATAGGCTAAAAACAAAGCTGAATGCGAACATGACAAGATGCCCATGCAACTGTTAGAGACAAAAATGTTTAATATCTCAACATACACTCAAAAATTGGTAATACCTACTGAAATGAGAGAGACAGAAAACTTGTTATTGGTAGGATAATGCATCAAAACTAAAACATAAAAAGATTTTTTAGCAAAACAAAAGAAGCAATAATAATTCACACAATTTTAGTTGTATCATCTTCTGGAACAAATTTAATTGGATCACATTTATGCGGTTTTTCAGAAAGTTGAACACATTCTTCATTTTTGTCATTTTTGATAACTTTTGCATAAACATGAACGCTATGACGAGTACTACATGCACAACAAATAAAAGATTTTGATTTTTCATACCATGTATATTCATGACATACACTTCTCTCACTATTTGTAAAAACAGCCAATTTTTGACGAACTGCTCCACGTGTTCTTCTTTTTACTAATCGATATTTTGGTGCCATAATAATATTTCCATTTGTTACTGGCTCACAAATATGTTTCTGATGACTCATAAATACACATTCATCTTCTTTTCCTTCATTTTGAATTGTTGCAGTAAGATTGACTTTTAACAAATAACATTTTGAGCAATAAAAATATTTTGCAGTTTTATTATAAAGGAATCTATAGTAGTACTTCTTTTCCTCGGTTGTATAAATAAATAAACTTTTTTGGAATGCATCTTCTCGTGTTGATATTGAAGCAATTTCATACAAGGATTTTGCAACAATAACATCGTCTTTGTATTTACTAGGTTCATATTCTCGAAGTTCACAAATATGTTGAGCATTGTAAAGCTTCAAATATTCTTTTCCATCACCACTTTGACATACTGCAGCAGTAACTTGCTTTCTCCTTGGACAATAAGTACATATATATTTTTTTATAATTTTATTCCAAAAAAATTCATAACATAAATTCTTGTTTGTTGAACAGAATATTATTAGTTTTGATTGCATTACACCATTATGCTTGTATTCAAATAATTTAAAATCAGAGCATTCAGAAATAACATCTTCAGAAACGACGAACTTTTCAGGCTCGTATTTGCAAGGCTTACATACATGTTTCGTTTTGGTTAACATTAAATATTCACTACCATCAGAATCTTGATATATTTTTGCGGCAACATGCTTGCCACTCTTCTTGCAAGTGTTGCAGCAGAAATAACTGCAAGCATCTCTATTAGAATTATGCCAAGAGTATTCGTAGCAAACAGTTTTACTTGACGATGAAAAGAGAACCATTTTTGATCGATCAACGCCATTTTGAATATTTTAAAAATTTTAAAATTTGAAGCTTCAACGATTTCTTTTCCAATATATTTTTCTCGATTGAATTGGATCATTTCACAAACATGTCCTTCACATGGTTTAAGCATAACAAAATCTGTTCCATCTTCCTTTTGACAAATATCAGCGGCAGTCCAGCGTTTTGGTTTGGCTTGCAAACAGCCAGTACAATGCCATAAGTTGCATCTTTTGCTCCACAAATATTCATAACAAGTCGTTTGAGTATCATCTGAGAATACGATCAATCTTTGAATAATAGCATTTCGAAAGCGATAAGATATAACTTCAAAATTTGGTTTTTCAATAATTCGCTTATAAATTCGTTCTTTACAGACATGTTGAGTTCCTTTTAGCATAACAGCACTTTTTCCTTTTCTTTTAATAATCCTTGCAGACATTCGGACTTTTCTGCTGCAGCAAGCATAACACAGGAAATATCCTTTTGATTTATCCCAGAAATATTCATAACAATATTTTCGATCTGGTGATGTGAAGACTGAAAGCGTTGTTTTTAAAGCACCTCGATTTATATGTTTCAATACTTCAAAGTTTGGTGGTTCAATTATCTTTGTCGGATATGCAGTTAAGTGTTGCCTAAAATGTAATATTCTTATATTACTCAAAAACGCTCTCGTTTAAACAAACCTTTTACGACGTTTTTGTACATCAGAACCCTTAATTCTATTGCAACTTTGATATCTGTCGCTAACATCTTTAGCTTTTCGTTTTCTTAGATTTTTTCTAAATATTCCTTGTTATTATTTTGCAAAAACGACAAACAAAACTCACTCTGCTTGTCTTTCTTCTTCATCAATAATAATTAAATCACAGATATTGTAATTCTTAAAAAGCTGAATATATTCATCTTTTTCATCTAGTTGTTTAATCCAATTTGCAATAATTTCTTTCATTCTTGGTTCACTATTTTCAGAAATATGTTTGAATAATGCTGGTAGAAATCTTTCATAGACTAATTCTTTGCTGCCTGAAGTTGCCTAAAAACACTAGATGGTTAATATTATCGTTAAAAAATACAATGTTCAATATAATATCAATTGCGTAAAGCCAGGAAGACCTTTATTACAACTCTATGAAATAAAAAACATACCTCTTTTTTAATAAGAAAATCAAAAACTTTATTGCATTTTTTTGTATCATCAAAAATAATAGCAAAATCTTGAAAATCATGTTCAGCAAAAACAAACAAGATATTCTAAAACCAATCGTTCGTTAAAAACTAATATTATTAAGTAAAAGCGAACCTTCTGTGAAACAAACTGCCATTTAAATAAAGCAGAAATCATTTTATATTCTATAAATATTACAATTAGTACGTCGTTGTTACCATCGCAAAAAATTACCTACCTTCATTAAATGGTTCAATAAGCAACATCGTCGACACAGAATTAATTGAAAGCTTACATCTTCCTGCAAATTGAAACGTCTCATTTTTATCTTTTGATAACAGCTCTATCATTATTAACAGCCTGAAAAAAGGGTAGTTTTAAAAACAAAATTCTTTTTGTTAAAAATTTCAGTTTACACAAATTTCACGACGGTACATATGAAGATCATTCAACAAAAATTGATGAGAAAAGAGAAATAATTTGTTTAGTTGACCTTTTTTATATTAAAATGAAAGAATCGATAGAAAAAGTATAAGTAAATTAAAAGAAAGATTTGGCTTTCAATAAAAAAAGCATGGAGAAGAAAATTTCTGGATATATTAGCAACATTTTTTTATCGATATAGATAAACGATTTCTTTTCCTCAATTAGCGATTATATAAAAATACAGCTGTTATTGCACATTTTTTTCTCTAAAAAAGCTCACCAAATAAGTGAAAAAATACTTTGTTTAAAAAATATGTGTTTTGGCAATAGTGATCGGATCCCGTCCCGTTTTTCAAAAAACACGGGAACGGGAAATCCCGTTTTCTCAAAACAGCCACGGGACGGGAAAACGGGATTCCCGTATTTTGGAAAAAGTCACGGGACGGGAATGCGGGATTCCCGCGGGAATCCCGCGAAAAATTGATTTTCCAAAATAACTTCAAATACGAAAAGTTTTTTGATTTTCGGTGATAAAAAAGCTTAAAATCAACTAGGGTTTGCTTGTTTAAACTTTTTTGAATGATTTTAGATTTGTTTTTTAAACACGGCTTTTTCAATTTCAATATTCATCTTGAAATCTTTGTATACGGGATAAAAATAACGACGGGACGGGAAAACGGGAATCCCGTATTTTGAAATAGCCACGGGACGGGATTACGGGATTCCCGTATAAGTGAAATCAGCGCGGGACGGGACACGGGAAAATTGGCAACAAATCATGTGTAAACAGTAGTAGCATCACCGTGTAAATAACTGATTTTTAACATTTTTTATTTTTTATGAAATAAGTTTAGCACATTCAAACTACAACACTTACACTTTGTTCGTGACGAAAAAAAAGTTGTCTTCAGCATTTAAATTGAAGCAACTTTATTTTTTTTTACAAAATATTTTTGAATATTTAAGTTAAACCAATCCTCAAATGAGTTATCAGAATCGAAACAATATGTAAATGCATTGCCATAAATGTTTTGAAATTGTGGGATATAATTTGTTTGAATAATGAATTTAGCAAGAAAAGATAGGAACAATTACCTCATTAATAATATTTAAAAGCTTTTGATTTTCATATTTTTGTAATTAATTTTGTATCAGTCAAGAAAGTTACAAATGACAATGTTTTTCTGTAAAACATTTCGGTTTGAACTACTGGAAAAAGGATACATTAAAAAAAAAAAAGCGAACTAAATGCCAGAGCAACTGTCAATTTCGAGAAATCTTTTTTGGAGGTATTTCTTTGGGTTAATTTATAAAAAATATTCAAAAGCTTTTACTTAAATGATAAAAAAAAACTTAAATTATATTATAATGAATTTATTTTTCTTGCAAAATTTTAAATGCAAAGGAAAAGTCGATTTGTTGTTCATTTTTAAACGAAAAACAAGTTAATCAAATTTAATTGTTCAAAACAAACAAAATGCAGCAAACGTGGAAGTATTCAATCCTTTTTTTAAATCACTACCGATCTTTTTTTAAGACAATTAAATTTTTGTCAGCTGACAGATCAAGAATTGGTTACTTATTTTTTAAACAGAAAATATTCAAGTTCTGTTTTTTTTTTATTTTTAATGAGATCAGCAAGATATAATGAAGTTATACAAAAGTGTTTATAAGTAAAAAATTTGCAACGGCAATCATATGGAAACTATCAGTAGGTTTTTTTGGTTGAAAGAAATACAAAATATTCAAACATAAGTGCTCTACTTTTGCTTTCAAAAAACAAATTTAGTTTTATTGCTTTACTTTTCTTTCTTTCAGCAAATAATATTGGCTTTACTGTGAGTATTGAGATTGCATTTTCTTTTCATCCACAAAATTCTTTGTTTATTTTGTTTTTACTGGACGACGGCAAAAGTAAATATAGACTTGTTTTAAAAACTGTCAAATATTGTGGTTTAAAATTTCAATAATTTTCTTTCGTTGACAATGATTGTCAAAGATGCGCGTTTTATAAAGTTAAGGTGTCATCCAGGGTTTTCATTTAGTACAAATGTAAAAATTTTTAATTATATTTACAGCAACATCTGAATAAAAAAATGAACTGTTAAAACAACCATAGATTTGTGTTCAAAGGAAAACAACAAACATGTTTATCAAAGAGTCAATAAATTTATTTAGCTTCCTTTTGATTTTTATGGGTTTTTTTTGCTTGCTTGCAAATTTTTTTTTATAACAGTTGCACTTTTTTCAATACTTTTAAATGAACGCAGTAGAAAAAGATTTTTTTAGGCAAGAAATAGGTTGCTTCTTTTTGAATATTTTAGCACAAAGGCAAAAAAAATGTAAAAAATCAATGTTGCAATATCGGAAAGAAACGTTTTTAGAGGAAAAAAAGCTGCGTCTTTGCAGGAGGACTTCCGTGCAGTAAATATTAAAAAAACGACGATATTTCTTTATGTTAAGGTAAAAAAAGATAAGATGAAACAGTTTTTGGCCAACCGTAGGAAGTTTTCATTCGACTTTCTGCTGTTGGCCAAAAAATGCAAATTGAACATATCTGTGAAATTCGTAAACTAAGAACTTACTTCTTCTGTTTTATTACATAACGGTTTTTATTGTCAGATTTTTGTTATTAAATGTATGAATTTTTATGTCTTGAAAATTTAAAAAAAATTCCTCAGTTATGGACATACATTTTTACCATTTCAACAAACACCAAAAAGTTTGTAACAACTACAGAAATGAGAGGGTGCAAAAACTTTTTATTGGTATAAAAATGCTAAAACGTGAAAAGATTTATTAGCGTAATAACATTCAAAAAACGAAAGCAACAATAATAAATCATAATTTTTGCATTTTACAAACATGTTCAGCATTATTGAGTTCAAGATAATTTTCACCATTTTCATCTTGAAGTAGTTTGGCAGTTGGTTTTACACCTCTGCATCGATGACATACATAATATTTTCGGTCAGTAGCAAAAGTGTAAGTATAACCATAATTTTTATTTTTTAGGTCGAAAATTGTTAATCTTTTCGATTTCTTGTTTCGAAAAAAATCTTCCCATAATTTGAAGCCTGGCTGTTTAACAATTTTTCCAGTAAGTTGCTCAGGAATAAATTCAATAGGAGTACATTTATGTTCAGTTTTGCATAATTCAACACATTCTTCATTTTCATCGTTGTGGAAAATTTTTGCATAAACACTCATTTTGTAACGCCCAACACAAGGCTGACATCTAAAAACTTTTCCAGCTTCACTCCAAGTATAGTCATAACATTCATCTTTTTCATCATTGGTAAATACGACCAAATGCTGATAAATTTTACCATGATATTTTCTATTCAACAATTGATAATTCGGTTGCACGACAATTTTAGTATTAATATCTTCGGGTATAAATTTGATTGGATTGCATTTATGTGGTTTTTCAGAGAGTTGAACGCATTCTTCATTCTTTTTGTTTTTGATAATTTTTGCATAGATAAAATATTTGTGATGCATACCGCACGGACGACAAACGAATGATTTTGGAGCTTCAGACCACGAATATTCATAACATTCACTTCTTTCGTCATTTGTAAACACAATTAAATGTTGTTGCATTTTACCACGAGTTCTTCTTTTAACTATTTGATAATTTGGCGCTTTAACAATGTTTCCTGAAGTTATTTCCAGATATTCCAATGGTTCACAAACATGTTTTTGATTACTCATAAATACATATTCATTTTCTTTTCCTTCATTTTGGATTGTAGCAGTGAGATTCATCTTCATGATATGACATTTTGAGCAATAAAAATACTTGGAAGCTTTATTATAAATAAATTTATAATAATATTTCTTTTCCTCGTCAGCAAATATAGTTAGCATTCTTTGTACTGCATTTCCACGTGTAGCTATTGCAGTAATTTCATACATTGATTTCTCAATAATTATATCATCTTTATACTTTTCTGGGTCAAATTCTTGAAGATCACAAACATGGCTTTCTTTGCTGAGCTTAACATACTCTTTTGCACCATTATTTTGACATAATAAAGCGGTAACTCGTTTACCCACTGGACAGCGTCCACACATGTAAATGTTATGTATTGGATTTTTAAAATATTCATAGCAGAGGTTTTTATTTGTCGAACAGAATAATACCAGTCTTTCAGTCATGGCACCATTATGTTTGTATTCAAATACTTTAAAATTTGAGCTTTCAATAATTTCATCAGAAGTTTCGTATTTTTGAGAATTATATTCACATGGGTCACAAACATGCTTGTTTTTGTTCAATTTTAAATAATCACTTCCATCAGGATGTTGAAAGACTTCTGCGGTTATAGATTTCTTTTGTTTCATACAACCGCAACACCGAAACTTTTTATCAGAATTCTGCCAAGAATATTCATAGCAGGTTGTTTTTTCTGATGACGTAAATATCACTAATTTTGATCGATTAATTCCATCATGAACATTTTTGAAGATTTTAAATTTGGCAGCTTCAACAATTTGTTTTCCTATATATTTTTCTCGATTAAATGAAATCATTTCACAAACATGTCCTTCACATGGTTTAAGCATAACAAAATCTGTTCCATCTTCTTTTTGACAAATTTCAGCAGCAGTCCAGCGTTTTGGAGTTGCTTTCAAACATCCGGTGCAATGCCATAATTTTGCATCTTTGCTCCATAAATATTCATAGCAAGTACTTTGCGAAGAATCAGAAAATATAATTAATCTTTGAATAATTGTTTTTCGAAAATGATAAGACATAACTTCAAAATTTGGTTTTTCAATAATTCGCTTATAAATTCGTTCTTTACAGACATGTTGAGTTCCTTTTAGCATAACAGCATTTTTTCCTTTTCTTTTAATAATTCTTGCAGACATTCGGACTTTCCTGCTACAACAAGCATAACACAGAAAATAACGTTTTGATTTATCCCAAAAATATTCATAACAATATTTTCGATCTGGTGATGTGAAGATTGAAAGTGTTGTTTTTAAAGCTCCACGATGAAAATGTTTTAATACTTTGAAGTTTGATGGTTCAATAATTTTTGTTGGACAATCAACTAAACGTTGCCTATAATGTTACTTTTTATACTATTCAAATTCGTTCCCATATAAACAAACCTTTTAAAAGCACGTCGTTTCTTTGAATCAGAATCATTAGTTTTACTGCTATTTTGTTTACTGCCGCTAATATCTTTGGCTTTTCGTGTTCGATAATTTTTTCTAAAAAAATACCTGTTAATATATTACAAAAATAAATACATGTAGCTTACTGATCAGTTCTTTTTTCTTTATCTAAAACAATCATATCACTAATATTGTAATTCTTTAAAAGCTGAATATATTCTTCTTTTTCTTTGCCATCTTGTTGTTTGATCCAATTTAAAATTCTTTCTTTCATTTTTGGTTCATTATTTTCAGAAATATGTTTGAATAATGCAGGTAAAAATCTTTCGTGAATCAATTCTTTGATGCCAGAAGTTGCCTAAAAACGATTTAAAAAGTTAGATAAGGAATTGATAGAGAAAAGGACCCGGAACTTTTACTGTCAAAAACCAACAGCTTGTGCTGGAAAATTATATTGCCATACTATAGATTCGAGAAAAAACATACCTCTTTTTTAATAAGAAAATCATAAGCTTTATTGCATTTTTTTGTATCATCAAAAATAATAGCAAAATCTTGAAAATCATGTTCAGCAAAAACAAATAAAATATTCTTAATAATCATTTGTTAAAAACTAATATTATTAAGTAAAAACAAACCTTTTGTGAAACGAATTGCCATTTAAACATAGCAGAAATCATTTTATATTCTATAAATATTATACTTAATTTACCGCTTTTCCTCTCAAAAAACATACCTTCATTAAATGGTTCAACAAGCAACATCTTTGACACAGAATTAATTGAAAGCTTGCATCTTCCTGCAAATTGAAACTTCTCATTTTTATCTTTTGATAACAGCTCTATCATTATTAACAGCCTGAAAAAAGGGTAGTTTTAAAAACAAAATTCTTTTTGTTAAAAATTTCAGTTTACACAAATTTCACGACGGTACATATGAAGATCATTCAACAAAAATTGATGAGAAAAGAGAAATAATTTGTTTAGTGGAATAATAAATAGATCCTTCATTGACCTTTTTTATATTAAAATGAAAGAATCGATAGAAAAAAGTATAAGAAAATTAAAAGAAAGATTTGGCTTTCAATAAAAAAAGCATGGAGAAGAAAATTTCTGGATATATTAGCAACATTTTTTTATCGATATAGATAAACGATTTCTTTTCCTCAATTAGCGATTATATAAAAATACAGCTGTTATTGCACATTTTTTTCTCTAAAAAAGCTTACCAAATAAGTGAAAAAATAGTTTGTTTAAAAAATATCTATTTTGGCAACAACATCACTTTATCCTATTCACATCATCAGAAAACATTTTATCTCATGGTTTTTTAGCATGGTCCCCCCTGTCAAAAACACAAAAAAAGTCAAAAAAAATTTTTTTGAGATTTTGATCGGAAACGATGCCTGGGGATGTGTTGACACTCCCTTTGAAGGGATTTTGCGAAAAAATGAGTTTTACATCATTTAACAGCTTCAGAAGCAGCAGGTCTACAGTACCTCTTTCATGTTGGATTAAAAGTGTTTAATTTAACTTTTAATGACCCCAAATCATACCAATCGACTGAAAAATCATTAATTTATAGTTTTTAAGCATTTCTGGTACTGTTCTAAATACTTTTTAAAAAAAATAGCCTTAAAATACTGAAAGTTCCACTAAATTACAGTAACTGTGTTTAAAAAATTCGGGAAGCTTCTAGAAGGTTCGAGAAAATTTTAAATCTTACAAATTCTGTTAGAACAATGTCTTGGCTACCCGCCCAGGCCATATCGGCTTATATAAGCTTCAAATTCCAATTTTATAGAGCTCGTTCCACGAAAAACCTCAAAAATCCTGGTTTCGCCACGAAAATCCCTCAGAATTCCATGAAAATTCCAGATACCCCAAAAACCGATATACCACCCTTTGACCAAGACCCATGGCTACCTCGATGCGAGATTTCTGATTTTTTGGAGCCTCCAGTCTAATATGGCAGAGGAAAAACCAAACGCAGAAACTTATAGAACGACCTGATAATAAAAACGTTATCATTCGTATATACCTTGACTGGTATGGCAAACAGCTAAAATTTAACAGTATTCAAGTATCTTCTAATCATATTATGCTTACTTTATTCTCATTAAAATATTCAAAAAAAATTTATTGCAACTATCAAGAATTGGCTCTGAAAAGTAAAAATGGGTTAGAATAAACAAAATGAAAGAGGCAGCAGTATAAACAAAGATGGCTGTTGCATTTATGTGCTTCACTTTTTTTTGGCCTTTGACAAACATATTTTTCTATACTTTTATTTAAGAGAAAGACAAACTCAATTAGAATTACGTGTATTGAGTCCACTGAAACAACTTTTTCGTGACAAAAAAATAACACGTGTCTTTTTGCTAATCCTCCACAGCTGTGCTATCTATCAAATGTAAAACAAGATTTTAAGTATTTTTTGGCACACCTGTATTTTCATTTACATATGAAAAATGCGAAAGAAAGACTAATATATTTTAGTGTAGCTAATAAACAAATTATTTTCTGTTAATTACATGTTATCTAATACATTAT
Source organism: Panagrolaimus sp. LJ2400 (assembly GCA_024447215.1). Classification (NCBI taxonomy): domain Eukaryota; kingdom Metazoa; phylum Nematoda; class Chromadorea; order Rhabditida; family Panagrolaimidae; genus Panagrolaimus; species Panagrolaimus sp. LJ2400. The sequence continues at coordinate 48,239 of JAMRYA010000033.1, forward strand.
ATTGCTTATATTGTGTATTTTAAATAATATAGTAATTTTATAAATGGCAATGTTTTCCTTAAAAACATATGCAAAGTATTAGTATAAAAATCTTTTTGTATAACATGTTTCTTAGTTCTTTTAAAGCTTTTTTTGCTAAAATATTCAAATATTTTTATTTACAGAGAATAAATTTCGAACAATCTGACACAACTTGCTTAAGAAAAGGAGGATGTATTTGTTGCTGATTTTGGGTGATCCTTAACCCCGCACATAAACATATGAACTCCTTAAGGGGAAAGCTGAAGAAAAATAAATTTATTAAAGCCTTTCGAGAGAGTTCAATGGATAAACGTTTTCTCGACTAACATGTGTTCGCTGCTGCTTTAACTTCTGCTTTTAAACTGGGAAAGCTTGAAAAAAAATTATTCAATAAAATAAAGTAAAAGTAACATCCTTAAAAATACTAGCTACTGCACCTTTTTTTTATTTACAATTTTTCTCATTAAAATATCGGCAAAACCCTTTTTTTCGTCAAACATCGATTGTCTTTTGCTAAATCATTTTTTAAAATTTTTTTTTCTCTTTAATCAACTTTTATGTTGTGATAAATGACTATCCATTCACGTTTATTTCTTTGAGGCAAACAGTCTTCATAAACTTTTTTTTATAATAGACCTAACTTGAAGTTGTAAGTTGTTGTTGATTGACATTATAATACAATATACTAAATTTACCAATGTTCAGTTTTATAAATATTTTTTGTTTTAAGAGCTTATGTTTTCAACCAAAATATTCAAAGAAATATTTTTTCTGTTATTGTGCCTTAATGCAAAAAAAAGTAAAATGCTGGCTGAAAAAAGCAACTGAACAAAATTCAGCTTGCATTAGACACACAAGTATTACGTTTTTTTCATCCGATATGCGAAAGAAAGATGCACATATTTTTGTTGAAAGAATGAATAAAATTTTTTTTTAAAGCCGCTAATAGCTGCTGCTTTATTTTGTTTTCACTAAGTGTTAATGAACACTTTTGTGTTGACCTCAAATTCGAAAATTTTTAGTTATATTATTTTAGCTTTTTTCAACAGCTTTACCAAGCATTTCTTTAAGCTTGTTGATAGATTAATTTTTATTATTATCTCAATAATTTAAGTTAACTTATATTAAAAAAAACACATATAAATGAACCCGGACGTTATTTGTTTATAGCAACGCTGGTGAGACGAACATTATAGCAAAACTGTTTTTAAAAAATGATCTCAATTGTAAGTTTCCATTCTGAAACTCTTCGTATTTTGCTAAAAATAAAAAAAGTAAACGATGTTCAAGTTTGTATAAATATCATTTGTTACATTAAAGGCGATCCATTGCTTTTCAACAAAATATTCAAAAACATTTTTAGCATCTACTAAAAACATGGATTAAAAGGAAAGTTTAAAAATGAAAGGAAATGTTAAAGCTGTCGTTAAAAAGAAACGACAGCTGCATTCACTTAAACGTTTGGCTTGCAACTGACACACATACATGTTTATGTTTTTCCTTTCATGTGAGGCTCAAAAGAAAGATGTGCTTATTTTATTTATTGGATTTTAAAGAGCAACATTTCTTCAATAAATAAATTTGCTTTTTTATGTAACCTTTTTCAGATTTTAGATAAAAAAAATGAAGATATTATATTTTGACCATTGGTTTTTCTTGTACACATTTATAAGCATATGACATTTAGTTTTTTGTGAGTATAAACTATCTTCAGATTTTTCGTAGTTTTTTTTTTCATTAAAATATTCAAACAGTTTTTTTAACTACAGTGCAAAGCAAAAAGAAATAATTTGTCTACGAAAACGACATTGTTATATAAGAAAGATAGCAGTTGCAAAAGTTTATGCTTTTGCTGTTCAGGCAGCTCTTGTCTTTTTTTCTTCCTTATCAGTAATTAGATGTACACTTTGATTTCATTTGGAGACACTTGCATTTTATGTTTTGATTTCAATTTCTTTTTAGTTTTGACTTAATAGGTTTGGATTAAAACTAGTTAAAGAAGTACAAAGAAATTTACACTTTAATAACAACATTTTACTTTATAAATGATATATTAATTTCATCTCAAACTTTAAAACACTTTAATCGTTGTTACAGATACCAGTTTTTTTAACAATCCTTTTTAACGATATTTTGTTTGTTTTTGTTCTCAAATATTCAAAAAAACTTTTAAAAAAGTAGAAAGAAGTCGTTCTTTAAAAAATTTATGAAAGTGTGTTGCTGCCAACTTTGTCATTTGTCTGAAAAAAGAAGTTAGCTGGTTTGGTATGACGCTGAGGTTGGATGACGGCTGACGCACTCTCATAACTATTTGGTTTCAACGTATGTTCAAGAAAAAGTGGATGAGTGTTGTTGCTGCAAGAATGTTTCATGGACAAACATTCCTTGGATGGACACATGTCAACTACTACTATTATTTTTTATTTCAACGTTATTTTTGGTGTAATAGTAACTGATACTCGAATGACTGAATTTGGTTGGAATAAGTTTTTAGAAAATAAAAAAAAATAAAATTTTTCAAATCTGTTTTATCACAACATCCATCATACAAAAAAGTATTAATTAAATGATAGTAATTCTTTGAAACTTATTACTCTTTTTTATGTTCCACAGAAAGACGATCGATCAATAGACGAACATTTCATGAATGACGAATTATTGTTGATTGTTTTTTATTCATATTGATTTCGTGTTTATGTTAATGCCGAATTTGTGATTCCGACAATTGTAAGATAAGCTAGCCAAATTTGGGAAAAATACATTTAAAGAAAAAATATCTTATATAAATATATCATGTGATTGCATCTTTCTGCGACAAAATTCTGAGAAAATTTTTACAAGAGCTAGAGACTTTATTTTTTGACCATTGGGTGTAGGATAGTCTAGATTTTCATAATACATGCTAAGTTTGAGCTGGTTCGAGGTCAAATTTGAATTTGGCGCCATTTGGCGAAATGTTCCCGAATGCCAAAATTTTATGTGGAAAAGATACTCCCGTCAGTGGTGACCCTTCCCACATTATAACAACTCTTGGAACCTCTTAGAACTCATTTGCGATCACAAACCAAATGTTAAATCTATCTGAATAACCCTGTATATCGAAGCGTAAATTCTTTTTGTGACAATTTATAAATTACTAATTTTTTATCATTGTCGCCATTAAATCTTGAACAATTTGGGGAAAATAAAAGGTAGCAAAAGTAGAAATAAATCCAACATGACAACACATTAGCACATCGCCTTCAACATTTTATTTGAGCTTGTTGCATTAACACTGTCTGAAAGCTTTCTTCTTGGAAAAAAGATTTTTAGCATGATACGTGGCAAGAAAAGCTTTAAAAAACTTGACTATAATTTGATTCAATGTTGCTAAAACTGGTACTTAAGAAGCTTTTCCTTCTTGAAAATTCATCATTTTGTCTTTAAAAAATGAAATATCTTGTTCTTCTTGCTATTCTTTGCATTGCAGCAAATGCACATTTCATTAATGAATGTGTCACCTTAATGTGTACGGGAGATAAGGGGTGCTGTGATAATGGCAAATGCGTCGTAAGTATTTTTTATAGCTAATGCAAAAAAAACTGGCGACCATATAATACAAAAAATATCTTTTTAGCCCTGTAAACCTCCATCTCATGAAATCGAAAAACAAGAAACAGATCCTCCAGGAATTTACTGTGATACCTACAAAGATTGTCCACCTGGTTTCATCTGTTTGAAAGATATTCATCGATGTCGCAACAAAAAAATAGTATGTTTTTCATATATTTAATTAAAAATTTTATATTAACTTTTTCAGGAATGATTTGATAATTGTGGTTCTCAAAAAGAAACAACCTAAAATCATTTTTTGTTTGTTGTTGGATAATAAACTTGCTAAACAATAAAATTTTGCAAAAATAGCTTTTCATCTTGTACAAATGATAGCAAAAAAATGCTTGAAACAATGTGTGTAAATTAAAGAGACAACTTGTCATTGATAAAATTGTTGTTGTTTAACGAAAATTTTGGTCAGCATTAAAGCAATTTCTTTTGGCATGTCAAAAACTCAGAGATTAACAAAAAAACTATTATGTGCTAATTGATAATGGTTCAAATTCGTCAAAAATTTTATTACAAGCAAACTAAACATTTCTTAACTTTTTTATTTTTTTCAAAATAGTAACAGACTAATCTATTATTAGAAGAAGCATAAAAGCAATAAAAAATAATCAATTATTTTTGTCAATGAAGAAAAATTAAAGTATGCTAGTGTCAAAACACGTGGACGAGTTAAGTAACTTCTATCAATAAAATTATCTGACCTAAAAAAGAGACGCAAAGTTTTTGCTAGTAATTGATAAGCAATCATTTTTCCTCATCTTTTTCTTTTTTGTATTGCTTTCTTCACTAATAAATGTTTTTTCATTTGCTTCATCAGCAACTGAACAATGAAATCGATTGTTCTTCTTTTTTACTTCTTTTTAGCTTCAACTTTTGCTACATGCCCTGATGGAAGCGTTGAATTTAAAGATCATTGTTACTTTTTTGAAACAAATGCGACAAACTTTCCAAATGCCGAGCTTGCTTGTAATAAATTAAATGGACATTTGACTTCTATTCATGATGGGTTTACTAATGCTATTATTACTGGTAATTTAATTTTGACAGAATATTTAAATTATGTAAATTTTTGTTTCAGGACAAAGTGGAAATTACTTCCATGAAAGCACTGACACAAATTTTTGGATTGGTTTAAATTCTTTAGCAACACCTGGAAATTGGTCTTGGACTGATAACACGACTTTTAATTTCAAAGAATGGGCAGCTTCCGAACCTCAAAATTTAACCTTGAGCTGTGGGACAGTAACTATTCAAAATGGTTATTGGGCGTCCGATGATTGCTTCAAAGCTAAGCCTTATGTTTGTGCAATTCCTAATGATGTGTATCCTGTTTATATGAATTGTTCACAGGGTTGGATATATTTTGAACCTACTCATTCTTGTTATGGTAAAGATGGGTATGGATATGTCAACAATAACTGGACAAATGCTGAAAAATATTGTGAATCACAAAAAGCACATTTAGTGTCAATACATAGTTATGATGAATTAAAATTTGTTTCAAGTACTTTCCTACATAGCTGTATGTAATATATGACTAATTTTAGCTCTTACTTCGCAAACGTCAACTGATTTTTGGACAGGTTTATTCTCAAATGATGATGAAAAAACATGGAAATGGTCAGATGAAAGTCCTGTTGATTACCTTCCATGGTATTCTGGATATCCAAGTAAAAATGTATCAAGTTGTGGTTATGTTTGGGCAGAAGGTCTTTATGATTATACTTGTTCCAACATCTTTAGAACATTGTGTAAAAAACCAGCGCTTCCATAATGTTGTTTTTTTAAATTTGTTTTTTTTTTCATAAAATAATTTCTCTTGCAAAAAAATAAACAAAACTTTGAAGCAAACATTTTACAAATTCTTAAAGTTGTGATTATTTGTTTCTTTAGATATTGGTATTTCAAATAGTAACAGCTGGTTTTCTATGTTGAAGCATTGTAAAACATTTGAAACTCAAAATATAAATTTGTATTTAGCTTTTCTAAATAAGATTACAATTACAACACCTGCAAATTATATCAATAAACCGACAGACACCATTAATAAAGCCAAAAAACACCCATAAAGTTTATAAAAGACTGTTATAATAAATTTAAAAAATAAGTAAAATTTATTTATTTAAAGCAAAAATAAGACATTTTGCGGAAGAAGTAATCATGGTAAGCTATGAGGAATTATGTCAAGAAGCTGCTGATATTCATCAATCAAAAGCTTACAACTTTGTTTTGGCTTTAGTGGTAATTTTGAATTTAACTGGGCTAATTTTGTTGATGAATACTACATTATTTTTGATTAAATCAAGGGTAAGCTTTAATTATTTTTAATATCTTTTCACATCATTGTTTTTAGAAAATATGTTTCAATTTACGCTTTCTTCTTATCAGTTTATCCATATCCTTGATTGCACGCGATTTTTTAACTTCAGTTCGAGCTTTGTATCGAATTTACCTTGCTATATCTGCCAATGACCCATGCGAATTTACGTCAACAAAATATAACGCATTTTTTCTCATTTTCGAGTAAAATTCAAAGATTCGTCCAACACGACTTTTTTAAAATGATCGTATCGACTTGAAACTTTCAGGATTATGTAAAAATGGTCTAAAAATAAGATTGGGAATGGTTTTGGGTCACTCCGATATCCCTGACCCGAGATACCGTAACCCAGCTACCGTATACTGGAAAAAAACGAAAATGTCGGATACCCCATTTTTTTATGTTTGGAATCGATTTAGGGACTCAAAATAAGTCTAAAATTAAAATTTCAGATTTTTTGGACCCACACAACCAAAATGGGATCAACTTGAAATTTCAAAAATTTTTCATGTACAGTAAAACTTTTTTTTTCGTCCCACTACGACAGGTTATTATGCCTTTAAAAAATGCCCCTGAGTCTATACTTTATTTTGGTATATGATTTATTTCATGAACCCGTGCACAACATTCTTTTTTGTGCGAAAAACTGCGAAAAACAACATCTCCAGGATCATGTTGGAGGCATAACTCCAGTTATATGCAAGATATTGACATAAATTCTTTTTTAGGATGAAATAATATGCTATTAGAGCATGCTGGGTGATTTTGGGCATTTTTGGATATCACCGGGCCATATGGGGTCCATATGAAATCACAAAAAACAGCTATATGAATATGAAAGGAAAAGTGCCTAAAAATATTGATTTTTCTTATAAATTTAATGTAAATATGCTTTAATAATGTAGAGCACATCCAAAAATACCAAAATAAAGCATTTAAAACCACATATCGCCCATTATTGATTTTTGCGGATCACTTGATTTTTTGCATTTTTTGCGTTGTTTTCAACGTATTACAAAATGATGGAAAACGAAAGATATCAACATTTTTTAACATCTGGGATAAAATAATGCATGTTTAGGATGAATAGGGTCAATTTCAAGCCATGGGTACTGCTGTTATTAATTTGTCAGCCACCTAAGTATGGATGTGTAAATAATTTTTACTTATCTAAAAATGTCCGAATGCTGTACGTTTTATCACACAATCTTGATATCAAAATGTCGCATTTTTGATGCTTGTGTTTCGTAAAAAATGAAATGAGAAAAAAGAATAACGTTGACATGAAGAAGTATGAGATTCTGAATCGTACTTTTTTCTTAAATTTTTTTCATTGGAAAAATGCATGGAGCATGCAGTTTTGCTGCAGATTGGAAAGCATGCTTTGTTTTTGACGCTGAAGAAAAAGATACTATATTATTATATATGCTTAAAGCAAAAACTTTACAAAATGTTTTTTGATATTTTTTATTGTTTTAATTTTGTTCTTTAATAAAACAATTAATCAGAAGCAAAAAATAATAATTTAAGAAGCAATGAAATGCGCGATTTTTGAAGTTATTGTTGACCATAAGTCTATATGCAACAACAATTGTTACCACATTGATAATAATAGTACCCATGGCTTGAAATTGACCCTATTCATCCTAAACATGCATTATTTTATCCCAGATGTTAAAAAATGTTGATATCTTTCGTTTTCCATCATTTTTTGCGTTGAAAACAACGCAAAAAATGCAAAAAATCAAGTGATCCGCAAAAATCAATAATGGGCGATATGTGGTTTTAAATGCTTTATTTTGGTATTTTTGGATGTGCTCTACATTATTAAAGCATATTTACATTAAATTTATAAGAAAAATCAATATTTTTAGGCACTTTTCCTTTCATATTCATATAGCTGTTTTTTGTGATTTCATATGGACCCCATATGGCCCGGTGATATCCAAAAATGCCCAAAATCACCCAGCATGCTCTAATAGCATATTATTTCATCCTAAAAAAGAATTTATGTCAATATCTTGCATATAACTGGAGTTATGCCTCCAACATGATCCTGGAGATGTTGTTTTTCGCAGTTTTTCGCACAAAAAAGAATGTTGTGCACGGGTTCATGAAATAAATCATATACCAAAATAAAGTATAGACTCAGGGGCATTTTTTAAAGGCATAATAACCTGTCGTAGTGGGACGAAAAAAAAAGTTTTACTGTACATGAAAAATTTTTGAAATTTCAAGTTGATCCCATTTTGGTTGTGTGGGTCCAAAAAATCTGAAATTTTAATTTTAGACTTATTTTGAGTCCCTAAATCGATTCCAAACATAAAAAAATGGGGTATCCGACATTTTCGTTTTTTTCCAGTATACGGTAGCTGGGTTACGGTATCTCGGGTCAGGGATATCGGAGTGACCCAAAACCATTCCCAATCTTATTTTTAGACCATTTTTACATAATCCTGAAAGTTTCAAGTCGATACGATCATTTTAAAAAAGTCGTGTTGGACGAATCTTTGAATTTTACTCGAAAATGAGAAAAAATGCGTTATATCAGCTTTTCCTTTTGGTTGCAGTATTACAGTTTCACATTGATACTCTTCGAGAATTCAGTGTTATCAAAGTAAGCTTTTTAGGTTTTTAATAATGACAAACATTAGATAATTATGTAATTTTTATAAGTATTATATTTATTAAAAAAAACTAGGTGAATTTTTTCGTTAACAGTATTCATTTTTAACAGTACACTAATACCGTATCATTCACATTTAAATGCTTGTATCACAAAATGAGAAGTAAGCAATGTTCAGTTTATTTTTAACTTAATTTGCAGTTAAAAAACACCTAGCTCTGCACAAAAATAAATTATTGGCTACAAATTGACTTGCATTCTTGATGAGATTATAAATTAAAAACTATAAACATTTATTGTGCAAATAAAGGGCAGGGGTTTTTAACGCTAACTTTTTATTATTATTTTTGTAAACTCAAAAAAGAATACAAACTTTAAAGCAAGTACATAATAATTAATTTATTTAAAAAAAAAATATTTTCTACAAAATAAAAAGCTGTCGTTTACTGCCCATTTTTGCAAAGTTTTACTACGTCAACTGAAGGAAAATTATTTTTTGCTTTTTTTAAATTTTTGTAGTTTTTTAAAGCTTATTTTCAAAAGTACACTAATACCGTATCCTTTTAACTTCAATGCTTACAAAAAGACAAGTAAGTAATATACAATTTATTTTTAACTGGATTTGCATTAAACAAAACACTTGGACTTACATTATTCTAGATACATTTGAATTGCATGTTTAAAGTTTGTATTAGACTTTTAACAAGATTAAAAACCATAAATCAGTTTAAAGTTTTTTCTCACTTACAAATAATGAGAGGCAGATGTTTTTAGTCTACGCTATTAAATTATTCTATTTTTTAAAAAAAAGTAAACGTGCAAAACATTAAAAAAATTTTGGGATATTTTATTTAAAAATAAGAGACCTACGAATTTTATAAGTGAGTTAGATAAAACATATTAATTAAAAAACTGAAATTTAACACAATAAACATAGCTAAAAACAACTTGTTGTTATAGGAAATCAGCAGTCTATGTTTAATGCCAATTTTTGTAAATATTTATGGACTTACATTTTTGACATTTCAAAAGAAAGCATCTAGAAAGTCAACGATAACTTCTGTATTTATTACAGATGGTTCAAGTGCACAACGAACACCGAACTTTGTTTCACCGGTTCGAATTCAAACAAATATGTATTTTAGATTTTATGCTAAATTGTGGAAGTAGTTTTTATACAGGGAAATTTTTTCCTGTTTGTAGTTAATAAATTTTTCTTTTACAAAACTGTTATGCTCAAAATGTAATTACTGAACATAAATTAAATTATTGCCACCACTGTTAAAAATGAGCAAAACAAAGATTTAATATGCAAATATGGGCTACGTCAGAAAGTAACAAACCAAGAATAATAAATAGAAATCAGCCATTAAATTGTTCAAAAATTTTCTGACTGTAAAACAAAAAAAAATCCTTTTCCAGGGAAAGCGTTGTTTGATGATAATTTGTGTTTTAGCATTGTAAACAATAAAATAATCTTTTTTGCTAATTGATAAGGAAAAAATCAAATAAGCTTTTGGTAATTGGAGGAGTGGTTAATTTAAATTGCTTTCAAATGATGTGTTATCAATAATGTATTTTGAATCTGTAGGTCATGGTTAAAAAACGTCATATTTTCCAATTTCTTTTCTCTTTTAAAGTCTTCTTATCTTTCCTTGCACTCTTTTTAAGTACAATTGCAATTATTTTCTTCTTCAATTTTTTCAGTATATAAGAAACTGTACTTTTCCTCTATTATCATCGTTTAATTTGAGAGAGAAAATGTTTTCTTTGTTTTTGATTCTCTTTTTTCTTCCGGTAGTATTTGCTGATTGTCCAGCAAATACATACAAATGGCCTGATGATGATTCAAAATGCTATTCATTTTTTAATACACCAACCTCTTTTGATAAAGCCGAGCTAGCTTGTACTAGTGCTGGCGGACATCTTACATCTGTTCATAGCGGATTTGAAAACACATTCTTACATAGTAAGTGACATTTAAAAAAATTAAAGTCTTAAAATAATTTCTCGTTTCAGGACAAGCAAATTCCAGCTTTACAAGTAGTTCAACAGCAGATTTTTGGATTGGTGCTAAAAAGCTTGCAAATACAAATACTTGGAACTGGACTGATGGAACACCATTTGATTTTACAGAATGGCAAGATTCTGGATCAGGAAATGGAGAAGCATGTGCAGCAGAATTGTTATCAACAGGTCGATGGAATGCACTAGATTGTGGTTTACTAAAACCTTATGTTTGTAAAAGTGATGAAATCTCTGGTCAAACAACTTCAACCAAAACACAAATTCCAACGACAGTTGTTGCAACTACAACACCACTATCACCAAGCTGTTCATATCCATGGCAATATTTTGATAATTCCTGCTATTATTGGGCAGATGATGCAAACTGGCAAAATGGTGAAGCAGCTTGTGCAAAAAATGATTCACATATGGCATCAATTCACAGCATTGATGAAATTAATTTTGTAAAATGTAAGTGTCACAACTTTATTTTAACATCAAAATGCTCTTTTTTTAGCACTTCACAACGATGAATTTTGGACTGGTCTTTATACAAATAGCACTCCTGTTGACTGGAATTCGACTTGGCATTATACCGATAATTCACAAGTTGATTATATTCCATGGGTCGATCCTTATTACCCAAATCATAATAACTTTCAATGTGTTCGTACATCTGGAGCAGGCTTCACAAACATAAATTGCTCAACTGTATCAACAGTGTTTTGTAAAAAGCCTGCTATGAATGCTATTATGACAACACCTTCAGTTACAAGTACTGCTAAACCCGTTGGAAACTGTCTAAATGGTTGGACCTATAATAGTAAAACTAATTTTTGTTACAATTTTACCTACGTCGGTAATTTTACAACGTTAGAAACCTATTGCCAAACATTCAATAATGGCCATTTATCATCTTTTAAAGACAGTGATGAATTTACATATATTAATAGTAAAAATTAAGTAATATGTAAAAGATTTTTACAAACAACTTTTAGATCTTGTTTGGAATGGATTAGGCCACACCGCTTATTTTTGGTTTGGACTGTATTCAGATGATAACGCTCGCACATGGAAATTTACAGATGGATCTCCTTTTAATTATAGACCCTGGGCTAGTGGATATCCAACAAGAGATGGAGGTGCTTGTGCTGCTTCGTTTGTTTTTAACCAACAGTTGAATAATCAATATTCTTGCAGTCAAGCGCTTATGGGAGTATGTAAAATGCCATCTTTGAATGTCTAAATTTTCGCTCGTTCAAACATTTTGAATAAATCTTATTTTCATTTTTGTAAGCAACTTTTGCATGTTTTTAAACTTTGATTATAATATTCACACAAAGCAATATTAAGTTCACATCTTTTTTCTATTCGCAAGAGTGAGAAATCGAAATTTTTTGAAGAGAGATTGAGAATAAGTCTAGTGTTTCATCATTTTTAGAATCATTTAATGAACATTAACGTAAAAAGTTATTTTAAAAAGTGTTTAGTATAAACTTGTGCATGCAGATTTTCTACGTTGAATTACATAGACAATGTACATACACTTGTTTCCAGTAAACAATAAAATTAAAAGAACTTGTTTTCAAAGTCTCTTGACAGTAGAAAGCATTAAAATTATTTTTCTCCAATTTCTCTATCCTTAGATTGATTTTGTTGTTATATTACAAACTCAAAAAACGCTAACACTTTAAAAACGCTAACTTCATTAAAATTTAAAAATTTGTTAAGTGCTTAAATAAAATGTATTTACTTTGTTCAACCGCACCATACGACACATTTTGGTTTTATATTTTACATGAATGTTAAAGTAGCAAAGAAAACAATGCATTTAAATCACAAAATGTTTGTATAAAAAGGCACAACAAAATAAAAATAAAGCTTTTAAAAACAGAGATGAAAGTTGTAAATGTTATTCTTGTTGTTCTTTTTATTTGTAAATTAATTTTGTATAAAAAGCTACTCTCGAAATAGTAGTATCCCTAAAAATAAGGCATTTTTTGATCATTTTTTATGTATAAACTTAAACCATTTTAGGCCTTTCCTTATCAGTCACAGCAATCAACGCTCAAGCAACATTTGTCTCTGCATGTGATGAAGTTTGCAATCGTGGCCAAGCACATATTGAAGAATGTTGCCGAGCACATGGATATAAAAGTGGTGCATGTCGTGCTGGATGCTTCCGTTAATTTCTGTAATTTAATTTGTGAGACGCTCCCTTTAAACATTTTTCTTGCAACCCTATAAATTTTTTTCAAATACCGAACCAAAGTAAATACAGTTACAAAACCAAATAACATTTTCGACTACAAAAAAGTAACTTAAAAATATAAGAGTCAACAAAGTTTTTGCTGACATAATTCATTCATCCAAAAAGCAAACACTTTTCTAAAAAAGCATTTCACTTTAAAAAAACAAATCTTAAGTATTTTTTTCACCGTCATCTTTTATTATAAAAGTTAGCCATGTCTTTAATTAATTATTATAATAGCAAATAAATGTGAAGCATTACAAGATTATTAAAAATCCATTAAAATTTTTATTATTTAAACTATGGCAAAAATGATATTACATACATTTACATGGACAATAAGAATAAAATTTAGTACATTAATGCCAAAATAAAAAAAATACCAAAGAATAATTTCATTGAAATAGAACCATTACTTTTTCCTTGACAAGCTACATGAGGAATTTCAGTTGTTACGAAGAAACATAACAAGAAGAGAGTTTATTGAGACGACCTCACATGAGGATGGAGAATGATACAAACGACAAAGAAAAACAATACAAACAAAGTATATATAGAGAAAATGAGGCTAGATATAAGAGAGATTTATGTTAATTTCTTTCATTCACGAATCTTCGTGACATTCCCCAGCGACGAGAAGATAAGACCACGAATTGACGAGAAGAGACCAAGATTTGATTAAAGTGATGAGAGATAATGAGAATAGAGTTGATGAGAAATCAAGCTTTGAGTTAATTGATAAGAGTTGAGATCAAGATATTCGGCTTTGAGGAGAGAGATCAAGGTTTAACATAATTTTTGCTACCACGAGCATTTGAGTTTGCGTTCCTTTGAACGACTTGAGTTTGCGTTCCTTTGAACGACTTGAGTTTGCGTTCCTTTGAACGACTTGAGTTTGCGTTCCTTTGAACGACTTGAGTTTGCGTTCCTTTGAACGACTTGAGTTTGCGTTCCTTTGAACGACTTGAGTTTGCGTTCCTTTGAACGACTTGAGTTTGCGTTCCTTTGAACGACTTGAGTTTGCGCTCCATGAGCGACTTTGTGTTGGTTCTTTTAACCATAAAGTTTGTAGTTGTTCGCCACCACCAGCGTAAAATTCGATTTCTCGAAGAGACCTTCCCCAGCCACGAATTATAATGACTCACCCAACATAAATTTGGTATCACCCATAAATTTCGGTAATTCACCATACCACGATAATTGCTTGATTCTCCATACCATAAATTTTTTACCACGAACTTTGTTGTACTTTGTCATAATACCATGATCATACATTGATGAGATTGAATTGAACATTGTTCCACCAGATGAATGTTGACCACGATACCCTGCCACGCGGGACTTCATGTCGCCAAAGAATCCATGGATAACTACACAAACAGCTTTTCGCAATGACTTGGTGTTCATGAGTATACTGCTAGCACGAAGACACATCCATACCATATAATAAAGATGAGCAGCAGGACCTTTATTAACCATAAACCATTGGACGACTTTGGTCGATGCACCATTTTGTTACGAAGAAACATAACAAGAAGAGAGTTTATTGAGACGACCTCACATGAGGATGGAGAATGATACAAACGACAAAGAAAAACAATACAAACAAAGTATATATAGAGAAAATGAGGCTAGTTATAAGAGAGATTTATGTTAATTTCTTTCATTCACGAATCTTCGTGACAGACAATAAGAATAAAATTTAGTACATTAATGCCAAAATAAAAAAAATACCAAAGAATAATTTCATTGAAATAGAACCATTACTTTTTCCTTGACAAGCTACATGAGGAATTTCAGTTGGACCACCAGGAATACTTGATAGAGTTGTCTGAAATCATATTTTTATTGTAAGAGACACTTATATATTTTTCAAATAGCTTACTGCTTCAACTATTTCTTCTTATGAACGTTTCTTTTCAGCTAGTCCCTCAACATAAAAAGAATAAAAAATAGATGCAGTAACCATAAAAAAAAGAATTAAAAATATCCATAACACTTTGCCTAAGGATGTGAAAGGATCAGAACAGAGCTCTTAAACTGAACCCAGGGTAAAAAAAGTAGACATAAAATCCTCAACACGGTGGTTAATGACTTTTTGCATCAGACACACCGATTAGAATTTCATATCTGCTTTTTATGCCTGAGAGCAAGCTTAAGGGTCAGAGGGCTCGGCACTGGTTCTACCGCAACTTTACACTTTGCTTACAAAAATGATAACTTACGTAATAATCAAAAGCAAATTAAAATGCCATTGGATGTTTTTATTTGTTCATATTTATCTGATTATGTTTCATTTAACTACAACAGAACAGCGATGTCGTTCTTTTTTAGTTTTTACTAATGCATATAATAATTTTGGTTGGTGGTTGCTGATTTTAGTAATTAATTTAATAAAGATATAATTATAAAGCATGATAAAAACAATGTTGTTTTTAAGCTTAAAAAACCTCTTAAAAATTCAAAACGTGTTAGCAGTAGAAAAATTATTGACATTTTTTTAATGCCTTTTTTCTCACATTGCTTTTGACAAATGCCATCTAACGAGCAAGGGCATGCTTCTTTTTTTTCTTGCATCATCTGAAGAAGAAGAAAAAGAGTGGCTAGGTGCTTCGTTTTTCGTGTTGTTTTTTTCACAAGCTCTAAGTAAGCAATCTAGGTCTTTCGGAAAAACGCTTTTTAAATGTAATGTCTACTGCAAAAGGAAACTTATGAAAGATTTATGGAAACTTAAGAAAACATGCCTTGAATTTAAAGGGGTGACATTCAAAAGAAACATTTTATAGCTTACTAAAATATTTTATACAAAAAGTACAACAACTTTGAAAATATTTATGCACAATCAATTCGGCTTACAACTGTAGCAGTACCAGACATTGCAACAAAAGTGTAGACAGTAGTTGCGGCATCACATGTTAAAGTTCGAGGAGGAGTTGCTGGAAAAACTTCTAGACCATTAGCATTAAACTAAAATGTTGTGTTATAAAAAAAGTTGGCAACAATAAAACTGAACTTGAATATTTGTAAGGCCAGGACATGATGCTTGTATAGTGTAGACACAGTTTGAATCAGCGGTAGGAGTTGTTAAAAGTGCCCTCATATCGGTCGAAAAAATTATTGTACACGGATTTGGAGGGCAAGGAACTGAAAAAAAAACAATAATATTATCATTTTTTATTAAATTTCGAAAATTGTTTTTGAAAGAAAGCGGTAACTTTGACCAAAATTTTATATAAACCCCCAATATATGAGTTCTTGGAATCTTCTTGAACTCTATTGCCGAGATTTTCAATAAACCACCCTGTTTTTTAATTTAGAAGTTCTTCATTAAATTAAAAGTAATCTAATAAAAAATTAATAAAACTTAATTGCAGTTGTGGTGGTAAAAGTGCCGGTAACAATTGTTGGGGCCGATTCTACTGTAGGAGTACTCAAACATCCGTCACAAAAATTAACAAATTCCGCAAGAAAAAATAAAAATATTACATTTTTCATGTTTTTGTCAATAATTTTAAATGAAATAAATATATTGTTAAAATGAAAACAATTTTCTGATTTTATTATTAGAAAAAAAACACTTAGCACTTGTTTATATAAGTAATAAAAGAGATAAAAACTTGTTTTAATCAAAAAGTTATTCTCATTTCTAACAGTGCATCCCGTTTTTATTCATTTTTAAAAGGGGTCATTAAAACCTGATCAAGATTATCATGATTTTGTTTTATTCCAAAACTGCAGTTCATGGTTTGCGATTATAGGAAGTAATAGAAGACACAGCCAGCGGCGTAGACTTTTCAAGTTCAAAATACTTTTGTCGAAGATCAAAAGTTGTTTTTTTTGTTACTGTACATATCTTGAATTTTCACAGTTAAATGTTTACTCGACAAATACAATGAAAAAAATTGCAAAAATGTCGCACAAAAGGGTTTTTTTATTTTTGTAATGCTTTTCAAGTCGATGACCATTGACGAAAAGCACCCAGTGCAGCATGACATGTATATCCATATACTGGCGAATGAAGAAGTTCCATTATTTTTCGAAGGCCTCCAGCATGAACCACCGCTAATGCCTGTTCTCTTCTTTTGAGTGCAATATTTGCTAATATAAGTATTGAAATTTTAACCACGTCCGTATCATTAGAAGAAATAGAATCAACAATTGATGGAATAAGTTTTGCATCAATAATAGCTTGTTTTTGAGGTTCATCAGCAGCAGCAATTTCATTAATTAATTTAAGAGCATCTCTGCGGATGTTCACATTTTGATGATTTTTAAATCCATTTATCGTTTTTAGAACATCTGAATTGACCAGAGCCGCATCAAAAATTCTGGTGTGTGCAAATTTTGTTAAAATGTATAAAACATTTTCACAAATGTTATCATTTGTTGACGAAAACAGATTTGTTAAATTTGGAATAACTGCAACAATAGCTTGAAGTTGTTCTTCGGTACCATTTGCAATATTTCTTAAAGCCATTAATCCAACATTTGTGGTGTCAGAATTATCTGCACATAAACGACCAATGATAAATGGCACTAATTGAGCATCAATAACAGCTTGTTTTAAATTCACTGGTCCTGCAGCAATATTATTAACTACCCAAACAACTTTTTCTTGTATATTAAGAAATGCTGAAGTAGAACACTTGACTATACCATCCATAAAACGATAAGTATTGATTAATTCATCATTAAAATCTTGATGATATGTAATATGTTTTAGGATAATTAATGAATGACAAAAAATATATTCAGGTGTTTCAGATGAAAGTAGCATTCCAATAATTACAGAAATAGCCCCCGAATCCAAAACAGCTTTTGCATGTTCCTTTGATAACCGTGTAATATTTTCTAGTACGTATATTGAGCATTTAACAACTTTTAAATTATCACATGCAAAAGCTGTAGCAATTGATGGAATAATATTTGAATTAATAATAGATTGTTTTTCTTTTTGATCTCCATTACAAATAAGATGAATTAAATTTAGTGCTCTAATCTGGATGTCAGTATTTGAATGTTTGAAAAATTTCTCCAAGTTAATGAACATGACGGGTTCCGTTAAAAATTTTGTATCATTCATATAGTAACCAATCTGTCCTAATGCACATATACAACCATAACAAACTATTTCATTTTTAGAACTCAATAAATTTGTAAGCTTTCGAATACTTGCAAGGCCAATAATTGTCGGTGTTCGTTCTTTAATACCATAAGCAATTTTTTCTAATGCTCTTGCAGCAAGATAAACGGTTTCAGGATTTTTAGAATCTAGAAAAATAATTATTTTTCGCACAACATTTTCATCAATCCCAGACATCGTTGATTCTTCTAGGTCAATAGCAACCATGCCAATAACTTGAAGCGTCATTTGTTGAATATCATCATAGGAGTAATCTAAGCAATAACCAATATTTTTCAAAGAGCCAATAAGTTCTGGATGGAATTCTTGATAAGATGCAATATAATAAAACAATTTTAGGGTGTATTCACAGATATCTTTTGAATACTTTTGCATGTTCAGAAGTTTATTGAGTTTTGGAATAGCCCCAGTAATAGTTCTAGCTTGTTCAATTGCTTCGCATGAAAAGCATGTAATAATGAGTACGCATAATGTTACAGTCATAATATCACGAGAATCAAGAAGGCGAATAACTGCTGGAATAATTTGTGGAATAAGTGCTTGCTTTTGATCATCATTTCCTATAGCAGCAATACAAGCAATAATGCGTAAAGCTTCTTTGTGAATAAGAATTCTATCGATAGGTTTTGTAAAACATTTGTCGGCTATACCTTCTAATATTCCGCTTTTGGTAAGATAATCGTTGTAATTTCTGTATTTAGCAATATTTGAAAATATATACAACGCAAATATTTGAAAATTTTCTGTTTTAGAAACTAGGAATTCCATTAATTTATCAGAGATGTTTGTTTTTTCAATAATAATTTCTGGCGTTTTTTCATCAAATGGCATAATTTTCACATCACGAGCCCATTTTTTAACCTCCGCTGATAAAGTGATAGGCAGAGGATGTATTTCAAAAAGAAGTTGATGGAGCTGAAAAAACAGATTCAATGCTTTATTTGTACTATCATATAAAAATCGTACTAATGTGCTTTGTCCAGGGAAAGCTATTCCATAACGACAATATGTCACAAAATGTTCACAATTATTGAAGGCGACATTGTATGATTTTCGTTTACCATCTGCATAATCAGCATAGCTGGATGTATCAATCTGAAATATTATTTCATATTAGATCAGACACAATGGGTACATCCCATAAAAACAAAAAAATACGAGAATTTTATAGTCTTTACTGAAAAAAACTTACTCTTTCTCGAGCACGATCAAGCATTTCATTACAAGTATCAAGAGGTTTATGATATCTTTCATAATCAGAATCTCTCAAATTGTTAATGCGTGCAGAGAAAATTCCAACTGTTTCAATTAAAGATCCTCGAATTATCTAAATTCTTAACACCATTATTATTTTCTTAAAAATATAATGCACCAACTTTAAATGGACGACCACTCCAATTATAAATTCCTATATTATCGTGATTTCCGCTAAAATGAATAATTTTATCATTATCGTCTTCCATGATGGCCCAATGCTATAAATGATCAATAAAAAAGCGATAAAAAAAACTAAAAGGAACAAACCTTATATGCACCTCGATTAATTTCAATCATATCACAAATATTAACAATTTTACTTAATTCTTTTGCAGACATCCATGGTGATGCATAATTTTTATGCTGAGTGAGAAAGAGATCATTCATTTTTTGATCTAAAAAGCTTAATGGTAGTTAAAAAAGCGCAACTTAAAAAAGCAATGAAATTTCGTGAAAAAATACTAAAAAAATTATCTAACATCGATTGCTTGTCAGTTAAGAAAAAAAGCTTTAAAATAAAAAAAACTACTTTTCTCCTTGCTCTGTTTCAATAACACATTGTGTAATAAATAACAATAAAAAAAATGTTTTATTTTTTCTCACTTATTTATTCCAATATGATTTTTTCAGTGTCGGTCATTGCTTCCTTGTTGAAGGTTGCAAGAAGTGAAAACGTCGTTCTAGCAATAAATAAAAGGAAAAAAGAGGCATTGTGTCTTGTTTTATGATTCATCTGTAATCAATGAATGTTTTTAAGAGAATGCAAAAAAAAAGATAGAAGAAAAACAAAGCATTTTGATCATGTAATTCTTTTTATTACTATTTATTTGTTATTATCAGGTCGTTCCAAAAGTTTTGTCCGTTGGTTTTTCGTCTGGCAATTGTGACTGGAGAGTCCAAAAAATCTGAAATTTTGCATGGAGGTAGCCATGGGACTTGGTCAAAGGGTGGTATATCGGTTTTTGGGGTATCTGGAATTTTCATGGAATTCTGAGGGATTTTCGTGTCGAAACCACGATTTTTGTGGTTTTTCGTGGAACGAGCTCTATAAAATGAGAATTTGAAGCTTATATGAGCCGATATGGCCTGTGAGGGTAGCCAAGACACTGCCCTAACTGAATTTATAAGTTTTGGAATTTTCACGAACCTTCTAGAAGCTTCCCGAATTTTTAAACAGCGGTTACCGTAAGTTAATGGGATTTTGCGTATTTTGAGGTAAATTTTATTAAAAATTATCAGAAATTGGGTCAGAAATGCTACAAAGTATAATTTAATCATTTTTCCGTCGATTGATATCATTTGGGGTCACTGGAAGTTATTTAAAATGATTTTATACCGTCATGAAAGGGGTACTGTAGACCTTCTGCTTCTGAAGCTCCTAAATAACGTAAAACTCATGTTTTCGCAAAATCCTTTTGAAGGGAGTGTCTACACATCCTCAGACATCGTTTCCGATCAAAATCTCAAAAAAAGTTTTTTTTGACTTTTTTTGTGTTTTTGACAGGGGGGACCACGTGAAAATGCCAAAAAAGTCGAAAAAATTTTTTTTTGAGATTTTGATCGGAAACGATGTCTGAGGATGTGTAGACACTCCCTTCAAAAGGATTTTGCGAAAACATGAGTTTTACGTTATTTAGGAGCTTCAGAAGCAGAAGGTCTGCAGTACCCCTTTCATGACGGTATAAAATCATTTTAAATAACTTGCAAAGACCCCAAATGATACCAATCGACGGAAAAATGATTACATTATATTTTTTAAGCATTTCTGACCCAATTTTTAATAATGTTTAAAAAATATTACCTTAAAATACACAAATTCCCATTAACTTACGGTAACCGCTGTTTAAAAATTCGGGAAGCTTCTAGAAGGTTCGTGAAAATTCCAAAACTTATAAATTCAGTTAGGGCAGTGTCTTGGCTACCCTCACAGGCCATATCGGCTCATATAAGCTTCAAATTCTCATTTTATAGAGCTCGTTCCACGAAAAACCACAAAAATCGTGGTTTCGACACGAAAATCCCTCAGAATTCCATGAAAATTCCAGATACCCCAAAAACCGATATACCACCCTTTGACCAAGTCCCATGGCTACCTCCATGCAAAATTTCAGATTTTTTGGACTCTCCAGTCACAATTGCCAGACGAAAAACCAACGGACAAAACTTTTGGAACGACCTGATATATATGGCAGAATCAGTTTTTTCAGTGTTTTTTACCCTAGAAAAAAATTAAGTTAATATCTTAAGCCAAAAAATATTTTCAGCTAAAAGCAAAACAGCTATTTTTTAAAAAATTTTCAGTTTGACGCTTTGCGAAAAAGTCAACAGTCAGTTCGCTGTGCCTCTACGGTGAGTCATAACACATTAAAATAGTATTATTTAATTAAAAATATTTTTATACAACTTTTGCAATAACTTTTTGCTTATAACAAAATCAGCTTTTCGTCGTATGTACAAAGTTGATAAAAACTAATACTAGTAATATCTTTGATTACAAAAAAAATTACATAAATTTTTAAACGGATTATAAAAAAGAAGCTTAATAAACTAATATCAAAAGAAAATAGAAACCGAAGAATAATTTCAATAAAGTACCACCATTGCATTTTTGTTGTTCAGGTATTTGAGTTTGAGGAGCACTAGTAGCTTCTGTAGAAGCCGGTAAATAAGATGCAGTAGAAGTAGACTTTGGTGAATCAGGAATAGTTGTAGTTGTCGTACTTGGAGTTATCGTAGTTTAAAAGCATTACAATAATTGTAAAAACCTGGTTTACATGTATAAAAAAATGCATACAGTTTCGATCATTTTCTCATATGAACATCCTTCTTGAGCACTTCTGTCAACATAAAAATAAAAGTTTTCAAGAATCTTTTTAGTAACCTAAAAGTTTACAAATATAAACGAAACATAGTATCAAAAGAATAAAGCTTACATAATAATCGAAAGCATATTTATGGCAGTTATCAGCATCAGAGCACGAGGCAACGATTAAACTTGAATCATAATAAAAATTATTCTTAATTCCTTCATCTCTAACGGACATTCCTGCAATGAATCTGAATCTATCTTTGAATTTGGCAACAGCATATGGATTTGCATTTCTACAAGCTTTCACAAAATCTTCATAGCAGCCACTTCCTTCAATAATTTGTTTTCCATCAACAGTGCAGACAAACATAACACAAGCATCACAACTTTTGTTAACAACTTCGATATCTCGAATTTTAGCTACAATGTGTTGGTAATGAATGTAAAATTGAGCTTTAAGATTATTACCTATAAAAAAGCCACTTCCAGCTTGACAGACACCACCAGTTTCACATTGAACTTGAGGAAGTTGTACTAATGGAGAATTATCATATGAACATTCTTCAGCCTGGTTCTCAGGAAAAGCCGAAAAAACAAAACGCCATGCATCAATTTGTTCATGAATTTTTTTATATGTCTGAAAAAGATGTGCAATGTTTAAAGTAATGCATGCAACCGTTCTTCAAAAGCTTCGAGGTATTATATACTAACAAGCCACCGTAGTGCGGAAGATATCTCACGACAACATGAATACTTGTTAGGTGTTCGTTATAACTTTCTTCACCCGCAAAACAAACCTTCCAAAAAAGAACTTACTTCTTTATCTTTAAATATCTTTTCACATTCTTGTTGATTAGGCGGACGACAAACAGCAAGAATAAGATTATCATCATTATACATAAAATTGCTTTTACGCTCAAAGCTCATTTTCCAGTTTTCGGCTTCTCGTTTAATCATCGGATCAAGATATTTGCAAGTATTAATAAAATCTTCTTAAATTCCAGCTCCTTCTATAATTATCCACAGACCAATTTTACATTTATAATAATAGCATGAACTCTCTATTTTTGGTTCTAACTTGGTATACACCTAAAAGTATATGGGAAGTTAAAACATCTCTTTAGAAAAAATATTTACCTATCACGGAAATGTGCTACATGTTCCACCTCTTTTACATTTATAGCTTAATTGAAAAGAAGAAGTTGAAGATTCATTATAAGCAAAAAATGAAGAAATAAAAAGAACAAACATCAACACAAATTGAAAGCACGTCATTGCAGCAGGCAGCAACAAACTGATGATATCCTTCCTATAAATGGAGATTGTCCGTTGGTTGGTTTGTTGGTCCGTACATTTTTATTTTTTCATTCGCAAAAATGAAAATGAAAACATGAAATTTGCATAGAATAAAAAAGAGGTTCAAGAAGTTGCATAGCGATAAGGTGGACCTTTAAATAGCTATTCAGTGTAGCTTTAGCTATTGATTCAGATGATAAAGGAGCTATGGTTAGAATCCTATATGCCGAAATATTTAGAGTCCTATTTGAGGTATTTAGTTTTTTCATATAACTTTTTGAAGGGGTTATGGTAGAAAGAGTTGTAGTGGGAGGGAAGAGCCAGATAAAAAAGGTCCTTTCGGTTTCTTAAATAACGAGAGTGAGAATGGTGAAGCGAGTTCGGAGGCAGATGCTCTGAGAAGTGTTTGGAGAGAACGTAAGTTTAAAGTGCAGTTGAGGTGTGCAATTTTTTGCTTTGACCATGCCTTTGTTCTGCAAATGTAATTAAGTTAGCATTCATTTATTTTTGTAGCATGGATCATGGGTGGCCGCCCCGAAGGGGCGGGGCACCTCTAGTGAATGAAAAATAGAGAAGTAAAAATTGTTCAAACGTTCTAATGTTAATTTTTTCATTCAATCGTTTCTTCGTTTTTTCTTTGTATACTTATATTAGGGATTACTGTACTTTTTTTGTTAAATGATTTTAAGTTAATGAAAAAACAAATTAATATCCAAAGCAGTGGCAAATTTTCATGGAAAAAAGTTAGGATGGAGGAATCGATTACAGTACAAATCCCAACTAACAACGTTTGATATGATAGAATTAAAACAAAAAATGAAAAAAAAAGATTAACTATAAAAAATTTTGTCCTTATAAATGAAGAAATGCAATATTAGAACCTTGGTACTGACATATATCTTTATTTCTGTCAAAAAACGAACATACATCTTTACATGGACAATAAATGTTAATTTAATAAATCAATGCAAAAATAAAATAAATACCAAAGAATAATTTTAATGAAGTACCACCATTGCATTTTTGTTGTTCAGGTAATTGAGTTTGAGGAGCATCAGTAGATTCTGCAGAATTCAATAAGTAAGATGCAGCAGAAGTAGAAGCTGGTAACACACGTGGGCAGGTACTAGGGACAAAAAAAATTTTTTTTACGTAACCTATTTTCTGTCTTGGTCCCCCCTTTGCATTTTTTTAAAAAAAATTTTCAGTTTTCTTTTTTTTTGTCTTGGTCCCCCCTGTGAAATTTTTTCCATTTTTATTTTTTTGTTGCTGGATAAAGTTGTCATTAAAACGATTTATTACGATTCACAGTTGTTAGTTACAAAGAATAAAATCAATTTTATGTTTATTATTAATGCTAAAATATAGTAAATTCGCAAAAGAAGCGTCGTTCTTGAAGAATTCAACTTTTGCTCCTCCATCTGAATGAAAAGTTTTTATTTAACGAAATAAATATTTTGAAAGACTTACTTATTAAACAGAGTTTTTCACAGTTTAATAAATTAAGTGCGCTGCAAGCATCTTTAAAGACGTTTTCATATTTCCATTGTGATGATTGATATTTAAAATGTTTGTGATTGACAATCACTTCCACAGGAAATGCAAGGGCGAGAGCTAGAAAATGGAAACTGTGAAGGGTAATAGTTACATAATTATCTGACCTTGATTTTCAGCTTCATTTAAAGGCTGAGGTGTGGAAGACACTGGTTCAAATACTTTAATTCCAAAAATCCTTAAAAGGTTTACAAAAGCTACAGCAAGATCAGCAGAAGATGTGTGGAACAAGAGCACAGCTACTAACAAAAAACAAATTTTCATTTTTGAAAATTAAAAAATGAGCATGAAAAGAGGCTCTTTATATACTTGCAAAAAATCTCGTAGGATGGCTTTTTGTTTCAGGGAAAAAAATTGAAAAACGACAATTTTCTTTAAAAAAAATAATCCGTTAAAAGTAAAGCATAGAAGAATATTTCGGACATATGCTTTTTTGTTTCAAAAAAAGAGACAGCAAAAGTATAATTTTGTTTGTTTCCCACTGGTACTGATGGAGTAGCCCCATATTCTTTTCAACTTCACTTAGTATTTACAAGATTTGGATCTGCTGTTGTTCAAGTTACAAATGAAATAATGGATTTATTAAATTACTTAATACTTAACGATAAAGAAAACTACTTTAAAATGCGACAAGAAACAATGGTAAAATTTTGGACGTATGCTATAGAAGCTGCAAAACCCCATCGACAAATTAATGAAGTGGAAAAACTTATAGCAAAAATATTTGCTATCCCCCCCCGGTTCAGTTGTGGTCGAAAGAGGTTTTTCAATATTTTTTTATTCGAAAAATCCTCGCAGAAGCCGATTAACTCCAACATCGTTGCAAAATATTATGACGTAAAATTTTTTTACTGTTTTTAGTTAACTTTTAATCATTACAGAATTTTGGTCAATGGTCCTGCGCCAGAAGCTTTCGATCCACATCCAGCAACAAATCTTTGGATTCAAAAACACAGACTTTCGGATGACGTAGCTCCTCCTAATGATCCCAATACTGATTTATTACCAGCTCCACTTTTACCTCCTGAACGATTTGTTAATGACGACACCACTGAAATTTTTGAATTTGATGATGAAAACGAAGAAGCAATTTCTGCTTTAGATGACATTACGTTTCCTGAAGCATCCACTTTTGCTGATGATGCAGAAGATATAGAATTCATTTATCCTCCCTTTGATGTATAAAAAAGCTTTTTTTTTATTAAAATTACAAACTATTTTTTCAACAAAAATATTGCTTCATCAATAAAAAAATTTGTAAAACCTGTATCACTTATTTCTCCCTTAAAAGTCATGTTACGTAAGCAATTCACAAAATTATTAAAAATATATTTTAAAAGAATATTACGTTACGTCTCTGAAATAAATAAAACTGATACGTTACGTATCCTAAAAATTCACAGAATAATACTTTCTTTTATTCTCTTCTTTCCCTTTTTCTTTTCTCTTTCTTTTTTACTTTTTTTCTTTTTTTTCTTTTCCCTTTCTTTTTTTTCTCTCTTTTTCCCTTTTTCTCCTTCGCTTTTACGTAACCTCCGAACATTTGCCTTACGTAACACGTAACCTCACTAGGGACAAATCCCTAGTAATCCCTAGTATTGCCCACGTGTGGCTGGTAAATCAGGTACAACTTTCGGTGAAGAAACTGTTGAATCGGGTACAGTTTTAGTTGTCGTTGTTGCTGCAGTCGTCTAAAAGCATTAGGTAATTGTAAGAAACTGTAATGTATTAAACAAAAAACAGCTTACAGTTTCAATCAGTTTTTCATATGAACGTTTTTCTTCAGCAGTGGGGACAACATAAAAATTATTAAGAATTTTATCAGTGACCTTAAAAAAGGGCACAAAAATTAGCTCAAAAACTCGCATTATTAAAAATAGACTTACATAATAATCAAAAGCATATTTATGGCAATTATCCGCGTCAGCACATGATGCAACGATCATACTTGAATCATAATAAAAATTTTGTTTATCGTTTTCACTTCTATTTGTCGATTTGTTTTCTTTGAATCTTGCAACTGCTGCTGGATTGACATGTTTACAGGCTTTGACAAAATCTTCATAGCAGCCAGTTCCTTCAATAATTTGTTTTCCATCAACAGTGATGTTTTTATTGTAATTTACCAAAAAAATTATTGAAAAAATTTTTGTTGTACGTTTTTTATGTAATTTATTTTTTTCATTGTAAAAATTTTTTCTGTATGTTTTCTTTTTTTTGTACAAATATGTAAATTTTTCATTGTTTTTCTTTTTTATTTGTATTTTTTCTTTTTGTTTGTCATGTGTTAGAACATGAAATAAATTATTATTATTATTATTATAAACAGTGCAGACAAACGTAAAACATGCATCACAAGTTTTGTTAACAAAATCAGCATTTCGGATTCTTGCTAAAAAAGTTTGTTATGAACAAAACTAAGTTTTAAAAATCTTACAAAGACTAAATTCTTTTCCAGATTGACAAACGCCACCAGTATCACAATGAACTTGAGGAAGTTGTACCAATGGAGTATTATTGTATTTACAATCACCATGTTCATATTTAAAAAAAGCATTGGTATGAAAATTCAGTATATCAAATTGTTCGTGAATTTTTTTAAATGTCTGTAAAAAAGCTTTGTTATTTTCGAAAATACAAAGCCAAAGCCAGCCCCATTACCCGCGTAAGCGTTGAGGTTACCTTGCTAACTCCACAGGCTAATTATACATTTTGTTAGCGGATATCTATTTAAATAGGAAGATATCAGCTATCTTATACAACAAAAATTTTGGCTTTAATGAGAACCTTTCGTCAAACATAGAAAAAATGACTTACTTTTTCATCTTTAAATATCTTTTCACATTCTTCTTGATTTGACGGATGGCAAACAGCAAGAATAAGATTATTATCGCTGTACATAAAATTGTCTTTACGAGAACTCAAATAATCGGCATCTCGTATAATCATTGGATCAACATATTTGCAAGTATTAATAAAATCTTCACGGGTTCCATGTCCTTGCATAATTGTTCTTATCCATTCACCAATTTTACATCTATAATAATAACATGAA
Organism: Panagrolaimus sp. LJ2400; assembly: GCA_024447215.1. Taxonomy (NCBI): domain Eukaryota; kingdom Metazoa; phylum Nematoda; class Chromadorea; order Rhabditida; family Panagrolaimidae; genus Panagrolaimus; species Panagrolaimus sp. LJ2400. The sequence goes on from JAMRYA010000033.1 coordinate 76,181, forward strand.
GTAGTAGATTCTGGTTCCTGTTTGATATATCTATGTGGTAAATCTAAAAATAAATGGGTAGTAAGAATATCTGTATATAAAAAATATTTTACCTAATAATGAAGATACTCTGGCACATGATCCACCTCTTTTACATTTAAATGGTAATTCATAGTCAACACTTGTGGTTTCATTAGAAGCAAAAGATGAAGAGAAAAAAATAAAAATTAGTAGCAAAAGTTGAAAGCACGTCATTGCAGCAGATCGCAGCTGAAATGGTGATATGAATGAAAAAATAATCTGACAAAAAGAATGTCAAACATATTAAAACAAAATGAACAATGCAAATTTTTTGTGCATTCTTATCTTTCAACCCTCGTTTGGGGGAGGGTTATTTTCGGGTTACTGTATTGACTTTTAAGTAAAAGATGTTAAATCGTTGAAAAAAAGGAGATTAGGTTATGGTAAAAGCATGAAAAAACAAGGTGTGATAACTAAGAGCCATGATCATTAAAAAAGAATCGTTTTTTCATCAAAAAAAGCTTGCTTTTAACAAAACCACTTTCTACCGTATGCAAGAAATATATAAAAATTTATTACTGCTTATATCTTTATTAACAAAAAGTACAATTTCTTTCTTTTTGTAAATGAATTATAACAAAAGAAATTTAAAAATTCAAAGCCAAAATAAAATAAATACCAAAGAATAATTTCATTGAAGTAATACCATTACTTTTTTGTTCATCCGATAATATAGGAGCATCTGTAGATTCTGTAGATATCGGTAAGTCAGATGCATCAGATGTTGAAACTGGTAAATCAGGTACAACTTCTGGTGTTGAAACTGATAAATAAGGTACATTTTTAGTTGTCATAAATGGAGCCAATGTAGTCTGAAATTCTTAATGGTAAAAATAGAAAAGTCTGTATACAAACAACAACTTACAGTTTCAATCATTTTTTCATATGAACATTTTTCTTCAGCATTGGGGACAACATAAAAATTATCAAGAATTTTTTTTAACCTAAAAATAAATATGTATACAAAAACTGACATCAAAAAATTAAAGCTTACATAATTATCAAAAGCATATTTATGGTAGTTAAATAAAAATCAACTATGATTGTATAATCGATAGATTTATTTTAGTTTTCAACAATTCAAAAACATAGTGTTGCTTTAAAGAATTATACTACAACTATCAAACTACAAATTTTTGAGATTGCTTAAACGTGGAAAACGAAGTTTTTTTACAAATGGTGTGCATTTTTTTGAATATTTAATGTAATACCAATAATGGATACAATTTTCTACCACATATAAGATTATGCTAATTATTTTGACAGCCGTGATGTAGAAATTTTTTTTGGCGTAGAAAGTATCAATCGAAATCATTAAATACATAAAATGTGAAAGAAATGTCATTATCATTTGACATATTTTCTATGTTTGCTTCAACATTTTATTGAAGGATTGTTCAAAGAGTTAATATCAATTTTTAAATGCTAAATATAAAAATATTTAATGATAATTTAAGAAAACACTGCAATATTTTAATAACAACCTTTTTTCAGTTACATCTTGCGACCAAATTATAACAACTAAACAACAAATCATTAAAGCTTTTTCAATTCAAGAAAACGACATTTCTTCTTTTTACAATTTCGTCATTTTTTGAATATTTAAGTTATATTAAACATGAAAACAAATTTTGGCTATTAAACCATATGAATCTCTTAGAGAAAGATATAGCCACTGAATTTATTTATACTACTTACTACTTTTCTGTGACCTTCAGTTGCTAGAAAACATGTAACTACAAAAATCTCTTATCATCATTTTGTCATCCAAACGTTACAGCTACAAGTTCCTTAAACTAATAAAAAACTTTAACACGAGTTTGGAACAACCAAAGAATGCAAATGAAATCACGTACAATCAAGTGTTTAGTTTTGACACTCTTAAAGCCGCATATAGTCTTAATAGTAATATTTTAATTAACACTTTAAATGCAGAATTTTGTTTCATTTTTTGATTTTGAAATGGTAAATGAAAAGCTGGAATAATATTAATTTGTACCCAAAATTTACTTAAATTATACCCATAATTTTTTAAGTGCCCAAAATTTACTTAAATTGTACCCATAATTTTTTAAGTGCCCAAAATTTACTTAAATTATACCCATAATTTTAATTTCTGAAAACAAGTGCAATATGTCGTTTCAGTGATAAGAGGTCGATCGTTAGCCTCAGTCTTAGGCTTAAGCGTACTTCAAAAGCGGGAATCTCACCACCCTAAGTGTAATTGTCACTGCACTCAGCCCTGTATCACTTTTTCACCCCAAGCTAAGCATGGGCTCGCGAGGCCGAAGGCCGAGCGTTAGGCTTAGTCTTAGGTCTTAGGCCTTAGGTCTTAGGGCGAGGCCGAAGGCCGAGTCTCTCAGGCGTACCTCATTTAGTATAGCCGTCTCCCCATTTAGTATAGGTGTCTCCTCATTTAGTATAGGTGTCTCCTCATTTAGTGTAGCCGTCACTCCATTTAGTGCTGGTGTCACTGCACTCAGCCTTAGAATAACCCATTTTTTAATTTAAAATTATGGGTAAAATTTAAGTAAATTTTGGGCACTTAAAATTTTTTGGGTATAATTTAAGTAAATTATGGGCACTTAAAAAATTATGGGCACAATTTAAGTAAATTTTGGGCACTTGAAAATTTTTGGGTAGAATTTAAGTAATTTTTGGGTACAAATTAATACTATGCCATGAAAAGCTTCAATTTGTTTTAAACAGCTCAACTACAAGAATCAAACTACAAATGTTTGAATTTTTTCGAATTTTTTTTTTTTTTTTTTCAAAAAACTCAGGCTTCTTTTTTAAGAACTTTTCCAATAATTTTTGAATATTTAAGTTCTATCAATAAAATGCTACAATATTCCTACATACTATCTCAATCTGGTGAGATGAGGAGTTGATAAGTTTTTTTAATATTTAGTATGTTCGTTATGAAAAAATAGATCAAAATGGAAGAAAAATCAATAAAAATTTACAGATGTATATGTTCACATTTTTTCCATCCAAACCTCAAGAAAAAAGTGCAAAAAAGGCATATACCTACAATAAATTGTTATCACATTATTTCATTGTTCTCTCTTTAAAAGTTGGGAGTTCTTTGAACTAATTAAAACTGTAGAAGGGTTTACAAAGATTAAAGAAAAAGCAAGAAAAAAAATCACGTACAATTAAGTAGTGAGTTTTGACCTTCTTAAAACCAGAAAAATGACACTAAGCATCTTATCAGTAAAATATTTGATGTGATTTTTACTGCAATTTTTTTGTTTCATTTTTTGCTGCTGAACCACATGTAAAAAAGTGTGTTAAAGAAATTATGGGGCTATTAAAAAGAAAAAAGAGCTGTCAAATAGCTAATGAAAAATGTGAAAAGAAATTGTAAGCTTTTGGCAGTTTTATTGTTTAATCATAAAGTCGTTTTTAGTCTATTGAAGGGAAAGAAATCAATGCCAACAGTATCACTGATCCAGTTGGTAAATTTTTTGTTGGATGGATTGTAATAATAGGGTTTCAGTTTCGATATGGAAGCAAATTTGATTTTTCTCTTATGTTTATTGGAGCTTTGGTGGCTATATTTACTGGTATTGGATCACCATTTTTATCGATTATTTTAGGAAATATGTCCCAGTCTTTTATTAACATGACGAAACTAATGCAAAACGAAAGTAATAACGTTTTGACTTTTTACAACTTTTATTCAAAGTTTTTTCAGCTATCAATCACACAGCTGGCGACTTTGACTACACCACTGCCAAATTCAATCATGATGTAATCAGCAAATCTCTATGGTCAATTTACATGGGTCTTGGATTACTTTGTTCATCGCTGATTCAAGTAACATGTTTTTTGGTTGTTTCAGAAAATATGATGCATCGAATGAGAAAAGCTTTCTTCAAAGCAATTTTACGGCAAAACATTGAATGGTATGATTTGAATAGCTCTGGAACACTTGCAACAAAGCTTTTTGATAATTTGGAAAGAGTGAAAGAAGGTACTGGAGATAAAGTGGCTTTAGCGATTCAGTACACTGCACAGTTTTTTGCTGGTTTTGTTATTGCTTTTATGTATGATGTAAAATTGACGCTGATAATGATGTGTATTTCGCCATTTATGATTTTTAGTGGAATTATGTTAGCTAAAGTAAATCACTGTAACAGACTTATGTTTTATTACACACTATTTAGGTCATGTCTCGATCAATTGCAAATGAAGTCAATCACTATGCTGCAGCTGGTGCTATTGCTGAAGAAGCATTAACATCTTTAAGAACAGTATACGCATTTAATGGACAAAAATATGAATGTGATAGATATGATAAAGCTCTGATCAAAGCAAAAATTGGTGGAATTAAGAGAGCTATTTTTATTGGTGGTACATATGGTGTTACACATTTTATTTCGTTTGCTTCATATTGTTTGGCATTTTGGGTTGGAACAAATTTTGTTGTGGACAAATCTATGGATGCACAAACGTTGATTACTGTATTCTTTTCTATTATGATGGGTTCAACAGCTTTGGGACAAGCTGGTCAGCAATTTGGTGTTATTGGAACAGCGCAAGGGGCTGCAGCAGGTGTTTATGATGTTATTGATCAAGTGAGTTTAACAAGTTGTATAAGTTTTTTTAATCTTTGCGGCTTAAGAAACTCAAAATTGACTCATCATCTGATGCTGAAATTAAACTAACAAACATCAAAGGACATATCGCTTTATCCAACGTCACCTTCAGTTATCCAAGTAGACCAGATATTTCAGTTTTAAATGGAATTAGCTTGGAAGCTCTTCCTGGAGAAACTGTTGCTCTCGTGGGTTCATCAGGTTGTGGTAAAAGTACAATAGTATCTTTACTACTTCGATTTTATAACCCTCTAAATGGAGAATTTAAACTAGATGGCCAGAATATTTCTGATCTCAATTTAAAAAGTCTTCGAAAATCAATTGGTGTCGTCAGTCAAGAACCAATACTTTTTAATTGCAGCATTGAAGAAAATATTAAAAATGGAAATGCTGATGTGAGTGATTATGATATGAGACTAGCGTGCAAAATGGCGAATGCTGATAAGTTTATATCTAATTTGCCAATGGTGAGCTACCAGCTAAACTGTCCGAGTTTTTTTAAAAGGAAGCATTTCTAGGGCTACAAAACACTAGTTGGTGAACGTGGAATTCAATTATCTGGTGGTCAAAAACAACGAATTGCCATTGCTCGAGCGCTAATTAGAAATCCAAAAATTCTTTTACTAGATGAAGCAACATCTGCTTTGGATGCGGAAAGTGAATTTATTGTTCAACAAGCGCTAGATCGAGCAGGACAAGGCAGAACAACAATAATAATTGCACATCGACTTTCAACAATTAGAAATGCAGATAAAATTGTTGCAATTAAAGATGGTCAAGTTGAAGAAATTGGAACTCATAAAGAACTGATTGCAAAAGAAGGGTATTACTATAAGCTTGTTAATTCACAAGTGTTTGCTGATGTTGAAGGTATTTTGTTGTTGTTGTTTTTAAGCCTCTAAAGTAATTAAGTGTATTTAGCACACCCAGTCATGAAAGATGTTCGTGCTCGAACAGTTTCTCAACTATCAAAAATCGATCCACTTTCACCTACCTTCGACAACAATGAAGAAGAAAAAACCACTATTGTCAAATATCCAAATACAAAACTCAAAAAACTTCAAAAAGCTCTCAAAGATGAAGGTGCGAAACCACGAAGTTTATTTTCAATTTTAAAATACGCAAAACCTGAAGCACATCTAATCATCATTGGTCTTCTTGCTGCAGTCATTGATGGCACAGTTTTCCCGATGTTTTCACTTTTCTTTTCAAATATTATGGAAACTTTTTCTGGGACTGATGACGAGAAAATGAGAAATGAAGGACATTTTTGGGCGCTCACGTTTTTGGGGCTTGGCGCTATTTTAACAACTTCAATATTCTTTGAAGCATCGCTGTTTGGTTTAATGTCAGAAAGACTTACAATGAGAATTCGATCAAAGTTATTTAAAAATATTTTACGGCAGGATGTTGCATATTTTGATCAACCGAATCATTCAACTGGAAAGCTATGTACTCGATTGGCATCGGATGTACCAAATATTCGAATGGTAATTTTTTGTTTTTATTTTATTTAACAACGTTTTTTGTCTTGGAACTCAAAAAGTTACGTTATGAACACGATTTTTAGGCAATTGATTGCCGCTTATCTGCGATTTTTTCATCAACAGTTACAATGTGCACTGGGATTTTTATTGCATTCTATTTCAACTGGCAAATGGCATGCCTTGTTGTTGCTATCTTTCCACTTGTTGGCCTTGCTGAAAAGTTTCAATTAACTTTCGCCGAAAGAAGAGCTGTTCAAGATGCTAAGGATATGGAAAATGCTGGAAAAGTAAGTTTTTATTGGCATAGGATGTACCACTGATACATATCCTTTTAGGTAGCCCTTGAAGCCATTGAAAACATCCGAACTGTACAAGCTTTAACACTTGAAGACTATTTTTACTCTGAATTTGCTAATCACCTTGAATTCCCCCATCAAACTTCAGTCAAAAAAGCTATTATTCAAGGCTTAACTTATGCTTTCTCAACATCACTATTCTTCTTCCTATATGCAGCAGCATTCAGATATGGTGGTTGGCTGATTGTTAAAAATTATGAAACAACACATGAAATAATGCCTATGGATATTCTTCGAGCTTTATATGCTATTAGTTTTACAGCAGGAAGTATGGGATTTGCAAATTCATTCTTTCCAGCCTATATAAAAGCAAAGATTGCCGCTGGGTTGATTTTTAAGATGCTGGAAGATAAGCCTGTTGTTGATAATTTGTCAAATGAAGGAGCTGAAGCTGTAAGTTGTTTAAAGCATATGAAAATTAATCTAATCTTGCAATTATAGAAGCACATTAATGGACATGTATCATTCAACAACATCACATTTACATATCCTGAACGAAAAGATGCCAAAGTATTGAATGGCATAAACATTGAAGCAATGCCAGGTGAAACAATTGCTCTTGTTGGAGCATCAGGATGTGGGAAATCTACGATAGTTTCATTGTTGGAAAGATTTTATGAGCCTTCAAATGGATATATAAAAGTTGATGAAAGAAATATTTGTGACTATGGACTGCAAGATATGAGATCTCAAATATCATTAGTGTCACAAGAACCAATTTTATTTGATAAATCTATTAAAGAAAATATTTTTTATGGATTAAAAGAGAGCGAAAAATTGGAAGAATCGATGGTGGAAGTTGCAAAATTGGCGAATATTCATAATTTTATTATTAGCTTGCCCGAGGTTAGTTCATTTTTGATTAATTAGAGTATTTATGCCTTGAGATTATGACATTCATTATAAAGTTTCTGAGATGTCTAAATGTGCTTTAATTACGCTAACTTTATCTCTATTTTTAGCAATACGACACAAGAGTAGGCGAAAAAGGCACTCAACTATCTGGCGGTCAAAAGCAACGAATCGCAATTGCTCGAGCATTAATTCGAAATCCAAAAATCCTCCTTCTAGATGAAGCAACATCAGCGCTAGATACAGAATCAGAAAAACTTGTTCAAGAAGCACTTGATCGAGCAAGAAAAGGTCGAACATGTATTGTTATTGCACATCGACTATCAACAGTCGTAAATGCAGATCGAATAGCCGTTATTTCAAATGGAAGCGTTATTGAAATGGGAACACATTTGGAGTTGATGGCATTGCAAGGAGCATACTTTGCCTTGACACAAAAACAAAATAATAACCGTTAATAAATTTTGCAATGATTTTGTTGATAATCTTAAAAAATGTATTTGCATAAAACATAAATTATCGGTAATTGTTCTCCTTTTTTAAGCAAGCAGTTTTTCAGCAAAAGCATTTGTAAAAATAACAATAATTAAAACTGCAGAATTGTGCATAAATTTTTATGCGTTAATTTGTGATATTTTAGACACAAACATCTAATAATAAATATTGCTTCATAGTCATCGAACTATAGGTTTTTATTGATTTTATAATATCCATTACGACCATAAGTACTTTTATTTTTCGACAAAAAACGCATCACTGACGTATTAAATGCAAGAATTTTTGATTTATTGTTGAACAATTAAATATTCAAAGCATATTTAAATAAACTAAAACAAATCGTTACCTCCCTTTTTTAAGAACGCTCGTTCTTTTAAAAACAAAAGTCTATAATTTGTAGTTTAATTGTAGTAGTTAAACTGCAGTGAATGCAAAAGAAACACTAGCAATAATTAAAAGCATTTTTTTCTAGATGATATTTTTGAATTTTTTGTTGTAATAAAAATTGACATTCTAACAACAAAAAACGAACAAACTTTATTTTCATAAAAAACTATAATAGTAAAACTTAAATGTTCTTTCACAGCCGACAATAAAATATTTGAGTAATTTTCCATAACCGAATGAAGGAGAAAACAAATGAATAACTAAATAAATCGACATATTCATTAAGTTATTAGTTTCTCGCATCCGTTATTCTTTCAAATTTTTGGTTTTTTAGAAAAAATTAACTGTATTCTTCTTAAAAAAATAGCTTCATTAGTTGGGACTTGCGAAAACAAAACAATAATTAAAACGAATAAAAAACTGCTAAAAGTGTCTTTTGTTTGATTTTTAATTGCATTTTTCCTGAAATATTTTATAAAAATGGCAGCTTTTTTTGTAATCACACGTGTTTCATTACATTCATTTAAAATAAAAAAAGTAGCCACACAATTCTTCAATTTTATTTGTTTTGATTTATTATTTTTGCCCTAAAGTATTTTAATTGATCAAAAAATACTAAACATGTGAAGACTAGAAGTTTTTTTCCCCTTTATTTAACATTCAAATATTCAAAGAGTTTACTGACAAAGAAAACGACAGAATGTTGTTATTCATTTTGGTGGTTTTTAGAAAAATGGTATAGTTTAGTGTTTGTAGTTTAAAGAAGGATGCAAAAGAGAGCTGGAAAAAATTGTATCATTTTTTCTACAATTCATAGTTTTGAATATTTTGTTGCAAATAAAAAAAACCCATTAAATTAAATAAATTTTATTTTTAATATTTAAAGAAACAGCACACAGGAAAAAATTATTCATCATACTGTAATCTAAATTGGAACATTTTTTATGTTCTAAAGAAGCTATTTTAGTAATAATCTTTTTTTTTTTATCGATTTTATGCAAAACATTTCGGCATCAATTTTTTCTTGTGATGTCAAATTTGATGACTTCTCTTAAATTACAAATAAATAATGCAAAACATATCGATCACATTAATTATAATGATTAAAAAGTTCTTTTCTTAAATATGATCATTACTGAAGCAGTATAGGAGAGATCATTAAATTAATGTTGTAAGCGTGTCCAGTATATCCCCGTGAACTTTTTTTCTTCTTGTAAAATTGAAAATCATCAAGAAAAATTGCCAATTAAAGACGAAAAATGTCTTTAATACACCTTTTTTAAGTTTACGTTTCAATATATTGTTGAAAACGATTAAATATTCAAAGTGTTTTATTATAAACACAAAAGAAACGCGTGTAGATGGCAATGTTGCAAACAATAAAAACGGAAAAACTGCAATTGTAGTTTAATTATTGTTGTTGTAGTCTAATGTTTTAATTCAATGAAAGCAAGTGTGGAAAAGAGGGGGGTAGATAGAATTGGAATATTTGTAAGAAACTTGAGGCAGGTTTTATTTTTATTATACACAATAATAAAATATAAAATACAAGGCAATAAATAAACGATACAACAATAATAAACACAATATTTTTTATGGGTTGAAAAAAAATGAAAAAATAGTGGAATCAATGGTAAAAGTTGCAAAGCTTGCTGATACTCATAATTTTATTATTGGTTTGCCTGAGATATATTTATTTTTAAGTAATTACGGCATCCTTGTCATGCAAAAATATGGATTTTTTTCGTCGATAAAAAGTTATTGAGATGTTAAAAGCACGGTTATCCTTTCACTGTTGAAATTTCGAACGTGATATAAATCTTTTTAATTTATGCTATTTTTCTCTTCATATTTCTGCAATACGACACAAGAGTTGGCGCAAAAGACACTCACCTATCTGGCGGTCAAAAACAGAGAATTGCCATTGCTAGAGCACTAATTCGAATGCTCAAATGCCGAAGAAAAATGCTGTCGTTTTTTTGGAATGAAAATCTTGGTATTTTTTAATCAGAGTTCTTTTTTTTTAATTTTTATTATTGTATCAAAATTACCATAAGCTTCAAGTGAACCAATTTTTGACTTATATAGAGCATTAGAAAAATTTAACTTAGCATCAATTTTAATGGTTATTCTTTTTTTGATACATAACATTGAAAAACTGTTTCGCAGAACATGTTGAATTAAAAAAGCAAACCCGTTTCAAAGTGAAAAGTGGAAAAAAAAGTATTGAAACATTTTCCTAAAAGTGGTAAAAACATTTTTAACGAATTTAAATGCAAGCAATAAAGAAAAAACAAATTCCTTTTATTTAAAGATATGATTCATGATTCTTTTTGAAGTTTTTATGCTCAAACACTCTTTCTTTAAAGCGTTATATTGAATTTTCTACATCATACAAAATGATTGTATTGTTTTTGTTTTCCATCAGAAAAAAATCATTAGCTTTTTTTATTCTAAAAAATTAGTTATTGCTGTAAAGCAATCTAGATAAAAATCTATTTCATTGGGTTAACAATGTAATTTAAGCATAAAATGAAATTGTACTAGTTTTGCATTAAATTTTTCTATAGTAATGAGCATTTTCATTTTTATGTTTTATCACTGTCTGTTATTATTTATGGTGATCAGCGGAGCTTTTTTACTGTGCACGTTTCCCCATCATTTGTGTGCAACACTTTCTCAGTGATATACATCGACAGATGCGTGAGAATGTTGCTGAGACATAATTATCATTCTTCTATTCTCTTCTTTCTTTGTTTTATCAACAAAGAAATACCGCTCCAATTGTATACCGATTTAACAATAAGAAAATAATGACATTGCCCCCCTGAAATTTCTCCCAATGAAGGGTAATCTCGTTTTTTTTTTCATACCCAAAGCTTATATTTTCCATTTATCATGTCTTTGTAACCTACTGCTATTTTAAAAAGGATAAATTCTTTTTTTTGTACTTTGTTTCGCTTGACGATCGATTTCTCAAAAACTGCACCCATAATGCTTTTTATTGTACTTTAATGTGAATCTTTTTTGTTGAATGCTATACAGAGACAAAAAAATTTGTTTTTTGTATAAACAAATAAGCAGCTAAAAACCAAAATACAACACCGAATTCCTCAACAAAAAGCTATTAAATTTTTTTTTTTATCAATCAACGACAACTGCAGCTTTTTTGCTTTAATGCATTTCAGACACTCCCCTTGTCTGTTGAAAAAGCATTATTGCGGTTGACAGATTAATCAGTGTCAGTGGTGGAAATGCGTCTTTTTGAGCAAAGATATAAATTATATAAAGTCAAAACTACTGACTGAATTTTTGTCAATAAATTATTTATTTATTAAGTTTCTTTTATTTATTTTTAATCTTGATAGAAAGCGACCTTGTTAAAAATTATAGATATTTTGTTTAATTTAGTGCTATTTTTTGATTATTAGATCTTATCACAATGTTGTTAATTTTTTTACCTATTGGTATTCGTGATAGTTATCAATATTTCTTTTTTTAACCTTGTTTTTGCGGGGATATTTTTTGCGCTTGAAAAAAATTCTTTTTTTTGTCTTACAAAAATAAATATTTGTGTTTATTTTAAATGTTGTTTGTTGACTATGTTAAAACACCGCATTTTGCCCCCAAACTTACTTTTAAAATTAATGTCCTAAAAATATTTTTGCTTACAAATATAGCTTTTGCTGAATTGAATAGTTTTTTCCACGTTTTTTGAAATTTTTTATTGACTTTTTTATCATGATGATCATCATTTATGCTTTATAAATCAAAAACATTTATTTTTAGGTTCTTTTTTAAATTATATTAGCAGAAACATGGAAGACGATCAAGAAGATAAAGGTAATTTGATTTTAATACTAGCAACGCCTATAAACGCTTTTTGCTTTTACAAGTAAAAACTTGTAAAAGAAGTTACCTACTATAAAACTAAAACACCCTTTCGTAGTTAAGAATTTTTCTCTCTTTTTCTTCCTTTTTTTTGCATTGGGTATTCCGTTCTCGTTTCTTTTTTTTAAAGCAATAATACCCCATAATGCTTTTTTTTCAAAATCGAGTAGGTCTGTTCAATTGCACTTAGCCGGTGATTTTTTTCGTTCCTGTTTTCATAAACACTCATATTTTTACATGCTTAAAAAGTGTTCCGACTGTGTTTATGCGGGGGAAAAATCAGCTTTAAGAGTCATCTTAAAAACAGCTAAAATTTTTGGTTTATTCGATTTTCGCTATTTTCAATCCTTTTCCGCGAGCTTTATAAAAGTGTAACATTTCCAAAAACCCTTGCAAAGTTGTTTTTTGAGCATTAAGATTAGTTTTGCAAAGTTTTAAGTCCATACGATCATTTTGAAAAAATCATGTTGAACAAGGTTTTGATTATTGCTCGATGTTGAGAAAAAATGCGTTCTATAAGAGTTTTTTTTATTTTAACTACACTGCTTTTAAGTTGCTCTTAAAAAATAGCTGACAAAATTCAATCGTCGAATATCTGCTCCGGAAAGGATTACACCATGAGCTAAGACTTGTGCTGCAAATTAAATGTAGCACGATTATGTATCCTTTCGTAAAAGTGTTCTTAATTTTAGATTTCAAAAAGAAATTGGCTGGAAATATTTATCAAGTAAAAGTAATTTTTCTAATAATACAGCGCGCAGTAAGAAACGGATGCAAATTTCGAATGAGAACAGAAGTTGAAGCGGCACCAAAATTTGATGACGCTTTATTCTACTACAAAAAGCCCACCGACAATCTATTTCATATTCGTTATTTACAAGCAAAACACTATAACTATGAGAATGCAGAAGCTATATATGAACAATTTTTTGAAAATAGACTTGATTTGAAGATGTATTTTATTGCATTTCGTGAAATTCTTCAAAGATTTAATGAAGATTCTGTTGATGATTTTATTTTATGCAGTAATATTAATCTGCCTTCTAATAACATTTTAACCAAACGCGATAATCCAAATTTGACTTTGAATTTTCTTGAAGAAACAACACCTGATCCTTTATTTGAAGCAGGAAGCTTTTGTACGTACAAGCGATATAAATTTACTCAAAGCAGATTTCAAAACAAAGAATTTCGAGAACTTTGCAAGGGCTACAGCAATTTATCATTGTTAGCAACAAAATTAGTTGATTTAATCATGAAAAACGAAAGAAGCGGAAACAATGTTATTAGTTTAAAATTGGATAATTTTTGGTTTTCCTGCTATCATCTTGCTATAATGAATCTTCTCGAAGAGCAAGAAACTGTTCGATTCAAAAATAATTTTATAAATACCAAAGAACCTAAAAAAAATTTAACCGATGAAGAAAAACAGTTATTGGAATTTCGGGAGCACTTTATTAAAGTTATTGCGGCAGTCACCACTATGCCAGGGAAACAGTTAAAAACCATAAAACTTCGTAATGAATTTACACAAATTTATAATCCTTCAGCGCCACAACCATCAACTCATTCAATAATTCCTTCAAATTTAGCTGAAGAGGTCATAGAAGTTATGCTAAGAAATAAGCCTTATGATGAAAACAATATACAACATGCATCTTTGTTATTGCGAAATGTAATTACCTATGAAATGGAATATGCTTTTAAAGACGAATTTATTTCTGGAAACATTACTACAGCTCAACAATTTCATGGGATTTTTTTTGAAAAATATGAGAAAGCATTATTAAACACTTTTCAAACAAAAGAATTAAAAATTAGTATGGATTTCGAAAATTTGTTACGGAATGTTACACCTGCTAGCGCACACCCAGCAGTCATTAAAGAAAATGAATTAGCGGAAAAGCTCGCTTTATGTTTTTCTTACAACAAAGTAATGACTGTCGAAACTATATACGAAGAAAATGTTGTTTTTCTTAAGAAAATATTGAAAGTAACAGAAGTGCAACACATCAAATTGATATTACCAAACAACAAATCAACTAATGAAATAAAAACCTTTTATAAAAAATTTTTAAATTATTATGCAACACAAAAACTGAAAAATGTGTCTATTAAATTAGCTGAAGATTTCGGCAAACAAAGAATAGTTGCTATTGAAAATGATAAAATTCCACTATTCGCTAAAGAAATTTTGGAAATATTTAGCAGCAAAAAATCTTTTAAAGAAACAGATAAAAGATTGCAATATGATAAAACTAGATATGGTAAACATGAAACTCTTGGAATGATAGAAGCATTCGATGGAGAAGCTTTTGATTTAGCAAATAATAAGTTTAGAGATATTTTATTTGATGCAAATCCTTCCATCATATCAGATAATGTAAAAACATTAAAAGAAGAACTGGAAAGCCAATTTCGTGATAATGGATACAATTTTAATGATCTTCATTATTTCAGCATAGAACTTATTAATTGCCAACCCGAATACACTGATCTAATGGAACGTGGAAGTGTTGAAAATGATATAAATAAATTTTTTCGAAAATTTCTGTTTGTCACTACTCCAATTGAAAGCAAGTTAACAGAAGAAATAAAACTGGAAATCGGAGACGAACTTAATCTTTTGGATGCTGAAATTGTAACCGAAACGCTTTTTGCCAATATTCTAAAGTGGGTTAAAGAAAAAGAAGAACGATTTTATGATCAAAAAGAAGCAACAACCTTATTTACTGATATAAAACAAAAAATGACAAATTTAATGCTAATTGGTTGTAATTCTCAATACTGCTTAAAACTGCGAGAATATGGTGATGTTTTTGAAAACACTTTAAAAGAACTTGAGGATTTTTTAAATCAAAATACTTACAAGATCTTACATTTAATCACTAATCACAGCTTTTTAACAGCTATTAAAAGCGAATACACGTTACGCAAACTTGCATATGATAAAAACGACAGCTTCGTATTTAATCCACTTACAGTTTTATTACGTCTCCAAAGTATTTTATTTGAAAAACATCAAACAACTGTTAATCACAGATTATTGATAATTGTTGAAAAGCAGACTTCCAGTGATTTATCTCGCTTAATAAATCAAATTGCTCAAAATATTTGTGATAATGTATTAGATAAATTAGTAATTATTACAATCGAAAAAAGTGTATTAGCTGAAAAACTAAAAAAATCTGTGTGTGCTAACAAAAATGAAGATTTTCACAAAAGCATTTATTTGCAACAACCGGTTAACAACTATTTCACTGATTTGTCAAAAATCTTACAAACAAATATTTTAAACAAAGCAGTATGCTTTAACGGAAAAGACGTTTTGTTCAACCAACTTATATATGATAAACCTGAAAGAAATTCTGTAGCAAATAAACCATATCAGTTTCAAGGAAATGAAATAACTTTGTGCCGAAAAATAGATAAGGATAATAACGAAGAATTTTATAATTTGCTTGACACTGAAACTTTAATGAAATTCATAAATAACGAAGAAATAAAAATTGGGAAAGCCTTGGAACCTTTTAAGCTTTATGATACAGATTGTTATGTTGAAAGAAACATCAATTTAATCAAAATAAACAACAATTTGTTTGCTCAACTAATAATAAATCATATCTTTGCGATAGAACAAATTGGAGATGCTAATGTTAGAAGCTTTTTAAAAAGAAACGACGTCGCTGATGAAAGTGTTCTAACCTTCGATACCTTTGTTAACATTGATTCAAATGGATTTTTTCTAGCTGAAGATACATCTGTTTTAACAAACTTTCATTTGTTATCAAAGAAAAGCAACATATATGTCTTGTTAAATGGTGAGAAAATAGAAGAAGACTTTGAGAAGACTTGCAAAAAATATCCAAATAATTTTTGTCATTGGTTGAAGTTAAAAGAAAACAATCTTGCATTATTTTATTCTTACGTGCCGGCTGAACAAAGTGGAAAAGCTGCAAATAGCTTAAAATTTTGTACTGAACGAGAAAAATATTGCACAGTTCCAGTAAGTGAAACATCTCTATTCAAGTATCTGTCAAAAGATAAAATTGTTTTAATTGCTGATTCTGCGGGTAAAGGAAAGTCAACAACTCTTACAAGTTGGGCACAAGAAATGCACAAGAAAAGTAATGAAAACCAAGGAATAAAGTGGAATGTTAGAATTAATTTAAACATGCATTCTACAACGTTGATGGAAATCCAAAGATGTAACCCTTTGTTTGAAAGCTCTTTAAATTTATGTTTTCAAAACCAAGATAATTATGAAAGAATTATTCTACAATCATTAATTACCAATAATCACACATGTGAAGATGAAAACTTGTCATTTGATAACCGAATTTTTAAATACTTTTTTGAAAGATCAAGAATGTTGATAATGTTTGACGGCTTTGATGAGATAAGTCCTTATTACGAAAAAATTGTTATATTGTTGTTTTCAAAATTGTTTTTTGATTTAAAAAACACAATATGGATAACATCTCGTGTGAAATGTCAAAATATGCTAGAAGAAAAATTCGATACATTTGCCTACGCCTTAAACTCATTTTCCTTGAAACAACAAGAGGAATTTCTTAAAAAATTCTGGAAAAAAAGGTGGCAAGAAAAGTACGGCTTTTTGTTGGTGGATGAAACAAGATTAGAAACATATATTGCTGCTTTCACAAACCATTGTTTAAAAAATGAAATTGGTGAAGTAATTGGAATCCCGTTACAAACAAAGATGTTGGCCGAAATTTTTCAAGAAAATACAGAAAGAGAAAAAACCCAATGGGAAGGATGTTTTGATTACATAACTGCAAAAAGATATGGTAATCCAAACTTTGAAAACAAGATAAAAAGTCTTTTTGTCTTATATGAGAGCTTCGTAACAAAAAAAATTTTTACATATTATTTGGAGGAAAAAGAAATAATGGATATGTCGAAAGTTGCTTCATTAAAACTGAAACATATGATATCATTCTGCGAAAATAAAATACACAGAATATTTGGGTTATTAAAAATGACAAATTTTAACAACGATTTAAGATTACCTTTGGAAGAAGAAATTACAGAAATCAAAAAATGGAAAGAAGACTTTAAATATACTATAGAAGACATTGGAATAATTGATAAATTTACACCAGATGAATTGCCGGTGTTTAATCATTTAACATATGCTGAATATTTTGCAGCATGTTATTTGCATGAAAAGTTAGTATCCTTCCCGGCTGAAGTATTAAAAATTACAGAAGAAATATTAAAAAATGATGTCCCCGTTTTTCTTTATGTCATTAAATATTTGTTTGAAAAAGAAAAATCAACTTTTAAAAACAAACATAAAACAACTATTTTGTGTTATGTGGGTATAAACGGCTTACTAAATTGTTTCCGAAGCTTTATTGAATTATTCGATTTCCCTGAAAGCAGTGAAGAAAACGATCTTATTGTTCATGCGAGAGAAAATGGAAGACTTCAGATAGTTGCTTACACGCTATTTCATGTTTTCAAAAAAGACCAAAATTTGAATTCTTTAAGAAGTTACATATGCCGTTATGCTGAAGGATATATGAGCGGTGGATTAATCAGGGATTTGGCAAACGCCTACAGCCATTGCGTTAGCTTTAACATATGTTACATGAGAAGCAGAAATTACAGTGGACTAGGAAACAATTATGACATAATAAATCTTTCATGGCGCAACATCAATCATTCTTCACCAATCCAAAAATTTCTATGGTTTGCATCGTGTGAAACCATATTAACTACAATTGGCTCAATGGAAATCAATTCTTTTATATTAGTATATGAGCATGAATATGAAGAATACGCTAAAGAACAATTAACGTTTTTTGATGATATTTGTGCCAGGAAAGATTTAGCTGAAGATGACAAAATTATTATATTTGAAAAATTGTATCAGCAATCAGTTAAAACAAACGAAGGCGGCATAATTATTTATCAAATTCTGCTAGCTGTTTTACATAACAATTGCCCAAATTTATTTGAAGTGTTTTTTAATAAACAAGATTACGAAATTAGTAATAGCTTATTTTTGGAATGCTTTTTAATTGCTTGTAAACTTAATGCAGTTCAAACAATTAATGTTTTTATAACACAAGCTACAAACACAACTAATGATATCTATCAATCACTTCTTTATATAGCAATTAAAGAGCATGCAAGTTGTGGAATTATCAGCAAAATCCTTGATGGGACACAAACTATTATTGATAAAAAATATGAATATGGAAAAACAGCTCTAATGATTCTAATTGAATCCAATGACGAAACATGTAATATCGAAATTCTGTTGAACAAAAATGCAAATCTATACTTAACAGATGATGATGGCAATAATTCTTGGAATTATGCTATTCAAAGTATCGATGCCGATGATGTTATTAAATGTTTTTTGAAACATTGGGAAAACTCAAAATTTGAAGCAGCTGATTTAGTTAATCACCCGTGGATCGGTATAATTTGGAATTTTTATAACAAAACTGAT
Organism: Panagrolaimus sp. LJ2400; assembly: GCA_024447215.1. Lineage (NCBI taxonomy): Eukaryota > Metazoa > Nematoda > Chromadorea > Rhabditida > Panagrolaimidae > Panagrolaimus > Panagrolaimus sp. LJ2400. The sequence continues at coordinate 94,803 of JAMRYA010000033.1, forward strand.
TTTGATATTAATGAAGTCATAAATGGAAAAACATATTTACATCAAGCAATAGAAAAGGAAGAATTTGCCTTAGCTCATTTTTTGATTGTTAAAGGAGCCGATATCAACAAAAAAGATATTAATGGTGATACAGCTCTTCATTACGCATGTAGAACAGACGTTGTTAAAATTTTAAAATTATTGCTTATGAATGGTGCCACGTATAGTCGTTGTGATGCATGCTGTATTCCTAATAGCAAATGCGGTGGTATTATTAAAAATGTTAAATGGATTTTCGAGCAATTTAGCAATACTGAAGTTAACTGTAGTGAATTTACAAAACACGGTAAGTATAAAAAATGTTGAGCTATGTTGATTTATTTAAAAGAATTGTTAAAACAATTTTTGGAACCAAAAACATTGTAAAGGATGAAGTGCTATCCAAATTTACTGAGTGGGATATAATTTTCTTTTAATGACAGCTGCAATTCTTTTTATTTAGTTTGATAGGAAATATTCTTTAACAGTATTATCCATTAGGAATATAATATAAAATGTTATTTTTTCCAGATTGTTATCTTGGTTGCTATGCTAACAATGAAGACGGAGAAAATTTATGGCATCTGCTAGCAAAGAGCGACATTTATGAAAATGCAAATGTTCTAACAGAAGGCAAAATTAATAAATTAAATTCAAAAGGAAACTCACCTTTACAATTGGCCATACAAAATGAAGACTTGACAATGACAAAAAGGCTGTTGGAGAAAGGAGCATATTACAATAATATTCGAGACTTCCCTTTGGAGCCTAAAAATGATGCTGAAAAATTACTCTATCAATTGGACAACTATTTTAAAGCAGCACAAAATGGTGTTGTTAGTTATCAAGAAAACATCGATTTTGGCATTTACAAGATAGTTAAAGTAAAAGATAAATTCGGAAAAACTTTACTTCATTATTATGCAGAAAAAGGAAATTTGAAAGACGCAGAAACTTTTATAGACCGAGATGGGAATGCAAATGAGCGTGATGCTGCTGGACAAACTCCTTTGTTTTATGCAGTAAAAAGCAATGAATTTGAAATGGTCCAGTTATTGCTAAAAAAAGGTGCGATGTTTGATTACAGAACACTCGGAGGTTTTCAAAATGACTGCAACGATTTCTTCGAGAAATTAGAACACATTTTTAATTTAATGTATAATGAAATGTTTGATCTATTCAAAGATGATGTCGTTTCTACTAATTTTGGGATCGATATTAGCATCATTTTCAATGTTCTGGATTATAAAGGAAAAAGCTTATTTCAATACGCTCAAGAAAAAAATAACTTTAATATGGTTAAATTTTTGTTAAAGCAAGGTGCAGTAGCAGAAGTTTCAAAATATTCATCGGAAAACAAAGAAATCAAAAGATTATTTTACTTCATAAATAATCTTTTTAAAATCGTCAAAGACGGTATTTATGATACAAATTCAATTACTAAACAAATGAAAAGCCTTGAATATTCTGATATTATTCCTAGAGTTCGATTGGATAACAAATGGAAAAATCATTCTTTGGAACGTACATTGTTGGTTTGCTCTCTTAATGACAACTGCAGAAGAAGCATACTCGCTGAACAAGAAGAAGAAGAAAAGGCAAATCTTAGCCGCAAAGGCAAAACAAAGAAAATGAAACAGAAAAAAACTTGTTCCAATGATGATATTGATAATTCACTCATCGAATGGTTATTACAAAACGGAGCAGAACACACTGCAACAGATAAAGACGGTCATACTATTTATCAGATAATTCCGGATTTTCCAGCTGACAAAGCTTTGTTCGCTAAATATACTTAATTAAAAAACTTTATTTGTACTTGCTCTTTTTTTTGGAATTGCTAAAATTTAATTGTTTTTAACATTTGTATTAGTATAATAAAATAATTTTAACTGCTAACTAACGTTTTGGAGCTTACTTTGCTTTAACTCCGAAACAAACAATTATTAATTACAGTGTTTCTATCTTTGCCAATTTTGTAAACGACTATAATATTCTTAATACATTATGTTTAAAGAATAGCTGCAAAAATTTTTTTTCAATAATATTAGATAATGATATGATTTTGCTGCGTTTGTCAACATACAACATCTATTTTTAGTGAATTGTTTTTTATGTTTTATTAAAAATGTCCGTTAAATTGATGGGGATTTGTTGTTTAACGGTTATATTAATATTAATAACTGCAAATTATGACCTCATGTTTCTAAATGAAACAACCTACTTTCATTTTTCAAATGTTTCAATAAATTATATAAATTCTCCCATGAAAGTTTTAACAGTAATACCTATTTTTAATGAAAACCCAAAGACTTTTGCTGATAATGATTTTGATTTTATCTTTCCAATAAATATTACAGATGTACGATTACGTGCACATAGTTATATCGATGACTCTGCAAATATTGTTGATGCAATGATTTCAATTTTAATAGTTGATGAAGGAAGTTTTAGTGCATCTGATGGATCTCTGTTCACTGTTGATCAACCAACAATATCATCAAGTACTTCAGAAAGTAAGAATTTTAAAAATAGCACCTCTAATATTATTGAAAGTGAATCACCAACAAATAACCTCAAAAAGCAAAACTCTAATTTATATTATTATTTTTAAGGTGGTATAGAAATGATCCAAGTCAATGTAATATACACTTGTAAAGCATTCAAAAATTCAACAGCTCCACCACAAATTACTTTACCAGCATGTAAATCATTTAAAAGTCGTTCAACTGTTTATGATATTACGGATAATTATAAGATTGTCACAACAACAAAAATCAATTACACTTTAACTGAAGGCTATATTAATGTCAATTCTGAAAGTACAAGTGAAGCTCCTTATCCAGTTTTATGGCTTAATGATTTTTATACTTGTAGTATGTAAGTATTTACACAGGAAAAAGGGGGAGATGTTCAGAGAAGACAAGTCGAAATAATCAAATTTGCTACGACATTCTCATAATATGTCTTGACAACATTTTTAACTAAAAATACATTTTTAAGGAACAATTGCCGTTTTGATTATGATACTTCATATGATGGAAAATATCTCTTTTTATTGGACTACCTTCAAGTACCAAAATCAAACTTTGATTATAGCGGAGCAATTGTTGTTGGTCGTTTTATTAGAAAAGATGATCAAATTCTAATGGAAAATGGAAAAGTTTTTACTACTTCGAATGATTGTTCATATTTTAGTGCAAATTTAACATCAACATTTGTTGCAACAAGTGAATTTTGTTGTACAGATTTTGAAACACAATAAAGTTTAACATTTACGGAACGGATCGTTGGCAGGACATTATCACTAGAGTAATATTTTTCTTTCATTTAAAAATTCATTTGCAGATGGATAAAAAATATTTGCAGCAAAATAAACTTTCGCTTCTTTGAATATTTCAAAATTTTCAGTATGAAAACAATTTTAATCTGAATGTAGTACGTTTGTGTTTACTTTTATTTTATAAACTTTGAATATTTAAATGTTCAACACAAAGTGAAAAGAGGTTTCCTTTAAGATATCTAAAACGCCTTTTCTAGCCTTAATTAGCTTGAAAAAAATATAAGTTGATTGGGGATTTAATGGATACGACTACAGTCGAACCTCGTTATAATGCGCCTCGTTATAGTGCAAACCTCTCTATAATGCGGTTTTTGTGCGGTCCCTTCAAGCGAATTTAATGTAAATTGACCTCGTTATAATGCAAACCTCTCTATAATGTGGTTTTTTGCGGTCCCTTGGACCGCATTATAACGAGGTTCGACTGTACATCATTATTAAAAGTGCTTCCATTTTCAAACTTACAACCCAAAAAAATTTCAGCAGCATGAATAAAAACATGTTTCGCTATTAAATATGACCATCAATAAATTTGCTTCTTGCTTTCAGTGATAATAAAAATCAGTACAACATTTTTTATAGCTTAAATTCGATGTTTTTTCTTTTTTTCTGATAGATAGTGAGCATTTTAAAATCAAAGAAACATACAGCATTCATTGTTTTCTTTTTTAACGCTCCAACAACAATGACTAATTTAGTAGGGCTTTAACTATAAAGCTTTTGACATATTTGTATTAATTCATCCAACTATTTAAGATTCCGATATATAAAATATTTATAAAAACTCAGCTGAATGTGTCACAATGTTCTTTTTGTGTTTGACACTGGGATTTTCAATGACCCCTGAAAAAAAACTAAAAGATATGTTAAAGAAGATAAATAGAAGTCAGTGCATTGTTCTTTTAGAAATGTGCATTGTTCTTTTAGGTGTAGATTTTGATATGGCAATCATTAAAAGATGAAAATATCACTTGTAGTTTAGTTGTTGTAGTTTGATGGTAAACGCAAAAAAGAAAAACGTTGTTATTTTTTTCTTGTAAAAGTAACCATTCTATAACATCAAGATTGATTGTATACTTTCACAATACGTGATAGCGAATTACTGAATAAGCAGAAAATGCACGTATTTCTTTTGCATTATTCAATATAAAAATATGATTAGAAATTGTTGGTGAATTGTTGCAACAGACCAAAAAGGAATAGAAGTAACATCATTTTATTCGTCCAAATCAATTGTCATTAAAATTTTTTATTATAAAAGAAAGAGAAACTATATACAAGCATTTCCTGTTTTAAAACAATAACAATAAATACGAATACCTAGCATTATCATTTGTAACAAAATTATCACTTTCTAATGTAGTTTAGTGATTGTAGTTAGATTCCATCAGCATCAAAAAAAACATTAAATACAATTCGTTATTTTTTTTTCGCTCGATCGCTTTGAATATTTTGTAGTTAAAAATGCCAAAAATTATGAATCTCATTATCTGATATTGCTTTTTAAGCATTATTTTTTAATGTATAAATAAAGGGAAAAAAAGCATTTATCAAACTATGGACCAAATTTAACAGTTTAAAAAAAAGAAAAGTATATTTCACCGTGAAATTAACACAAACAATCTTAATGCTTTTCGTTGACTTTGACATATTTTTTTACAAACAAAAGAGAACATCTAGAATTGAAAAAAGAATGAAGGTTTAATGTTTTGACGAAAACAAGTCTGTATTCGTGATAAAAATATCCATTTATTTCGTTGCATCTACTCTCTGATCTTCCAACACTTTTTGTAGTTTGATGCAGAATTTAGTGATCGATTGAAAGAGTGATAGCATTGTTTGTTTTTATAGTTTTTTTATAATATTCTCTAAAAACTTTTAATTGGTTATATTTAGCTTGTATTTCTTAAATATAATAATCGATTCATTTAGCTGATAATGTTAATATTTTGTATAGCTTTTTTGGAATATGATGCAAATCAAAAAAGATTTACTCGAGGTAACAATTTTTTTGTTTATTGTTCTCTTTATGACGAAATATTTTTTAATCACCTTCAAAACAATATATTGATAATACATAAATCAATGTAAGACATGTAGCCATGTAATTCGATTTTCTTTTATCCCCTTCAGTCATGGCACTTTTCTCAAGAATAAACATATAAAAAATAATTGAAGTTTTTTAGTATTTGACAGATATGAATTTTGTATAATTAAAGTTATTAAAGAGTAAGATTAAAGGGGTCATAAAAATTTTTTTTAACTATAACATTTTTAGAAAAAACAGTTCTGTACCATCTTTTATTGTAATATATAAAAATCAAAAACTGTTAGATATAAAAATGGAAGTAAGTCTTTTTGGATCAGTTTTGTCATGAAACTGTTAAAAATTATAGAAAAATGTAATCATATCACGAAATTTTCGCACAAATGATGGCGAATATATTGTTCAATTAATTATAAATAATGGAATTATACCACAAAATCAGGAAGGAATTAAATCAATTTGGATAAGAAATGTAAAGGTTTTTCTTTGAAGATTACTTTTTTTTTGAGTTTTAATAAAAAGCTTTAGCAATACAGTGAAATTTTAAAAACAAACTTTGAAACTTTTAAGCTTTTTATAAGTCATTCAAAAAATTTTTTAGGTCATGGTTCCTGGGAAAAGTGGTAAAAAGAATATAACAGGAAAAGATATTCAATTATCACTGAAAAACTATGCTGATAATTTATGGGATGAAGTTCAGATATTACTTAAAAGGGGTGGCTGTAATACAACACAAGGTTAATTTTTTTTCAAATTTTTTCAAAATACAACTAGAAAGTTTTTTCAGAAGCTTATGAAAAGATATTCAAAATGAAAAACACTTTCCGCATCGAAGGTGAAGGATTAAAGCATTCCAGAAATAATAAGATTACTGATTTATTTGCTGCTATCAGACTTTACTGTATGAGTGATGGTAATAATCAAGAGGCAACAAGTTCAAACACAAAAAAGAGATTTGAGTATGGTGCACAGTTTGAAGCTTCATTGTCACGTAAGATTCTTCTTCTTTGCGAAATGACTTGACAATAACTCCTCTTTTTAGATAACATTCTTAAATCAGAACCAATGAGACGCATTGGAGTTGAAAAGGTGGAAAAAGTTCTCTCTTTTTAAAATGAAATACAATTAATTTTTTAGTTGTCGGTAGAATTGATGATCGAACGGAAAAAGATTTTAGTGTTTGCAAAACGCTATTTTTTGATGACGGTATGCTGTATAAACACACTCAAACCCATTTTCCCATTTTTTTTATCTATTTCATATTTCAAAAACCGATGGCATGAGACCAAAAACCTCAACACCATTAAATAATGTCAAAATAAATAATTTTTAGCGAAATTAAAATGGATAAATCCGAAATGGTTTGTGCCAAGTTTATCATCGCTGACCATTCAAACCGACAACGTTTTCAATATTCCTAGATGCTGGAAAGATTTTACTGACAATATTGGACAAGCAACAAACTTAAAGGAGCTACAGCTGGTTGATTGCATGTTATCAAAAATTCCAAATGAGTTATTTCTTTGTTTGAGTAAAACTCTTCAAACTTTAACGTTGACAAAAAATAGTCTTACCGAGCTTTCACCAGAGATTACAGCACTAGAAAATTTAATGCATTTGGATATTAGCAACAATCGGCAGCTAACAAGTGAAAAGATTCCATGGGAACAAATATCTGATAAATTACGAACGCTAAAATTGAATGATACTGGTGTTATATGGCTACCGGAAAACTTGGGTCGATTTAAAGATTTACATATTTTGGAAATTGTTACCCCTGATTTACAGGTTGGTTGAACAAACAATTAAATAGAATGTTTGTAATATAATCATACATTTCCAGCCAATTGGTTTTGAATTATTGTTACCTCGCCTAAAACAATTGTATATTAAAAACAATGATTACAAAAATATCTCAAAAATGTCATTATCCCCACGAAGATTGAAAATGATAAATGCTAACACAGAAGTAAGTGTAGTGTGAGGAACACATATTTATCCAAATTTTACCTTACAGGATTTCGATGACAAATATATTCCTAAGATCGTACAATTTTTGGATTTATCTTTCAATACATTTAATAATTTATATTTTCCTGATCACCTAACAAATTTAAGAGAATTACGGTTAACTCATTGCTCAATAAAATCAATTTCTTTATCGTCATTACCAGAATTTTTAACTGTATTAGATTTATCACATAACGAAATTACCGACGTTGAAAATCTTGAGGCATGTCCACGCTTGAGAGAAGTATATTTACATCACAATCATCTTACTCATACCGTTCATGGATTTGATTATAACCGATTAAGTAACCTTGATCTAAGTCACAATCATATTTCAAAGTTAAGTCCAAATTTTATTAATCGAAATACTGAATGGCTTGATTTAAATTTGGGGTACAATAAGTTTCATGCTGATAATGGTAATCTCGATGAAAGATTATGGAAATATTTACCAAAAACAAAGCGGCTAAATTTATCCGGTAATCGATTATTTGAAGTGCCTTGTGTGATGGCTGGTAAAATTAAATCTTTAATTGCTGAAAATTGTCAAATACATTTTATTTGCCCAAAAATTTATACTGAATGGTCTTGGAATGATCAATATCGAAAGTTTCATATGCATTTGGATTTAGCTGATAATCCAATAAAAAATTTATCGTTTATTCCCAAAGTTATACTTTCACCACCTACACCACTAGAAAAACTTGAAACTGTAAATTTAAAGCAGGTAACTTTGTTGTTTTTTTGATGAAATTTGTTATGAGGCTTAATCTTTTTAAGGGTAGAAAGTATTTGCATCTGAGCACCTACGATCTGCGTTCAAAAGTAGTTTTTCCAAGAGACAAAAACAAAAAGCCATTGTATGAATTTGAAATAGCAGAACCAGTTGATCATGAAAAACATCTTCAATGCAAATGTTGTGCAGGTAGCTTTTTTTCTCTTATTATTTTTGTGTGTCTAATATTTTCAAATCTGGATATCTTAGCACTTTGTATTAACGCTATCAAAAATTACTTTAAAGTACATTTTGCAGTTTGTGGCACTCAAAATGAAACTTCAATGATTCAACAAATGATGGTAATGGATATTTGTTTAACAAGAAAAAGTAGATTCTTATAACCTTTTCACTCTATCTTAACACTTTTTTACAGAAGATGTATTGCCACTTGATAATATTTCGTTATACAAACCAGTTCCATCATTACAACCAGGAAAATGGCACACAAAAATAAGAACTCGATTATGTGAACATTGTATGGATGTTTTGATTACGCTTGCTGATAAAGCTTATGACGAATTTTTGGTTGCAGAAGATTCAAAGAAAAAACTTTCTGAGAACACCTCGAATGCACCTAGTTTAATACAAGATGTTGAAATGGAGGTGGTTGCAGAAAATGTTATTGCATCGGCATCAGAAGATGCTCAAACTCAAACTGCTAAAAATGTTGTGCTTACTCAAAATCGTTCAACGACAATCGACAATAATTTGTACTCTAATTTCAATTCAAACCCATTAAACTCTGAATTTCAACACCTTGCCCCAGATTATGTGACTCCATCAATTACGAATACTATATGCATTGAGAACAATGGTCAAGATCAGTTTTATCAAATATACAATCAAGATAATAGAAATGTTAACGATGATAATTCCGGCGATTGGCCAATGATGGATTTAACAGATAATTACTTTACACAAAGCGATTACTTTTATAATAATCATTATGATTATAATTTTGTAAACACCTCTCATATTCTAACGAGTCCAGCAGTTTTACAACCATTCAATTTGCAAAATGAGGATACACAACCTTTTGTGCCACATACAAATATATCTCAACAACTTTCTTTGACAGAACAATTAGATTGTCATCAGAATCCTATCTCAAATGACCAATACAATTATTGTTTTCAAGCACAAGCTGCAGGAAATTCAAGCGAATATCTCAGTTCAATACCACCTAAATCCATGGAAATACATTATGGTTCACAACAAAATGAATCAAACCATTACAACAATACACCAACGACTCCAAGGAACAATGTCATTTTTTCAAATGACCCTCAAAATCAACCTATTCTACCGCCAATCGAAACACTTATACAGCTGTAAACAAATTCTCCGTGATAAATTTTAAGTTAATGAGAACCCCAACCCTAGTGGAATTATTGTTCCGCAATTTTAAGTACTTTTTTTCGGAAATGTTTTAAAAATTCGTTTGTTTTTTTGAAACAAATAAAGTATGCAAACAGAACAAAATCGGATAATGAATTTTTTTAATATATTTGATTCTGATAAGAGAATTTTTAATGCAAAAATAATTGTTAACCAGTGTTTTATTAGTTTATGCAAGGAATAAATTTATTGTTAGGGAAACATTGTGTTTGTTCGTACTGTAATAATATTTTTGATTGTAAGCTTAATAATGATGGAAGCTATTTTAATAATGATGTATCCATATCCTTTATTTCTCCAAGCAATCTATTATTTTTTTCAGATTTATGCAAACCACAATATCGTAATTTAATAAGGGCTAAAACAAAAGCCTTTCTAGACATTTTTTTACAATAAGCCTTTCAATTTAAAGTTGAAAAATTAAATATTCAAAGCATTAATTTAAAAAGCAAAAATAAACACGTGTTAATTTTGATATGACAATCATCTAAACCAAATACTAGGAAATGTAGTTTAGTTGTTGTAGTCTGATGGTAAAAAAGAAAACCGTTATTTTTTGAGAATTTTTTTTATTCTTTTAATTAAAGCTTTTTTTCTTTGAATATTTTAGTATTTGATAAAAAATAACTATAATCACTAAGTCAAATAATGTTTGACTGATGGGTAATAATTATATACAACCACAGTTTAAGAAACGATTTTTACTTTGATGCATTTTATTCAAAGAATGGCTGGTTAAGAATATTTAATAAATAAATCTATGTTTTTATTATATTGATATATCATCAAGGTAGGTTTATTACTTTTACAAAGCGTGATAGTGAATTACAGAATAAACTGAAAGTGCACATAAACTATGTTTTTTACCATAGTTGGTGTAACATAATGTTAAAATTAATGAACATGACCGGTCATATTCTTTTTTAAAAGAAATGATTTGAATAAAAGTTTTTGTTTTTTAAATATTTTATCGATAAACAAAGAAGAATCTAAACATGTTAAAACTGTAATTAGTCAAAAATTACGACAAAAATTTATAAAAAAAACAACATTCATTTTTTTGAAAAAGTTTTTTGAAGGGCTTCCAAAGCACGTGACGATTCAAGCGTCTGATCAGGAAATGAAATTTTTGGTGGAGGATATCGTAAATTATTTGTTGCTATTATTTTATCAACATATTCTTGAAGGAATCTAGTTTTTTGAGGACACCGTGTATACGGAAAGTGGAAGACCACTTCAATGGACTTGTGTTGCTGAAAAAGGAATTTTTTTCTGAAACACTGTTTAAAAACAGTAAAACAGTTTACTCTCATAAATTTAACAAAATCTTCGATATTAAAACTTTCATACATCTCCCAAAGTTCAATATACTTCAAGTATGGTGGAACAAATTTGTTGGCAGCTTCGATGGATGAAAATGAGGGAACACAGTTTATACTAAAAAAGATTGTAAGGAAATTAGTTGCTGGATTAAGGGGGCGAAAGCACTCTTAGTAATTGATAAATTCCTTTGATCTTTTGTCGCTGCAAAGGATCAATGGAGAGCTCCTTCCCCAAAAATGCTCATACTCCAGCTTTAGAGGTTCAGCCTTCTCCGAAATACGGGCTTCATTCTTTGGCTTCCTTTGTGTTTGTTTAAAGCATCGTCTAGATCTGACGACCGCAAAAGGCTGAATTTCCAAAAATCCCATGCCTTCTCTCAGAATTTTTCTTTTGATTTTTACCGCTATTTTATGCACCATCAGATTTACCTCATCAACTTTCTTCCCTCAAAATGCTGACGTCTGATCTGGATGTTCCCTAAGAAGGGGATTGCACTTTTCACAAAAAGTTGACAATATAACTTACAAGCTGATATGCTCAATCACCGGAAGACATTCAAAAATTACTTCTAATGGTACTATTTCATATTTTTTAACATAAAATCTTGTTCGTGCTGAAATAAGCTGTTTAAGAGTTTTAGAAGAAACCAAAATTTTAAATTCATTTATTGAAATTCGTTGACCATCAAAAGAAAATGTCACGGCATTACAAACAGCAATTTTTGGGATAAGATTAGAAATGAAATATGGACCACGATAATCAACATTAATTGCAGTGGTAATCCATAAATTTCTTGGAATATCATTAGATTCCTTACATTGCTGCTCTGTTCTTCCACCTAATGAACGATAAGAAAAAATATGATTCTTAGTGACAGAAATGTATTTAACGACAAAATATGGAAATTTTTTGTGTTGAAAATATTTGCAAATTTGCATCAGTTTTAATGCCATTTTTGGATTGGCATTTGTTTTCATCCATTTTAAAACATCGGATGGGAAATAATTCTTGGGAATGGAAGATTTGGAAGCCATAGAGATTTACTCTTACACAAAAATGTGGACAGAGAATTGAGAGAAAATGTGAAAAAGGGTTTTCTTATCAGTCAGATGGGAAAGGTGTGGGTACTGGACTCTTTTTGTCATGACTGAAAAAGTAAACAAAAAAAATGCAGCATAATAAGCTAATATAAAGAAAATGTTTTGTCAATCCATGATTTTAACGTTTTTGTTTAATATTTATTTAAATCAAGCATTAATAGAAAATGCAAAAAAAAAATCGACAAAACACAATTTTTATGTCATCTTGAGATTCATGATGCGAATTTGTGAATCAAGAACAACCATAATGATAAAATATTTTTTAGTTATTTCCATAAAAATTATTATATCTGATTTTGATAGGAGAAAATTATTTAAATAATGACATAAGCATATCTTTTGTCTCCTTATCTATTTTGATTTTTCTTGTTTCATTGAAAATTATTTCGAAAAACAAGATATCTGTGAAAAAACTTTATGTAGTCAGTCTTTTAGCTTATTGAAATAAAATATTCAAAGAATTTTAGTGTAAACAAAGCAGATATGCGTGAAGCTTTGTTGTTGCAACCACTAAACATGGATGATAGTATTTGTAGTTTAGCCGTTGTAGTTTACTGCTAGCTCCAGTGACCACTTTTTTTTTCAATAAAAATTTTTGATGAATTTTGATTCGAAAACTTTCTATTTTTGAATATTTCATCAATGAACACACAACTATGCAATGTTAGACATTGTTCAAGACTGAAAAAATGTTTAACTGATAAATTTCGTAAACACTTCTGTCGTGGCGACTTTAATTATGATATAAGAGGGATAATAACCGAAGCACATTTATTATAAATGTATTCGGGAAAAATTGCTTTTGTATTATAAAAAAACTTGAAAAATTAATATTAGTAATAATCATTTTTGGAGAGTAATCTTAAATAAAAATATCTTTTTGGCGGCAAAAATTATTTAAAATATTCAAACAATGATTGTTCCTAAAACCTTAAAGCTTCTTTGCTGCCACACTTGCTAGCACATAAAAAAGTCTCATTTCATTATTAGCTGCATCTAAAAAAGCTTTTCAAAAACTAAAATCAATAAACAAAAAGACGAAAGGCAGTTGCGGCCAGCTTTTTTTTTGTCATTCACGACAGCATTTTTGTAGTTTAGTTGTTTGTAGCTAAATACCCGATTTCAGTGAGAAAACCTAGGCACGTTTTTTGATAGAAGATTTAATGAATTTTGCTTGTAAAACATTTCGTTTTTTGAATATTTAACTGGTGAACACATAACTTGCAATGCTAAACATTTAAATATTTAGCAGCATCGATTAATTGTGTAAGCATTTCTATCGTGAGGATTTCCTTTCTACACCACCGTCATTACAAACAGAATGAAAAACAATTTTATTACTTGAAGAAAGTATAAAGACATATGTATGAATAACAGTTGTCTATTCTCAAGTCGAGCAATGCAGGAAATAGATTAATTAATGATAAACAACCTCATTTTTCTTTAAATACATGATGAACATTTGTTTTTCAACAACTTTAATACTGAAATGTTATGCATATCCAATGTTTCCCATTAGTTCTCAAATTTTCATTCATAAAAAAGCGTCTCAGTCACACCACGTTGCTTTTCGACTTATGGTTAAAAAAATTAAATATTCATAGCATTTTATTTGAGAGGATAGTAAAACACGTGTAATTTTTGATTCATTAAAACAGGATAAACAAAGTTGTAGTTTAGTAGATGTAGTTTAATGTTAAATGCAAAAAGAATAATGTTGTTGTTTTTTTTAAAAGTTTTATTTTTCTTTTGATTTAAGCTTTTTTTGAATATTTTATTTTTAATTAAAAATAGCTGCAAATATCAACTCAAACAATGTTTGGTTGATATTTAAGATTGTATAAAACTGGTATAAAAATGTAATTTTGTTCACGGTTATTCTTTGCAAATATTTTAAGAAAATGGTTCAATAAATAAATAATAAATAAATTGAATGCTATCATCACAAAACGTCAAACCATGTTACACATTTTTTTATTATCATTTTGATAAAAAAATAAGGCTACATCAATTAAACATTTTTAAATTTATTGTTTGAAAGGAAATGTCAAATAATTGCTGATATTTGCGTAATTATCCCATATCTTTATTTGTTAAACCTTCAACAAGTAAAGGAAAGTTGAAAAATAAAATATTTAAAGCGTTTAATTTGGAAAGAAAGAGCAACACAAATTTCACTTATTGAAACCTGATGCTAATAAATGTAGTTTAGTTGTTGTAGTTTAATGTTTTTAATGCGAGAAGAAAAATGTTGTCACTTTTAGCAATGAAACTTTTACTATTCATTTTCTTTGAATATTTTATTTTTTAATTAAGAAACAATTGTAAGCATCAGATCAAATAATGTTTGACTGATGCATGTGATTATATAAAACTGGTTTAAAAATGTAACTTTGTTCACGGTTATTCTTTGAAAAAATGAATTTAAGAAATGGCTCCGAGAAAATCTCCCTTTAATAAAGCTATGTTTTTTTTCTATCACATTATCAGAATCTACTTCTTTATTCTAAAATATGACACCAATTTACAGAAAAAATAGGAATTATAATTATTTAGCTTCTGAAAAACAGCAATGTGCTTCTTTTAAATTTTTTTTTAAATTGTGTCTTTCATTAATTTTCAAACGCATAAAGTATGTCAAGTTGTAGTTTTCAACTTTTTTTATAGAAAAGTAAATTTATGATATACCAGTTCAATAACAAGCAATAACTTTATTTCACATATCAGATTCTTGTTAGAGAGACAAAGTTAAATAATTACTGATATAGGCATATCCTCCTATGCCCCAACGCAATTTCCCCCTTTAGTAAAAAATTTTAACATTTTGTTTTGTGCAACATTTTCAAGTTTTTGTTGAAAACTAAAATATTCAAAGAATAAAAATCATAAAAAAAGAACAACCATTTTTTGTTTTCCAACAAATAAAAATATGTGTTGGCAGTTGTAGTTTAGTCTTTATAGTTTAATGTTTAATGCACAGAGAACAGTTTCTTGCATTTTTTTAAACATGACAACTTTCATTATTTTTCAAACTAAATTGTCTTTTGAATATTTTATTTTAGAACGAAAAAAAATCATCGAGAAAATGCCATTAAACAATGGCGAAATAGTTATTTTTATAAACAAAAACAGACAGACATTGTGCGCTATTTTTTTGAAATCAGCAATAAAAGGTTGTCAACAAGGTAAGCACACTGCTGAAGCAATATAAATCTAGCTTATGTAGGGACTCCCAAGCAAAAAAAAAGTTGAAAAAAAAGTCATTCTTTTTTTCTACGAAAATTTTACACTAGAGCCCGGCTCCGCCCCTCATGTCTCTTTAGTGTAGTTGGCTGCGGCGCGCGCGTTCCAACTCAAAGAGAAAAAAAAGGACAAGTTCGACTCCCGGCAAGGGAAAAAGCATTATTTGAGCAAGAGTTATTTTGGATTGCATTAAAAAAATATTGTGCCATTAATAAAAAAATAATTGGCATAAATTTAATTGATTTTACATTTTTTTATTGTTTGTAAAAAAAGTTATCCGATTTTTTATGTTTTTTCGTCGCAAACCATTTACTAAAAACCTGGAAACTAACACAAATCGTTTTCTTTTTTATCATTGTAATAATTACAATCAAGATTGTCCAAATCATCACTATGTTAAGCATCTGGAAAAAAGAGGTAAATTCCGTGATATCGACAATGCCATATCATATATAATGTGGCATTGAAGATAGCAGATTATTCATCCAAAAGTGAAATTGTAGTTTAGTTTAGTTTTATTTTCATATGTATACGACATAGATGATATCCCTTAATTTACCTGAAATAAAAATTTTACTTAAAATAGTTATGTTCAAATATAGCCTTCCAGATGACATTGCTGGATAAAGATATACCTTTCCTTCTTTTTTTGTTATCAAACATTGATACTATAGCATGATAATAAACATCTTTTTTATTGTTGTAAACTTTAAGATTTAAAAAAACGATTCACAAAGAAAAAAGCATGAGCAATTCGTTCTTAAAAACAACTAAAAATAAAAATAAAATAAATAAATCAGATTTATTATTAATCATGCGTCAATTATTTTTTTATTAATGGCACAATATTTTTTTAATGCAATCCAAAATAACTCTTGCTCAAATAATGCTCTTTCCCTTGCCGGGAGTCGAACTTGTCCTTCTTTTTCTCTTTGAGTTGGAACGCGCGCGCCGCAGCCAACTACACTAAAGAGACATGAGGGGCGGAGCCGGGCTCTAGTGTAAAATTTTCGTAGAAAAAAAATTTCAGAGTTGGCGCCGTAGATGCCTTATAATTTTTTTTGATATTATATTTAAACGAAAAATAATGGCGGATTCGGATTCAGAAGATCCGAATCTGCAAAAATATATAAAAATATCTTTTAAAATGTGATTTTCATTTTTTACTTGGGAGTCCCTAAGCTTATGTCTTCTATTTGGTTATCGTGGAATGTTTATGTTTTTATAAATAGAACAAATCAAATTTTTGGTTAAACAACTTTATTTTCGGAACAACACAGAGTGGTTGTAGCTGAAAATCGAATAGGAAAAACACTTTTATTAATGATTTTCTTTGCATCAACATTTTTTCTCTACAGTTCATTGAAAGCAATAATGAAAGGTTTAATTAACGAACTTAACCAAAAAATTCGGAAACAAGTTTATTGCTGATAGAACAACACAAAAAACAAATCAAAAATTTATAACACAACAATCATAAAGTTTTTGGTTTACAAACATGTTGAACAAGATTTAATTTAAGATATTTTTCGCCATTTTCATTTTCTTCAAGATTCGCACTAACAGTTTTCTTTTGCTTAAAGCAAGCACGGCATTTGTAATAATTTCTTCCACAGAACATATATTCACATCCTTTCTTCTTTGTTTCTGACTCAAATACTATCAAATCATTGTTCGTAGAGCTTGTAGTCTTGAATTTGAACATGGATTCTGGAACAATTTTATTTTCCCACATTCGAGGTTCACAAATATGCGCATCCAAATCATGAAGAATTGATGGCTTTCCATTTTCGTCATAATGAATTTTAGCAAGATTGTTCTTTTTCATTTGAAAACATTTTGTACATCGAAAAGAATTGCCTTGTGCCCATGTAAAAATATATCCCATTTCTTTGTCTTCTTTTGTTGAAAAAATTATTAACCTTTTATCTTTTTCGCCTTTGCTATCTTGAGTTAATTTAAACATTGATTCTTCAATTTTCTTCAAATTTCGTTGAATGAAGTTTTCTCTTTTGAATTCTTCCGGGGTGCAGACATGTTTAGCACCATTGAGTTCAAGATAAGTTTCGCCATTTTCATTTTCAATAACTTTTGCAACGACGTATTTATCATGTTTTTGGCATTTGAAGCATCGATATGAATTTTTCTGGCACCAGTGATAAATATGAACAAATTCCTTCTCTTCAGATGTAAACACAACAATTCTTCGATCTTTTTCACCAGTTTTCGTACTATGATGAAATTCAAACATTGATTCTTTCACAATTACAGTATCCAATTCATCGATGTTCACTTTTTCAGGATGGCAAAGATGTTGATATTTGTTATGTTCCAAATATTTTTCACCATTTTCTTTTTCCATAACCTTTGCCGTAACTGTTCTACCTAATCTGGTACATTTTCCACAACCATAAACTTTTTCTTTATTTGCATAGTACGTATATGCCATATCTTTCGTTTCTGAAGTAAATAATAACAGCTTCCTATTTTCTTCATCCTTTGTATTCTTGCATAGCTTGAACATAGATTCTGGGATCACATTGTTAATAAATTTTTCAGGTTCATATATTCGTGGTTGGCATGCATGTTGCAACTTCGACAGTTCAAGTCTTTGTTCTCCATTTTCATCTTCAGTAATTTTTACAGCAACTTTTCTTCCCATTGTATTGCACGCTGTACATCCATAACTTTTTGAGGATTTATAAAATGAATATTCGTAACAAAAATCTTTTGCAGAAGAAGTAAAAATAATAATTTTTGTTGGCTTTGTTTCATCATCTTTGTTCAAAATAATAAAATTTGATGATTTAAGAATTTGACATGGAGGTTGGTAGTTCATTAATTCACAAACATGTTCAGTTTTTCCCAAAATTATATATTTTTCTTCATCATCACCAAGACAAAGCTTTGCAGTAACATGACTATTCTTTTTTACACATCGAGCACATATGAAATTTCTTGAAGTTGAACAATAAAAATATTCATAGCAGAGTTCTTTATTACTTTGACAAAAAAGAATTAGCTTTTTGTCAGATTCACCATTTTTATTAGGTTGAAGTTCAAAATTTGGAAATCTTACAACATCTTCTTCTTCTTTTATCTTTTGCTTTTGTGTTTTCATATACGTTTGATAATTTATTTCGTCATCTTTGAGCTTGATAACTTTTGGTCCAAGAAGTGACGAAACCTTTTGTGGTTGACAGCTATGTTTTTTCAAGCCATGATTAAAATAATAATTCCCAAATTCATCCATTTGCATGCTCATTGAATTATGATTCTTCTTCTTTTCACATTCTTTGCAAAAAAATAATATGCTAGATTTGTTGAAACGAAAATGAAAAGCTAGCGTTTTGTCATTAGGATGATAAAGAGCAAGTTGTGGAATTGCTCGAGGATTCTTTAGTTGAAAAAAGAAAAAATCATAACATTTTGGTGAGCCCCGCAATTCTTCTGGTTGATAATCTTTAGGTGCACAAATATGCTTGCATGGAGTAGATAGCTTAAAGCAGTAGCTTCCACTTTCATCCATGACAAGATATCCAGAGACCATTTCTTTAAATTCATTTCTTTCAGATTTTCGACAGTCAATCTTTACACGGCATCCAGTACAAAAATATTTTTGAGATGAAAGCGTGTGACGAAATGTTGTAAAAATATAACATTGCTTTCTATCATTTCCAACAAAAACAAAAAGTTTTGGAAGTCCATTTTTTGTTTCTTTTAATAATTCAATTTGAGGTGGATGTAGAGTTGTTACTTCAGTTTCAGACGGAACATAAGGCTTTATTTTGCAAATATGTTGAATTTTAGATAACAAAATATATTCTTCGTCTTCTGTATTTTTACACAACTCGGCTGTTACATTTTTGCCTTCTTTTGTACAAGGAAAACAAACAAAACGATTTTGAATTTCAGAATAATAATATGTATAACACAAGTTTCTATCATTTTCATCAAAGATGATTAATCTTTTTGAATCATTAATGAGATGTTGAATTTCAAAATTTGGCTTTAAAACATATTCATGTACAGAATTATGTTTTTCTGGTTCATATTGTCGTCTATTACAAATATGATCATCTTTAATAATTTCAACATATTCTTTTTCTGTGTCAGGATTGCAGAGCTTAGCCATAGCTTTCTTTGCCTTTTGTACTGCTGTACATCCACGACAATAAAACTTTTTATAGATTTGACAGTATTCATAACAGAATCTTCTATCATTGGTGTCAAAAATAATTAAAATTTTTCCGGATTTTATAGTTTTTGAATATTTTTTTCCATAATCAAGTATTTCGTAATCTGGTTTTTTGATAATTTTTGATGGAGTGAAGTTTTCTGGAATATTTGATTGTGGGGAGCATGAATGTTCTGTTGCAGTCTGCTTTGCACATATATTTCCATTTTCATCAACATCAATAATTGCAGTCTTCTTCCATTTACATGCTTGACAAGCATAAACTTTTCGATGTGAAATATAAGTAAATAAATGAAATGTAGTCAATTCAGAAGAAGTAAAAACAAGTAGCTTTGGTCTAGCACCACCTTTTTGACCAATTAATCCAAGTTGAATTTGAGGAAAGTAAAGACATTTTGTATAACTTGATAATTTAGGAAGCGTTATTCTTTGATCACGTTTTAAAAGTTCATCAATTCTTCGTTTTCGGTTCAGTGGAGGTTGAAGATTAACAGGAGTTTTGGTTAACCTATAAATGTAACCTATTTATAGTCAAGTGATGTGCGATGTCTTAAAAAGCGATACCACTAATAAGTCGAAACTACTTACTTTTGCGTTTCCATTGCTGCTGAAATTGGTTCCAAAACATGACATTCCTCCATCAATTTTGTATATCGTTCTTTTGTTCCTTCATCCAAAACATTAATCCAACTCGCAATAAGCTTTATAAGATCATCAGAATTAAAAGTATTTGCATAAATATTTTGAAAAATTGGTACCAAAAATCGATTCATAATCATATCTTCTCTATCCTAAAACACAATCTATTATATAAGGGTGTTTAATAATTTAAATAATACGATACCTGGATTGTTTCTTCTTGATTGCGAACACAATCAAAAACTTTTTGGCAAATTTTTTCATTTTTAAATACCAAACAAAAATCCATAAAATCACAATCAGCAAAAACGAATAAAACATTCTAAAAAAAGATCAAATATAAGGCCAACAGTTCTCTAAAATTGAAATCTAACCTTTTTCATAACACAGTTGCATTTAAACAAAGCATAATTTGGCTTAAACTCTAAAACAAAAATATTTAGATTTCCAGTTTTCCAATAAAAAAAATTTACCTTCATTTTTGGGTTCAACCAAAAGTGTCGAGGAAAGAATATTTATTGAAATTTTGCAAAGACCTTTAAATTGAAAGTTATGATTTCTGTTAAATGCCAAAAGAGACGTCATTATCTGAAAATTGTTATTATTAAAATTCAATTCACAAAAATTTTTTAAAATTTTGATTCATCATATTTATTTTATAGCGCACGTAGTAAAAAGGAAATGGGGTGCATAATGTTTAAACAAATGCAAACAATGACATGATGGGTAAAATGAAAACCCCTGGGCTACACGTCATTCAGTTGCTGTTTTTAAAAAAAGAAAAGAAAAAGAATTAGAGACAAAAAAAGACCAACTTATGAAAAACCAACAACCATCCACAATGTGGACGCTATAAAAAAATGCGGCAACAAATACGGAATCAATCACATTGCTCCTCTTCGAATCTCCCCTCCCTCAAGGCGTTGTTAATCTATTTGCCGTTAAAAAAAATTCTTCTTGTTTGTTTTAAGAAAAATTAATATATTTTTTTCAAATGTAAAAAAGGAGATGTATTGGGATAAAGGGAAAGAGAGTAAAAAAATTTTTAAGAAAAGAAAAATTGCTGTTTCGCCTTGGACAACTATATATATTTTTTTCAAAGTTGTTTTTTTAAATAAAGAAACTCAATAATCCAAGATTGTTGATAACTACTTTGTCTCCTTTTGTGGTAAAAAAAAGAAAGCAAATCAAAAAAAAACAATTTGTATATTACATGCATTAAGATTAATCCCATCAAATTTCTGGCTGTTATTACAAAATGTTAAAATACAGCAAAAAACAGAAAGGATGAACAATGCTCTTTTGAGTGATAAATGATCAATCAAAGTATCCTCCAAATTAATGTTGAAAAAAAGAAACATTGTTTGCAAATTAAATTCATCATAATGATGGTTAGTGTCATTTTCATCCTCTGTCAATGTTGCTAAAATTAGCCATTTTTATTTTGATCAGGGATTCATTTTTTCATGTATGCAATAATGTAGATGTCAAAATTGTTGGTTCATTAACATTAAAGCTACATCTCTTTCAAAAAGATTACCTATAAACAATGCAAAAAGTCGTAAGCTTTTTGGAAAAGATTAATGCAAAAAAAGTGAAGGAAAGTTTTATGGAAAGTTCTTTAATCACTTTGTTTCACAATCTTTGTGATAAACACTGCAATAAAAGTGACAATACTAACTGCATTTTTTGTGTAGTCTTAATATCATAGATCAAAATGTGGTACAATTTTCTTATTTTTTTGATTGCTTGCCCTTTTTCATTTGGATATTGTCCTGATGGCAGTGTAGTATGGCAATCCCGCTGCTATAGTTTTGTGCCGGAAAAATTGGATTTTATTGATGCACAAGCTAGATGCCAAGAAAAAGGTGGAAATCTTGCTACAATTTCTGATGCATTTGCAAATACTTTTTTGACTCGTAGGTTGTTTAAATTTTTTACTGAATGTATGATATATTTGGTTATGAGGTTCTCTGACAAGAAAAGTATACAAATTTATCAAAAAGTTGAATCTCTCATGAATATATAATAAAAAAATTTTGAGGCCATGTCTTTTGGCAAAAAGCTGTGATTTCAATAATGATGCAAATTGTTAAAATTAACATATTTGGCTAATTTTTTGTAATATGATTTTCGAGCAAAAAGCCTTCTGTAATATTTATGCAACAATATTGATCAACATATTTTAGAGCAAGCAGTTTCATCCTTTCATGATGCTAATGCCGCTGATTTTTGGGTCGGAATAAATAATTTAGCAGGAAAATGGAAATGGATAGATCAAAGCAATTCCACATTTACTGATTGGATAAAAGGAACTAATCTTACGATTCCAAATAATTGCGGATCTATTTTAATGACAAATGGATTATGGAATGCTTCAGATTGTTCTATGCTAAAACCATATGTATGCATGTCTGAAATTTCAAGCATCTGTGCTTGCATGGATGCAAATACTGGACTTTCTCATTCATCCCCAAATGATCCATGGATTACAAAAAGCTGCACAACATTTAATACATGCTGGAAAGGAAAACGTATTTCTCGGCCATATCAATGTGATGCAGCTGAAAAGTGTGTCACAAAAGCTAAAGCAGAAAGTTGTCAAAGCTCAAAATGTGCTGAAGGATGGAGATATTTCAGCAAAACTGGAGCTTGTTACAAGACTATTTATAATGTTAGTTTTGATCAAGGGGAAGCACAGTGTCAAATTTTTGGTGGACATTTAACTTCCATTAGTTCAGCTGAAGAAAATGAATTTGTTCGAAGTAAGCTTACATTATGATCTCAAATTGATTACTTTTAACTTTAAGGCATGTTGTACATTGGAACATGTGACGTTCAACTTGTTGATGATACATATATTGGCCTAACTGGTCCTGATGGAAATTTTTCCTGGACAGATGGTACACCATATAATTACAGCAATGGAGCCGTTTTCCCTGATCCATTTGGAATTGAACATAAAGTTCCAAAATATTGTTGGTTTTTGATTTCTGACAATCCTTTGGATTATGGGTACTTGCAAGGTCAATGGTACATCAGCAATTGTGATCGAGTTTTCCGTACTGCTGTTTGCAAAAACTAATGTAACTGAAATTACTGTTAATTTTTTTTAATTGCTTCTCTGTTTGATGAAAATATTTGTTCTTTTTCTTTCTATTTTCTTTTATTCTTTTAGGTTGTTAGATGCAATTTTGGGTCAAATTTCAGTTGAAAAAAATAAACAAAAAATCCATCTCTTTTAATTTAATGAAATGTGTAGATGTCAAATAAAGCATTGCAAAAGTCGCTATCAGAAAAAAAAACATACATTTTTATAACAATTAAAACTGTAAGCACTTTCACAATTTTTCAAATCAAACAGTAGTTTTATTCGAGAAAAAAAATTCTCCCGTTCATAAGCAATTTTCTAATATACAAAAAAATTGAATAATTTTTTAGGAAAAAATAAACAGTTCCCGTGAAGTCTTCTTATTTTGCAAATGATATATCATTTTTTTGTTTTGATTTCCGTCTTTAAATGTCATTAAGATTATGAAAAAGCGCATACAGTATTTAATACGAAGTGTTTCAGTGTCACGAGTAAGGCGTTCAAAAGGAAAATAAAACAATTTCTTGCTTTTATTAAAGCCGACTTGTGAATTATCGAATCATAGAAAGAGCAAACTTTGCAGTTCTGAGTGTTTTATACAAATAAACTTTAATTTTTGCTTTCAAATATTTAAAATATTCAAACATTTTGTTTTCTTCAGAGACTCATTTTTCATATGATTTATTTGAAAACACTAACACGCTAGCCTTGCTGCAAAAATGGGGTTTTTGCATTTATTGGAAGAGTATTTTTGATTTTTTCAGTTGCTGCAGGAACCGATGCCACAAAAAGCTGCTACGTACTAAATAAATAAGCGAACGAGTGTTGCTAGCCTGGCAAGAGGAAAAAAGAAGCATGTTTTAGTCTCTTTTTCTTTTCTTTTTCATTTGCTATAAAATGTTTCACAAGTCACCACTAGTGTTCTTTGAATATTTAAGAAATTTTTTATAAAAAAGATTTATCAATTCCTTTTCCAAGAAAATTGTATAGTTACATAACAGTGATTTGCTATTGGCTTAAATCTATTGTGATTTTTTCCTGGAAGTTTTGCTAATAGCATCCAGTTTTAAATTTGATTTTGTTTTGTCGACTATACAATATTTGAAAAGGTTCTGATTTTTAAATAATATTTGTTTTATTTTTAATATTTAGAAAACAATGCAAATAAACAAATTTTTTTCATATTCATTTCAGTCTGTATTCTAAATCAAATAACACAATAATAATTATCTTGTCAGTGAACTTGTCTACATTTACAATAAAATAGATATTAAATTAGTTGAACTTTATTATTACAAAAGTAAAGGATTAATTAGCTTTTTTTGATAGCGTGAAAAAAATTAATGTACTGTCGCTTAACAAAATCATACACATTTGCGTATTTGTTATGTTTCCGTTTTTATTGACTTTTTCCTTAGAAAATTGTGTTTTTATGATCATTTTTTTAAAACAAGAGACAACCGAATATTTGATTGAACCATTTGGAAATTTGAAGAAACCTTTTTTTCTTTTTCAAGCAACATCATTGATGACACCCTGACCTAATTGTTTTATAAAAAACGAATAAGCATTCACTTTTTTTCCATTTATTATTGAACATCAAGATAAATACAGGCGCCACATAAATACTTGATGCATTTAGATTACAATAATTGTTATCTTTTAAGGTTATCCTTTTGTTTAAGATATCATTTAAAATATTCAAAAAATTTCATTTTCTTATGCAAAAATAAAAAAGCAGCAAGCAATGTTTACTTTTTTCTTTAAAAAAATTTTTTTTGACACAAACTTAAGCTGGCTACTTCTTTTTTTTCCGTTTTTGTTTTTAAAATCAAAGCTATATTTTTTTCTCTGTTATTGCTTTTTTGTCATTGTTTCTTTTCTTCTTGCTCAAAATGAATAAAATTAATTTTCAGAGAGGAAAAAATTTGTTTTTAAATATTTGAATTATTTTCAGAAAACAAGTATCTCTTTTCCGAAAAAGAAATAAATTAAAAAAGTGTAATCTAGAAAAATTAAAGGACACACAAAAACTATTATCACAATTTCTTGGAAAGAAATGCTCATTAAATAATTTGATAAAGTAACAAAAACATTAGCTAAAAATAAAAGCATTTTACTATTATACATCTCATTTCTATCATAAAAACAGATATTTGGGCAAAGACCCTCACATGTTGCATTCATCACTGCTGAGTCAAACGGGGTATCCAAATTTGCATTCATACTGTGCAGAAATTTGGAATGGATCACATTGCAATGCCCCTATAGGAACATGGGCTGACACACCTAGTGACGAATGGCATGGTTTTTATGTTTGCAAAAAGCTTCCACAATTATTTCAACATACCCTTATGTAACAATGTGTACTATTTTTTATAGATGTAGTTTAACTAACAAAATTTTGGTACACAAAATTTTAAAAATAAAATTACACGATTTTGAAATACCTATACTTTGAATTCATGCTAATAATGACAATCTTTATTTTTCATCATTCATTGCAAAAAAGTAGCGCATATAAGTTGATTGTGGAGCTGTAAAGCTTATAGGCGGTTCATGGATGGCAGCTGATTGTGACAAAAAAAAAGTTTTGTGATCAGATAAAAATTGCTGAAAAATCAAATTTTCACAAAAAAGTTTTACTACCTTTTTTGCATGTTAATAAAAATTTTTTTTAATATTTTTTGAAATTGTGGTAAAATTAAAAAATTAAGTTTGACGATGAATATAGTATCTGGATATGATATAGCCACAAAAAGGGATCATTTTAGATACCACAAAAACTAGGAACCATATATCACTGACATTATCAGTTTGAGCATCTCTAAAATATACTCGACGCGTGTTCTTTATTGTTGTTCGATTTATTGCAATCTTTTTATTTTTTTGAAAAGTTTTATGCCAAGATTAACAAGCACATTTTTTACAGCGAGAGTGACCGACAACACCTATTTTAATTCCACAATTGTTTTCGTAAACACAAAAAAAATGCGTCAAGATTAAGTCAATAGTTTTAACACAACCACGTTGAAAATATTCTTGTACACTGGAATTTCTGAAAGTGCAAAAAAAAAATAACCCAATAATACTTTTATTTGTTTCATATGAAAATGTTAATTTTTTGAATCTAGTTTGATTCCTTGCTTAAATGTATTTAACATAGGGCATCATTTTGCATAATGATTTGATATAAAATGGGGTTCAGTTTTTGATTAAATCAAACCATCCGTTTTTAAAAGTTTGAATGAATATGATTAAAACAACTTGTGTTGTTGTTTTGGTAATCTTTGTGTTTGGTAAGCTTCTATCAAGGCCTATTTAAATAATTGACCTTTTTTCTTTGTTGTGTCTTTTTGTCGTTCAACATGTGATGATTTTACAGAAGTTTATGCTAAAAACTGTCAGGGAGCAGGTGCTCGAATGGCAGCATGTGACTGGACATGTACAAAGCAAGGAAGTGCAACAAAGTTATTACAATGCTGTAGATCACATGGTTACAAGCTTGGGGGATGTCCAGATGGCCAAACTGTTTGGTGTACAAATGATGGTGATACTGAAGGGTGTCCCCCGAAGCGTACTCCACAATGTGATGTTACATGTCATCGATCAAGTCTTGAAATGATTCAATGCTGTCGCGCAAATGGCTTCCAAAGTGGTGGTTGCCCAAATGGAAATGCTGTTTATTGTCAATTCCAACGCTAAGATGCTTTCTGTTTTTGTTTCATGTATGTAAATTGAACACTTTTTGCGATTGCAGTACTTTTTATTTCTATTTAAATGCGTAATTAATATTAAGTTGGTATATTAATAAAATAATGTTATTTTAATATTCAAATTAGTTGATAATGTAACTTTGTAATCGGTTTTGAGATATTTAAAAGCCATTTTTTGTAAGAAACGGACTTCACTTCGGATTTGCAAAAAAATTTTTTTCAAGTTTGAAGGCTAATTCCTTGCCTATATACCAAATCGAGGTCGTAGATCACGAATTTGAAGTCGGTTTTGGTCTCCGGTGCCGCTGCACCGAGATACGGCACCTCTTGCTCCAGTGGTTGCCAAAAATGACTGGCTTTACAAAATGCCACCTATGGCATATCAACGTGTTCGCCTTAACCTACTGAGTCATAATATAGAAGAAATAATCGTTAAAAGTTATTTTGACCTCAAGTTATTGGTCATCAAAGTTGGTGCTATGTGGTTTTTTGGCGTTTTGTGCCAAAAGTCAAAATGTATGCATAATTTTTTTTGCTATCATTAGATTCCCCATATGATTCTACATATACCCGGAAAAAAAATTTTCAAAAATCAGAAGCATATGACGGTTTTTCTGGCCATTTTCTATAAATAACTCTATCTCCAGCATCATGTTGGAGTCAAAACTCACGTTATATGCAAGATATCGACCTATGGTAAAAAGCATTATGTAATACTATGATATAAGAGTGTTCTGGGTGATTTTGGGCATTTTTGGATATCAGGGGGCAATATGGCGTCCATATGAAATCTCAAAAATCAGCAACATGGGTGCTGTTGGCAAAATGGCTCAAAATGACGTTTTTTGTTAAAGAATGACTGTGGAATGGCTTGAATAATTAAAAATACATACAAAATCACTATATTAAGGTGTTTAATGTCATATATGGACGATTATTAGGTCCTGGGGATATGCTCATTTTAAGCAATTTTTGGTGTATTACCAGTATATTCCCAAATCATGGAAAATTGAAGATATGGATAATTTGAGACTTTTAGAATGGAATCCAACGTATTTATGATGTCTAGCAACAATTTCAAATCATTTGAAGTATCACCTGTGGTACAAACATAGTTAATACATTGTGCACTTAAGTATACTCAGACAACATAAAATGATATTCAAACGTCTTAAAATTGCTTGAAATCATCATAAATACGTTGGATTCCATTCTAAAAGTCTCAAATTATCCATATCTTCAATTTTCCATGATTTGGGAATATACTGGTAATACACCAAAAATTGCTTAAAATGAGCATATCCCCAGGACCTAATAATCGTCCATATATGACATTAAACACCTTAATATAGTGATTTTGTATGTATTTTTAATTATTCAAGCCATTCCACAGTCATTCTTTAACAAAAAACGTCATTTTGAGCCATTTTGCCAACAGCACCCATGTTGCTGATTTTTGAGATTTCATATGGACGCCATATTGCCCCCTGATATCCAAAAATGCCCAAAATCACCCAGAACACTCTTATATCATAGTATTACATAATGCTTTTTACCATAGGTCAATATCTTGCATATAACGTGAGTTTTGACTCCAACATGATGCTGGAGATAGAGTTATTTATAGAAAATGGCCAGAAAAACCGTCATATGCTTCTGATTTTTGAAAATTTTTTTTCCGGGTATATGTAGAATCATATGGGGAATCTAATGATAGCAAAAAAAATTATGCATACATTTTGACTTTTGGCACAAAACGCCAAAAAACCACATAGCACCAACTTTGATGACCAATAACTTGAGGTCAAAATAACTTTTAACGATTATTTCTTCTATATTATGACTCAGTAGGTTAAGGCGAACACGTTGATATGCCATAGGTGGCATTTTGTAAAGCCAGTCATTTTTGGCAACCACTGGAGCAAGAGGTGCCGTATCTCGGTGCAGCGGCACCGGAGACCAAAACCGACTTCAAATTCGTGATCTACGACCTCGATTTGGTATATAGGCAAGGAATTAGCCTTCAAACTTGAAAAAAATTTTTTTGCAAATCCGAAGTGAAGTCCGTTTCTTACAAAAAATCGCTTTTAAATATGTCCTAATTTTTGGCTTGAATTTCTATCTGTCATAAGTGTTATAAGAAAGCATTATCTTTACACAATATTTCACTTTCTTACAAATTCTTCAATTCTAAAAATTTTTTAAAGATTCAAACCAGCGCATTATTCTCATGTAAGATTAAAAGAAAACCAACCAACATATTTTTTCTTTCTTTTTCTGTTAAAAAAAGCAAGTTGTTTCTAGGGGCTTGAAAAAAAAGCAATTAAAACAAAATCAATATAAAAGCGGCAACAAATGTTGTAAGCCAACTGAGAAAAGGAGAATGCTATAGTTTTTTTTGCTTTTGCCACCTTCTCTCTTTTTCTCTTTTTTCTCTCTATGTTGCTTGAAGCTGACAAGGGAGACACATGAAAAAAAGAAGTTTTTGAATTTTTAAAAAATTTTTTACCAAACAAAAAAATTACTTTAAATTCAACAAAATGTGCAAAAAAATATTTTTTAAAAAGTGTTGTATTAAAAAAAATATGTTCAATGAGGGTGTTGCCTAACTGCACAAAATGACAGTATATATAACTGTTATGAATGTATTAAAGAACAAAAATTGAATTTACAATAAATGTAAATAAAGTTGCCAAACCGTTTTTTTTGCCCACGAAAGACATTTTAAGCATTAAAAAGTTTCAACTGTTTGCGACACTTCGATGGGTTATTTAAGCAGTAGACTTTTAATCCGTCAAAAATTTAAAAGAGTTTGAAGCAAATTTTTTTTCCTATCCCTTAGCACATCAATCTCTATGTTTTCAGAACAAAATTAAACGAAAATCAATAACTGTTTACAAAATTCATTGAATTTTGATTTTAAAAGATTATCGTTTGTTCAATGTATAACTTAATAAAGCGATTTATTTTATTGTTGTCTGGGCATTGTTGCATTTCAATTTACCCAAGTTATGGTTATATTTATGATGAACTGAACCAAGTGTTGGAAGAAATAACCAATTACAAAAAAAGAACAAAAAGTGACAAAAAAAAACTATTAAAAACATTTTATTCGAGGAAAGCCAATGCATTGTTATCTAATCACCATTTCTTTTCATTCATTTTTTAGTCAACGTTCAGCCATTTAATGCCGCGAAATTTTTCATGAATTATTTTTTACGTTGCAACTTTATTGTTGTTTTTATATTTTAATGCTTTTAATTTAATTAATTTTTAGCTTTAATTTATTACGTTTTATTTCCGTTATTATGTCATCAACTTCCATCCAATTGTTACCAAAAAATGTCAAAGGAATACTCATTGCTTTCTTTCAATGTCTCAAAGCAAAAGAAATGGATGTAATTGTTGTTGATTTTCATAAAAAGAAAACTGTCTCCAAACATACATTTACAAATACCAATGTCAAGAAATTTATTGAAGATATTCCAAAATTATTTACACAAAGATTTAAAGCTATCATTCTCAATGTTAATACTTTCAATGCAACTGAATACAAAAATGATTTAGAATTTCGTCAAGCTATTCGAGCACAATTTGCATCAATTTCAATTCCAACATATTTTTTATCACTTAATGAATATCTACGTTCTTGCTATTTCCTTGCTGCAAATATTACTGTAGAGCAACATGAATCTGTTATTTTTTTAATGAATGCTGGTGGTAAATTTTGTGCTCTTGAAGCAAGATATACTGAAAATGGGTGAGAGAAAAAGATGATAGATAATTTTAGTTATGAAGTAAATGCAAAAGAAATTCGTGAAAAAATTCTTGAAACATGTAATAAAATTTTATTTGCTGTTCCACCAAGTCATGCTTCAAAGATTGCATTTATTAAGAATCAAGTATTCAAAGATTTTGTTGTTGAAATTATTGATTTAAAAAAGTTTCGTGAATATGATGTTAGATATGCTGTTGAAATGGCTAAATGGTTGCTTGATAAAAGTTATGTCAAATATTATTTTCTTCCATCTTCTGCAAGAGAATATGAACTTATTTATATTTCTTATCAATATGAAACTCCACTTGAAAATATTGTTATTACTATACCCCATGCAGAACTTTTGCCTATTGAAAAGAAAGCATGCATGGAAAAAAATGTTCATGGTCATAAAGTTTAGAAAAAATTTTTCGACTTTGATTTCTCTATTTCGCTTTACTTTTCGGTTTTGCATTACCGTATCTTTGATTCACCTTAATTAATCCTTTTGAGATGTCGTTAGAATCATGTCCATGCCAGCTGACAACATTAAAATAGAAAAGTATTGGTCCTTCAAAATTATCAATGATGCACATAATCCAGTTTTAATAGAATTCAATGATTTTGATGGTTCTCGAAAAGCTGCTTCTCCTGCATTCTTGATGGCAATGTTACTTCGACAACATCTGAAAGCTCTTGAAGCTGAACTTGGAAAGAAAGCAACTACTCTTGGATTTTGTTTCTTTGATTCCTTCACTGAAGATGAAGAAAAACGAATTGAAAAACAATTTCAAGAATCTTGTGAATTATTGAAAATTGATTGTGCTACTTGTATCTTTGTCAAAGAATAAACTTTTTGTGCATTTGAATCTGGGTTTTTTACAATAAAACTGTAGCTAATCAATAATAGTAAAGATGCAGTAATTAAAAATATAAAAAATAAAGAAACGCCGTTGGCAGATTCTTGAACAAAAAACTGACAATGATATTGATGAAAACACAAGTTATTATGCTTTTGAGATGAATGCCACCTTTTTTGTTTCACTGATTGAGTATTTGCTTACAATTTTTTGTTAGCTGTGTGTCACTAGATTATTTTCTATTGTTTTTTATTGCTATAATATGAGCAGTAAGTAATTTCGGCGGAAGACTGCTGCAAAAGCAATATGAGGAGATAAATTTACTAAACTTATTGATAATGTTTCTTTACAATCATATCCTTTTTTAATAGTATTTTAAATATTCAAAAAAGCAAGGTTGAAGAAAATAACTATTGTTTAGTCTTTTACGACATGGGTTACTTGAATATTTCTGTCGTTAGACTTCTTCCTCTGTGTCCTCGCTTTTTGTTTATCTTCTTCTTTCGCAAACTTTTAGGCAGCAGGAAAAAAAGCATTTAAAACAAAATCAATAAGAGCAGCAAAAAAAGAGAAAGCTGCATTTCTTCTCTGCTTATACTTCATTTTTTTTCTCTTGTGTTCCTTTTTTTCTGCTTTCAACAAGAAGAATTAAAATAAAAAAAATAAAGATTTGAATATTTTAAAAAATTTGGAAAAACGGGTGTTCTAAATTAAAAAAAAGAAAAAAAATAGAAAATTTTAGTTTGTGAAAACAAATAAGGCAATTTCATAAGTGAATTTTTTGAAGAGAAATTCCACGCTAATTAATAATGTGTTAACAGTGCTAAGCATCTATCTAAAAAAACATTAATAATATTCTCCTTTTTTTTAAACTTGGAAAGTGTAAATAAAAAACATTAAATATGCCAATGAAAAATACACAAAGTGTTTTACAATACTACAGTTGCTGCCAAGAATAATAAGTTATTAAAATATACGTATACTGTTAATCTTTATTTCTTTTCTCCAATGTTTTTGCTCAAATGTTTTTGCAATTTTAGCTTCTGAACGACAACTACAGTACCCATTACAAAACCAATGTCAAGTTATTGCCATCAACACATCCTAATTTTAAAAATAGAATAATTTATTGATATTAAAAATAAAAAACAACAAAAGAAATTTAGATGCATAAACAATTTAAAAGCAGCTACCATTTTTAAATTCAAGTTTCACCATAATCGAGTGTATTATAATTTATAGGTTTCGTTAATTTTGATGGCTAAAAATTTTAATATATATAACAAAATTGTAAAAGAGCATAAAGAGATACCTTGATATAATTGAATAAACGTCGAACAGGATTATTTATAAAATAATTACCAGGTTTTTCACCAGGTGGATATCGAGGTGGAGCTCCCAAATTACCACAAACACCCTAAAAAAGAAAGTACTGCAATTATTTCTTGAAGTCAGAGTCATTAGGTGTCGACTCCGGAGTCAAAAAGTTCCATTTTTCATTCTTTTCAAAAATCAATTCCGGCTCCAACTCGGACTTTGGAGTCGATGAGAAGTCGACTCCAATGACTCCGAAGTATTAACAACACTACTCTTATATACAGCACCCCCAAATAACAGTAAAAAATAACTTACAATCCAATCACCATTATTTTGTTTTGCCAAAAATGCAAAACCACAACCTTTACATCCTTTTTCTAGATCAGATCCCGGAACACCATAAATAACGTTTCCATTATCATCTTTTTCATTGCTATGACATTGAATACATGAACTATTACATCGAGCACATTTTTTAACTTCGCCAGTTTGTTCTTCTGCAAATCCATTTAAACAAAATTTATTATCATCCGCTACAGAACCATCATCTTCTACTTTTTTGACTGGTGCACAAGCTCGCATATTGATTTCATTAATTTCATGTCCTCTACAAGCAAATTTAGTTTGATTTGTTTTATCAAAGCAAGAAAATGGCGTATGATCAGTACATTGCAGACATTGAGGACTACATTTAAGACATTGTTCTTCACCATCTCGTTGAAGAATGTATTCTCCTTCAGTAGTTTTGCAATCAGCCTTTGGTTTACATTGAGCAAATAATTCATTAATATCATATTCTTTAGGTGCTGTTTCTTTAAAAGAACGAACTTCAATTTCTTCAGCACATTTGACACATCTTTTATAGTAGAAAGCTACTTCATCATTAGTACAACCAGAATCATATGTAATCTTTTTCCCAGCTCGAGTTATATCAAGACCATTATCTGTTACAATTTCATTATAATCATCCTTTTGAACATGTTCAAATACATCATAAACATGTGTTTCATTAAGCTTTTTACGTGGAGGAATATAAAGAGGATTATATTGAATAATAATGTTTCCATGCATATAACGAAGACGTTGTAAATCAACTGTTCGTAAATCACTATTATATCGAACCATTACACCATATTCTTCAAATTGTTCTTGATCATATGCTATCTTTCCTTTCATTGGTTTTTGAATAACCAGCAAATTTCTAAATGGTTCTGCAAACCAATAACCTTCAGTGTCTTCAATGCGAATGTTTCCATATAAACCAGTAGCATATGTTAAAACTCGAAAATGTTCAGGAATAAGACGTACTCTATAAATAAGAAAGTATAAAGTTGAAGAAAAAGAACAACAGCTAAACTTACGCATCACCAGGATAACCAACAGAATATTTATCAATATGAAGAAAACCAAATATATGACGACATTTTTGACTAAAAATATGACTGTCCGTTTTAACTCTTGTATTATCAGTCACATCAATAAAAATGTTTTTAAATGTTTGAAAATCATAATCTTTAATTTCAGTGATTGCAGGATAAATATTGAGAATAGTAACAAAAGATAAAGAGTTTGACTGAATCACACATGCTGAAAAACAAATACATAAGAAAAACTTTAAAGGCAGCAATAAACATCGGATACCGTATACCGTTAGTCGTATAATCCTTTAAAAACTCGTAACATTGTACGAAATGGGAATGCGAATGGTTAGTACGGAATACCATCGTAAAAGCGTATCATAGCCATTCTCAAACTACGGTACATTATCATTATCGCAATCTTGAAAAACATAGTACGGTATCCACTATGAATGAGAAAACTTACAAATGCCACAATCAGTAACAAATTCTTTTTTATCATTATCAAATTCCATTCGACAAGGTTTACATCTATTTTTACCAGCAAAATATAAAAGAAATTTAGGATCAATTCTTTCCGGATCATTAAGATCAAAATTTCCAATTGGATCCATTTCATATCCATCAGGGCAACGATATGAACATTTTTTAGGACGAGCACCATAATAGAACATGTAATCTAAAAGGAATAAAGGTTACTGTAATATAATTTGAAAAGGGTACAACGGGCAACAAGAACATATTAAAGAAAAAGCTAAACAATGTGGCACAGTTGAAACTGAAATAGTCTTTTAATAATGTCAAACTGCTCCTTTGAGTATCAAGGGTCAGACCCTTTCCATGAAAATACGAGCTCATCAATCTGTGAGCTAGCCCACATATTATCAAAGTAGCGATTTGCCATAAAGAGAAAACAATTTTACTTGAATCACACTGTATATATTAGCAGCTAGTTTTCCCCATTTAGCACCTCCCTTTTCCCCCTTCCATGTTCTTTAAAAGCAATGTGTAATAAAGCAAAAGCATACCTGGACAATAATCAGAATCATCAAGGCAAATATTTGTACCTTCAATAACTTTTCCGTAACATATGGGGTGACATGTTCGTTGATCAGTCGAACCATTCACTGGAATTTGCAAATAATAGCCATCCTCACAAAAAACAGCATGATTTTTATCGCCATAACAACCACCACGAGAATGTTGAGGGCAGCAAGCGCCACGTCCAGGAGCCGAACAAAAATCTGGTGAAACTCCTTCAAGATTTTTACAATCACATGATAGCTTTGTTGCTGAAAGAGAAAGTTATGGCTTATTCTAACAAAACTAGAATATGCTTACTTTTTTGACAAGTTTTCGAACCACTACCAAATGCATCAACATGACATTTGTTACATCCAGAAATGCTACATTCGTATTGCCTTCCATCGCCACACTGTGTAAAAACACCAGTTCCAAGACCAAAAACCCGCGGCACGTCATTACCATCAAAAATTTGTTCATAATCAATATGGCCAGGTCTCCATACACAAGCATATGGAGTGTCTTTGAAACCAATAAAACCATTTTTGATATCTAAAAACTTTAAATTATTAAGTATACCGTACCACCAAAAAAGAATAACTCACATCGAAGTTCAGGCATTGAAAGAGTTTTAGCAGTAAACTTTTCCACAAATATAGCATAACCTTGTTTAAAATCAGCTTTATTTTCATCATATCCAGACCATGTAATTGGATAATAAAACAATTCATTACCATAAACCATTTTCAAATTTTTAAAATTAAGATCAAGAGCAACATCATGAATATAGATATAACCGGTAACAATTTCAATCTGTTCAATAGCTTTATTCAAAAGTTCCGTTTCAAATAGTACATCATGCTGATGTGGAATAATCAAATTTCCAACAATTATTTCACAACCAAATAAATGATTGTATATTTGATACCAATATTGTTCATAATATAGTTTTTTTTCTTCATCTGATACTATTATATTAGCATAATTTTCATGGATAATTAAAGGTTTTGTACCAGTACATACCACAGCTAAAAAAGTTGAAGATGTTAATGATTTTTTGAGGAAGATATAGATGGAGAAAGTTTAAAGAGGGTCAGTGAGGAATAAAGGGAAGGTTAAGTAAACTAATTAATCGGCAACATAGTTAGTACATCTTATCTTTTGCGACAACAAATCAAAGCATTTGTTCCTCCTACAAATATAACTGCGATGTTGTAAGCAAGCTTTCTTTAAAGTAAAACAGCTGACGCTTTTGCAAAATTATTGTCAAATGTATTAGCACCAGCATTATTTAAGTTTTGGAAATCACCAAGCCTTACGGCTGCATTGTATGTAATGTTTACATTGTAATAATGATTTGATTTCACGCTTCGGTCGTTTATCAGGCAGCATTAAGTACAGCAGTTAAGGATGAAAAGAAGCAAGATTGTATGTATTTAACAAGCTTAAACAGTGTAAAGC
This sequence comes from Panagrolaimus sp. LJ2400, assembly GCA_024447215.1. Classification (NCBI taxonomy): domain Eukaryota; kingdom Metazoa; phylum Nematoda; class Chromadorea; order Rhabditida; family Panagrolaimidae; genus Panagrolaimus; species Panagrolaimus sp. LJ2400. Next base: position 131,480 of record JAMRYA010000033.1, read on the forward strand.
ATCGTATATGGATCAGTATAAATGAACAGCTACTTAACTTTTGTAGTTTGTACTTTGCTGTATATTCTTCTTTCTAACAATAATTTGGAGAAGAGAAATACAGACTTTTTCAACAAGGCAATGCGATAAATAAATTGCTTTTTATCCAGCAATCGTTGACATCTTCTTGTGTTAGCATCGAGTATAGTCGAGGATAAAAAAGCATAGTATCTGTTTATTTAACAAACGTTAGCCATTATCAACCTTAGAGTAGCTTTCGATCCTTTCTCGATGGACAAAAATAAATTTTACTTTATTGTTAACACTTTAATACTAAAATAAATTATTCTAACAACAACTTGAAGATGAATATAGATATATTTTTACAGTGCAAAGCCACAAACTCAACTAACCTGAATCACCCTTATCTCAAAGTCCCATCAAAAAGGAAAGCAAAAAACCACTTACGTCCTAAATATGCAGGTTCCTTCTGTTCTTGACCATGTAATTGTTGAATAGCTAAAAGTAGCAGCAATAAAAATGTGCTAAAGCACCACCACATAATAATTTTTCTTCGATGAAAGTTTTATAAGCAACAGCAAAAGAAAGTAACCACAAATGATGTTCAAAGCGATTAAATGAATGATGACGGTTCTTTTCTTGTGGATGACTCATCATCATTATTATTGTTTGTAGGTAAACAAAGATAATTATGTAAATTTATCCTGCAAAAAAAACAACAGCAGCAAAAAAAATTGATGACAAAAAAAGCATCACAAAATTTAGCAATGGATCCACACTTTGCCAAACAAATTTTTTGCCTAGTACTGTAGAACTCATTTGACTATGTTTATTCTGCTTTTTGGGCTTTATCTTTTTTTGGTCGTTTAAAATAAATAAAAAAACATTGAAAAATTAAAAACAAAATCAATAAGAAAAAGAAATAGAAAGCGATGGTTTTAAACTGACATTAAAAAAGCAAGCTATACTTCTTCTTTGTTTTTGCTTCTTCTCTTTCTGTTTTGTCATCACTTGTATCTTTTTTATTCTTGCAATACAGCAAGTTAAAAGTTTAAGAGATAAAAAAATAAGTTTTTGAATATTTTAGGAATTTACAAAAATCTTAATAGAAATACTAAAAGAATTCATTGGAGCTCAAAAATACAACCATTTTTTATGAAATGGCCAAAGCATTAATAAAAAAAATGTTTAGATTTTATAGCATATCAGTTAAAAAAGAAAGATTAATATTGTTGTTTTAAGCTTACTGTTGAGCAAGAACATAACACTGCTGTTTTAGAATTATCTTTCTATTTATGTCTTTGCTATTTCTTCTAAAATAATATAATTATTGACGCAAACTGCATGAATTCGAAAATATTTGTTGGTGAATTAAATGTTAGAAAGTAATAGTAAAATCCAGGTTGTTAATGTTTCCCCAAAGAGAAGTAATTTTAAAAAATGTTTTAAATATTCAAAATTATGCTTTGTCCCTGAAATAACCGTCAATGAAAACAACAAATATTCTTTCTTTTTTTTGACAAAAACTAAAGCAGGCTGCATTTGTTGGACACATTTTCTGCCTTTTTTTGTTGCTGCAAAGTTTTAGACAGCACAAAAGCTGCCAGTTTTATAAACAAAATCAATATGAAACTAGCAGCAAGTGTTGCAAGCCTGCAAAAAAAGAAGAGGTTATGTTTTTTTTTTCATTTTTATGGCTCTCATTCTTTTCCATTGTTCTTGTTTTATTTTGTCAGATAAATTGATGTTTTTGACTAAATAGCAAGTTTTTGAATATTTAAAACAATTTTGGAGCTGGAACTAAATCATAAAAAACATTTGAAAAACGTTGTAAGATACGTAATATCAGTACATTTAAGCGTAGTACTTTTTTCTTGTCAATGGAACACTAAAAATAAAGAGCATTGCAGTAGCCCTTTTCAATATATATTTTAATAGGTATTTAAATTTTTTGTGATCAAATGTTGTGGTGATAAAAATTACTTAAAAAAGTTTTTAAATTGAAGAAGGACCAATTGAAAAATTATTAAAAGATGATTCTTATTCTTGTCAAGTATTGTGGTTTTTATTGTCTCCGTATTTTTATGGTGGGTTGCATTAAGATATTGTTAAAAAGCAGACCATGAAGAGACAGATGCAATGTCGCTGGAACACCAAAATGTTGTCATTTTTATGACAATAACTTTATTTGAATATTTGATTGTAAATAAAAACCCTTTGCGGAGGCAGCTCTGATGCCTTATAACTGTTGATATTCTTTTTTTGAGCAACACTTTTGTTAAAAACATCACCTAAAAATGAAGTAATAATCTCAATGATACTAATTCTTTCGAATCACTTTAAATGATTAAAAAAAGTAAATTTAACATTGACAAAAATTGTGTTTGTGTAGACGAAAAAAATCTAACTTTTGAGCCATTTAATTGCTAAATAAGTTCAACAATGTTTGTTGCAGTAATAATAATTCTTGTTGCATTTTTTTAAATCATTTTTAATGACACGAAAAAATTATGACATTTTTACAGAGATTATCAGAAATGCCACCGTCCTTTTAACTTTAATATAAAATCAATGACCTCTTCTTTTTAATAAAACGTTTAAAATGCAGAAGAATAATACATTTTAAAAGTGCAAGAGAAAATTTTTTGCATGTAGTTGGAACATGTCCTTTAAAACAATTGTTGACTCTAGTTTTTAAAACAAAGAAATGAAACATTTAAGAAAAAACTGATTAATTTTCTTTTAACAAAATTTCAAGTCTTTAAGACATTTAAACAAGTTGATTAACTGTTTTAAAGGCTGAAAAGCATTTAACAAGCTAATTAATAACAAATATATCTAGCATTGAATCGGAATCACAATATTGAAGTTTGCGATGAATCAAGCACAAGGCTCCAACTGAAAAGTCAGTTTATAAAAGCTGCTTCTGAAAAAAATGCTTTATTTTTGATTTTCTTTGTGGCAGCAAAAGTTTTTTTTGGTTGAATTTTGCTGAAGTATGTATTCAAACATGAAGCCTTTGTTCTTGGGAATTTTATTAGGTGGTGCATTTGTTATGGTGCATGCACAATCTCCAATGCAACCTTCTGGCTTTATTGTCAATATTGCTGGATATGGTAATGTTGATATTGGACAAGTAAGTGTTTTTGGAAGGGTGACTATGACAGGGAAGATTCTTCTTTGCCCAGTTTTTTCTGGTTTTAATAAATTAAATAAGATTTTCTTCCCCTTCTTCAGGTTCCAAGTCCTGCACTTGTTCATGTTCTTCAAGGTAGACAAATTGCTGGTCTTCCAGCTGGTGCACTTGAAAATACCGTTCGCGGTTACCTCAATGGAATGTATGCTGCTGCAGTTCGAGCACTTCAAAATAATCCATTACCTCAAGATCGAGTCTTCCTTCCACCACTAGCAATGTTTTCTCGAGAAGTTGTTATGACATTTTTGACTCCATCTGCAATCCCATATCTTACACCACAACAACTTGCTGTAATCAATCAATATTATGCAAATCAAGTTGCACCATTTTTAAATGGTAATTAAAAGGTTTTTGAACGGGGAAAATTGAATTGTGGCTCTCTTTAATGGTTTTTGTAATATTTTTTTTTAAAGTTTGCAAGCAATAAAATATAATATTTTTTTGTGAGCAACAAAAACAACAAGATTTAACATTCAAAAAAAGCTAAAAAGCGATATTAAATGTTTTTGCAGTACTTTTGTGGCAGTTTTATCAATATCCTCTTTACAGAAGAAAAATGATAACTTCTCTGAAATAAAAAATTATAACTGTATCGTGTCAAAGTCGGTTCTCCACAAAGCGACAATTAAACCTATTTTTTGCATTATTTTTTTATAAATTATATCGGGGGTTAGACGATAATATACAGATCTTCTTGAAAACTAAAATATTCAAAAAGCTCACAAAAAATGCATCTCGCGAAAACAAACTTTGTTTTTCAAATGTGTGGAAAAAATGTAGTTTTATCTTTGTAGTTTAATGAAACCATCAAGAGAAAGAAAAATTGTTGCTTCTTTGACATTTTTTCTCATTTGATGTCGATGTTTTATTTGAATATTTCATACTAAAGAAAGTATTGACAAAACATTATCTTAAAAATATCAAATGGTGTTTTATCTGCTATTAACCTTTTACAAGCTTTAAATTAGTTTCTTATGAACAATGATTCTCAAAAAAGGGTGTTTTCCCCAACATTAAGAAATTATGCATCCTATTACATTTAAACATTATTTTATCGAGCTATTTTCTGTAACATTAACTTTAAAGAATATAAAGTTTACAATTGTTAAATATGAATTAATCGAGGACAAGTATTAAAATACATACTGAAAATAGATCATGATACAAATTTTCTCAATTTTTCAAGATGATGTCAAAAAAACGTATGTTTTGTTTATAGAGAATCTGGAAAGCAATGGCGGCAAGTCTTTGTTAAAATATACTTTAAAATATTAAAAAAACATTATTAGTGTCAAATAAAAACCAATTGCTTTTTATGCATTTTTTAAGCATTGATTGTTTATTTTTTCTTGCTTGAGGACTTTTAAGGCACTAAATGTAGTTTAGTCTTTGTACTTTAACAACGAGAAATACATTTGACACTTTTTTTGATGCTGTTGACACACAAAAATTTTGTCATTTTTAAAAATGCATGTGAATATTTAATTGTAAAAAAATCTAGTGCAGTTTTAAAATGTTAATATTCTTTATTTAAGGAACGCTTTTTTAAAATTAATTGAGAAAAAAAATAATACGATTTCCAGTTCAAAATTAAAAACAGTTTTAATATTTAAAAAAAATGTTTCTCATTATTTCTCATCAAAAATAATATTAAAATTGTTTGCAGTATTTTTGCGCCTATGCAATTAATTCATGCTATGATGTTTTTTTTCTCATAGTACAAAAGGATAACTTGTTTGCTCTAAAAAAATAAGAACCAAATTACGTGTTTCAATTATGCCATAAATAATGACAGATTGTACAAACCAATTGGTCTATAAAAAGTTTGTTGTTTGTTGTTGATACTTTGTGGCGACTCGACTCAAACTCATCGCCATGAATAAAGCAGAAGAATGAATGAAGTATAGAAATTTGCATTATGCTAGTTGCATGCTCTCCACGTCTATAAATACCCTCTTTGTTTCTCTCTTTTTTTATGTTCATTATCATCATTTTTATTTGTATGTGTTCAACGTCTCTTTCTCTCTATCAATAAATTTATATATTATTTATTTCTCAACTAAAGTCCCGCGTGGCAATTACAATTGGTGGATTGTGTGGCAGCTATTCTCCACAGGTGGTGCATCGACCTAACTGGTTGTTTATGGTTGATATTGTCTTTGTTTTTCTTTGGTCATCATCAATATTTGGCAAAACTTTCCTGCTGAATCAAGCTTTGTATTTTCTCCAGGTGCTGAATATTTTTCAACGATGAATATGAATTATTTGAAAGCTCAAATTATTTCTGTGAAAACAAGGGCAACACTAAATGTTACATCAGCAACAATAGCATTGGATGATGAAGATAGTGATGGACGTAAGTTGCTTAAATTAAAAGGGGATATGAAAGTGTTGATTGAATATCGAGACAAAATTACTCGATTGTTGGACAAGATTGATGAAGTATGTACCAATTCTGTTACTCCTGAACAGCAAAAAGAATCGTTAGATATATATGAGAACGAATCTTCACCGGGTGGACTTTATGCAATTCGAGAGGATATTGTTCGTCTGCTTGAAAGTATACAAGGGATTGTATCTTGTCCAAGTTCTGCTGCATCTCTGGTATCTCGAAGCACTCAACAATCAACAATGTCATTCATAAATCATCAACAGAAGATGTCTCATCCATATTTTCATCAAGGAGCAGGTGATTGTACTGGTGTACTAAAAGAAGAATCTGATTCTCTTTCTTCTGATGGTGGTTCTGTAGCTTCAAATGAATTATCATTTGATGGAATTCCAAGAAAGATGGAAGATTATACAGCTTCAATCAAAGTTCAAAATACTGAACATATGATTGAGAGAAGAGCTGTAGGAGTAAAGCGTGATGTATATGTTACACATGCAAACTCATGTGAACAAGATCAGTGGACTGGTGGTGGCTCAAGTTCTGATGATGAACGAAAAGCACGTACACCAAGATTGGCAAGAAGAACCAATGGTTATTTTGTTGAATCTCCGCATAGTATTGCAAATACTGGAGTCAATGAATTAGCTAAACAGCTTATGTCTGCACGGCTACCTGAATTAAAGGTACCTGTGTTTGACGGTGACCCAATTCAATGGCTTGAATTTTGGGAAGCTTTTTCTTCCTGTGTGGATCAAAAACCTTTGAATGATGCTGAAAAGCTATCTTATTTGAAAGGATATTTGGCTGGTGAAGCTAAGGAAGCAATTGATGGATACACATCCGGCAAGTTTTACCGTGATGCTGTAGAAACATTGCAAGAGCAATTTGGAAGCACCTCTTCCATTCTTCGTTCATTCAAGAAGAAGTTGAATGATATGAAGCCACCTGGATATTCCTATAAAGATCTACGATCATTTGCAAATTTTGTGAATTGCATATGTCGTCAAATGAAGACTCTTGGATTTAATCCAAATGGAAATGATTCCATGGAAGATCTTATTTATGATAAGCTTCCAACAAAGCTTCAAATAGCAGTAAGCCAGAAGAAATCGCAAAGTTCAGATTTCGGTTTACAAGCTATAATGGAATTGCTTAAACAGGAGATTGCTGGTCTTAAAGAATTTGAAGAAAGAAAGAAACTCTCGAGCAAAGAGCAAGGTGGAACTTCTAAAGTTGAAGAGAAATCTTCTTTCCAACAACGTCAAAGGGATACTGTAACTCCAAGACAGCAAAAAGAAAGTTTTGCTTCTGCTCAAAGAAGTTCTAGATCATGCATTTTCTGTATGCAAGAAAATCATGAAAGCTCAAAATGCCCAAAGTTTACAACAATTGAAGGCCGTCGTGCTGAACTTGCAAGACAAAAACGATGTGCAAAATGTTTAAACAAGGGCCATGACGATAAAAGGTGTGCAAAGAATGGTCATTGTTTTAAATGTAAAGGTCATGATCATTGTGCATTGCTTTGTGAAGAGGTTGTTCCAAAGCAAAGCTCAAAAACAACATCTTTAATGTCAAAGACTGTCTCTGGAAAGAAAAATACAACTTTAATGACTGCCAATGGAAAAGTTAAGAATCCTAAAACTGGCAAGAGTCAAGATGTTGTTATCCTATTGGATTGTGGTTCATCCAGAAGTTTTGTTACCAAAAAGTTGGCAAACAGCTTACAGTTGCCTTTGATTGAAAATGAAATATTAGCAATTCAATCATTTGGTGGAAGAACAAAACAACAATCTTCAAAGTTGCTTGAATTATCTGTCGTAACATCTGAAGGTGATAAAACTCTGCAAGTAAATTCAACTGATAGAATTTGCCAAGAGATTGAAGTTGCAAAGCTAGCAACAAAGTCACAACCAGGACAAACAAGCACAATATTTGAAGAACCACAAGTTGTTATTGGTAATGATTACTTTTGTGACTTTGTTATCAAAGTAAAGAAAGATCATTCAATGACAATCCTTGAAACAATAATTGGTGATATTATTGTTGGATCAACATCAAGGCAAAGACAAGTTAATGTAAATTTTGCTATTTCAACTGAAAAAGAAGTTGAAGATTGGCAATATGAAGCCGCTGGATTTGAGCATGATGATCCAGATGATTCAATTGCTTTTGAATTATTTGAAAAATCTAGGAGTTTAGTTGGTAATCGCTTTGAAGTTGGACTTCCATGGAAACCCACCAAAAAGCCTCTTCCTACAAATTTGGGACTTGCTTATGGAAGGTTAAATTCTGTTCATAAAAAGCTTAAGGAACATCCAAAGCGTCTCCAAGAATATGATGAAAAGTTCAAAGAGCAAGTTGAACAACAAATCATTGAAGAAGCTCAGGAGGACTGTGAAGATGGTGAAGTTATACATTACCTTCCTCATCATGCAGTATTTAATCCAGAAAAGCCAACAACAAAGCTTCGAATTGTCTTTGATGGATCTGCAAAAACTTGTAAAAGCAATCCATCGATCAATGAATGCTTGTTTAAAGGAAAAAAGCTTTTACCAGATTTAGTTGGTTTCCTTCTCAGAACAAGAATGTTCAAATATCTTCTTACAGGAGATATTGAAAAAGCTTTTCATCAGATTGGAATTCGCAAGGAAGATCGAGATTCTTGTCGCTTTCTTTGGTTAAAGGATGTTGAAAAAGGCTTAACAAAAGATAATATAATCTGTTATCGCTTTCGACGAGTACCATTTGGATTTATTTGTAGTCCATTTTTACTCGCAGCTGTTCTACTATTCTGGTTTCAAGAATTTGATTCTGAAACAGGCAAAAAGCTATTCGATAATACTTATGTTGATAATGTGTTTGTATTATCAAATGAAAAAGCTGAAGCAATGAAACTTCGTGAAAAGCTTTGTAATCATTTTTGGAAAGCATCCATGAATTTGCGTGAATGGTTATCCAATGATAAAGGAATTGTTGATTCCATTCCAGAAGATCTTCGCCAAAAAGCTGAAACTTGCACCAAAGTTTTGGGTGTTAAGTGGAATTTTCTAAATGATAAATATATTTTTTCATTGGAAAAAAGTAAAGATCAGCTATGGACAAGAAGAAAAATGTTAACCTGGATTATGGGTGCATTTGATCCTTTGGGATTTCTTCTTCCAGTAACAACCCGCTTTAAAGTTTTTATGCAAGGGGTATGGCAAAGCACAAGTTCATGGGATAAATCATTATCTTCAGAACTTATTGAAGGATGGATAAATCTTATGGAAGAATCTGTAATTCCTGAATATGCTGTAAAACGTTTTGTGTTGAAAGGAGCTGATCCTACAAAATTGGAACTTCATGCATTTTGTGATGCTTCGAAAGATTCATATGCAACAGCAATTTATCTTAAAGAGGGTGATTGCTGCAACTTACTTTTTGCTAAGACAAAAGTAAAGCCTCAGCGAAAAAAGTCAAAACCATTAACTATTCCCGAAATGGAATTAATGGGAGCAACACTTGGTGCTGCAGCAATTCAATATGTTGAAGAACAACTTCAACAGGAAAGTTTTAAAAAGTTTTTGTGGATTGATTCTATGACTGTTTGGAATTGGTTACATAACTGCAAGGATTCTCGATTTGTAACAAATCGTATTACAAAGATTCATAAAGTTGACTGTGAATATTTGTTTGTTCCAACAGCAAGTAATCCTGCTGATATTCCAACAAGGGGAATTGCTGGAACGCTATTAGCTTCATGTGCTCTATGGTGGAAAGGTCCTGAATGGTTATCTAAAGGTAAAGATAATTGGCCAAAACAACCTGAAAGGCAAAAAACAGTTGATTGTGATATTGTTTTAATTGCTGATACAAGTGATTCTGCTGTAGAACCAATCTTGGATACAACAAGATTTTCAAGTTGGACAAAATTGCTTCGAGCAACAGCAATGATATTAAAAGCTTGCAAAAGATTTAAATCTTTTTTATCAAATTCAGGAGATTGGGATCCTGCAATTTCTGCATCTGATTTAATTGAAGCTGAAGCAATTTTAGTTCATCGTGAACAACAAATTGCTGCTGAAAAGCTAACCAAAGCTTGTGAAGTTGAAATGAATGAGGAAGGATTCATGATTTTCAAAAATCGTATGCAAAAGGCTGACAAAATTTGTCATGAGCCAATAGTTTTGCCAACAAAAGCTCATTTAACAAAGCTTTATGTGCTTCATGTTCACAATAAACTATTTCATGCTGGTGGACCACATACCTTAGCAGAAGTTCGAAAGAAGTATTGGATAATAAAAGGTCGTGCAATGGTAAAAAACATTTTGAAAAAGGAATGTTTTGCCTGCAAAAGATATTTGAGCAAGCCATTTAAACTTCCTCAAATGCCAATGCTACCATCAACACGTGTAAATGAAGCTAAAGCTTTCACACATATTGGATTAGATTACTTTGGTCATATTAATGTCAAATCAAAAGATGGTGGCAAGAGATGGACATTGTTAATCACTTGTTTTGTGACAAGAGCAATTCATTTGGAAGTGGTTAATGATTTAACAACAACATCTTTCATTCGAGCTTTTAGAAAGTTTGTTGCACGTCGTGGTGTACCAAAAACTGTACTATCCGACAATTCGAAAACTTTTATTCTTGCCTCAGGTGTTTTGCAAAATCTATGGATGGAGATTTGCTCAGACAAAGTTTGTCTTGACTTTTTCACCAACTCCAAAATTGAATGGAATTTTATTGCTGAAAAAGCTCCTTGGCAAGGTGGATTATATGAAAGATTGGTTAAATCTGTAAAGATTCCTCTAAAAGCTGCAATTGGAAGAAAATGGTTAGAAGAAGATGAATTTTCAACTCTTATCGTGGAAGTGGAAAATATTGTGAATTCAAGACCTCTGTTATATGTTGATGATGAATCTCCACATATTCTATGTCCTGCAAACCTTATTGGCTATCAACCAACATGGTATATCTCCGAAGAAAATGAATCAGAAGATGAAAATGATCCAGACTATCGTCCGAACAATTTTTCCCCTCGGGAGGGACTCATCCGACTATGCAAGAAGGAATGGTGCAAGCTTGAAGTATTTTGGATGCAATGGAATAATCAATATTTAAATCTGCTACGTGAAAAACAACAACTGGAACACAAAGCTACTCGTGGGTCAAATTATTATCCTCAATCAGGTGAAGTGGTAATCGTCAAAGATGATCAAATCCCTCGATCTTACTGGAAGCTCGCCAGAATCAAAGAACTTCTTTATGGAAATGATGGAAGATGCCGATCTGCTCTTATTCAGTATTCCAATGGCAAAACAACTCGTCGCCCATTAAATGCTCTATATCCTCTGGAAGTCAACTTTCAAAGCCCTCGGGAGTGTGGCGACTCGACTCAAACTCATCGCCATGAATAAAGCAGAAGAATGAATGAAGTATAGAAATTTGCATTATGCTAGTTGCATGCTCTCCACGTCTATAAATACCCTCTTTGTTTCTCTCTTTTTTTATGTTCATTATCATCATTTTTATTTGTATGTGTTCAACGTCTCTTTCTCTCTATCAATAAATTTATATATTATTTATTTCTCAACTAAAGTCCCGCGTGGCAATTACAATTGGTGGATTGTGTGGCAGCTATTCTCCACATACTTATTGCATTCTAAGGAGTATATTGTCGTACACGACAATATGCAAATTTTTGTGTAAAAATATAATATTTAAAAGTTTGACTAAAACACTTTTCTTTAATTAAAATTTTTTGTTGTCAATAAAATGTAGTTTCATTGTTGTAGTTTAATGCAGCAAAAAAATAGCGAAGATAAAAAAGCTGTAACAATTTTATTGACTTTTTTTCATCAATGCTTGCATATTATTTGAATATTTAATTGCTGGAAGAGAAATCCAGTGAAGAAAAAACATTATTTGAACATTGTTTAACAGGATCTTACATGTTTTTATGTTATATAAGCTTTAAACGAAGGCTATTGAAACAACGTTATTTTCGTTAGACTATGTTTATTTTTCGGTATCGAAAAATGTACCATTATCTAAACAGCGTTATTATTGTAACATCAATACAAAAAAGAGTAAACTTTAAATTTGTATTATCGCAGACAAACTATTTTTAATAATGAAAAATTTGCACTGGCTATTATGAGATAATAATTATAGTTATTTCCATTGCTCTTTCATATACACATTTTTTTATAGAAAGTTTAGCCCAGGCTATGAGTTTACACTTTTTATTTATTTAAAATATTCAAAAAAAATTGTGACAGTTTAATGCACAAAAAACTTCTTTTTTTTGTCATCTTTTTTGTATTGATCGTTTCTCTTTTCTTTTCTATGAGCAACAGAGACAACAAATGTAGTTTAGTTCTCAAAAACGAATGCTGACATTAGACAATTTATTTGATGCTATTTAAAAACAAAAAAAGTTTGTTCATTTCGCAAGAATTATTTGAATATTTAATTGCTAAAAAACTCACAGATTGTAACTTAAATGCTTCCACCATGGTTTCTGTTCTTAAATTAATATATATTTTTTCCAATAAGGTACTTTTGGTGAAACAGAAGAACGGTTGTAACTCTTTCATTGCAAACTAAAGAAAACAAATAAAATAAAATGGTTGAAAAAGTAAATTTGCCTTTTACAGAGATTCAGTGCGTCAATTTCGTAATTTACAACAATGCATTGTAATTTAAATTTATAGTGTTTTTATTGCAAACAAATTATTTTACAAACAGAATAGTGATAGGATCAATGATTCTTAAAAACAATTTTATAAGCATTTGTACATGGAATTCTTTTAGTAATGCCTACTAGTGTAAGTTTAAATATATTTGAAATATTCAAAAAAACCTTGAGAATCAAAAGAAAAAACCAGTCGATTGTTTCACGTTCTTTTCCAGTCAACATCAAAGACAACACTTGTAGTTTAACTGTGATTGTAGTTAAGTGTCAAAACCAAATGTTTCCACGTGACACTTTTTTCTGCTGCTTTTAAAAAAACAAAAACAATTTATCCATTATGCAAGGCCAAATTTATTTGAATATTTAATTGCTAGAAACTTATGAGAACCAACGTTAAAAAACTTCTTTTTTTTGTTTTTAAAATGACATAGAAAAAACAAAATAGCTTTTGTAAAACTATGATTATCAAAGTCCTATCATTTAAAATTAAACAGGTTGAAATACTCGATATGCTATTCACCAGATTTAGTGCATCACTTCTAGTGATTACCCAGACAAATCCTTTTTCATATTCATATCATTTCGTACAAACGGAAACAGTATTGCAAATAAATTATTTTTAAAAATGAATTATAAAGTATGAGCAATTGTCTCTTACAACAGTTTTAAAAACTTAAAATTCTTTATTGAAACATTAATTGTACAAGTTGAAATATATTTCAAATATTCAAAAATGTTGAAAGTCAAAAAACGAGGGCTTCATAGCCTGTTTTTTATGCATCGATTGTTTCACTTTCTTTTCTAGTTGACATCATAGACAACAAATGTAGTTTAATTATTGTTGTAGTTTGGCGATTAAAAACAACTGCTGCTTTTTTTGGGTTGTTATTTAAAAAACAAAAATATTTGTACATTTTGTTACATAAAGCTTATTTGATTTTTTTATTGCAAAAAAACCCATGGAAACTGAGGTTTCGAAGCTCATAAAAAGGATTTTTTACTTTAATTAATATATCCATTTATTATTATTAATATATAAAAAATGATGAGTTTAACAATTAAAGAAACAATTTAAACAAAAATGGTTCAATATGTAAATTTATCTTCCGAAGAGATTTAGTGTTATTATTAACGTATTCCATTTCAAATTCATAGTGGATCGTATCGATGGGAATATCATTTCAAACAATTTTTGTGATTGTATCAATTGTTCCTAAAAACAATTTTAAAAACAAAATGTTTTGGACATTTCGCAGTGACTACTAGTGTAAGGTTAAATATGTTTGAAATATTCAAAAATGTTAAAAGTCAAAAAACGAGTGCTTTATTGCCATTTTTAAGCATTGTTTGTTTCACTTTCTTTTCCAGTCAACGTCAAAAACAGCAAATGTAGTTTAGTTGTTGTTGTAGTTTAGACTCAAAAACATTTCTCTAATTTTTGGACGCTGTTTAAAAATAAAAGAAATTTGTTTATTTCGCAAGACATAATTCATTTGAATATTTAATTGTTAAAAAAAATAACTTGGTGACATTTTTTTAAACGGTTATATAATTTAATTAAATAATAAATGCTTTTATATAGCTACGGAAAAAATTGATAGTTTTTAAAAAATACACAACTAGTTTACATGACAATCAAAATGTTTGAAAAAATAAATGTGTCTTTCACAAAAATTTAGAGTAATCAGATATTTTGTTTCAAGAATCTTTTCTTTTTAATCTAAAAAAACTTATACCACAGGAAATTTTTTATGTTTTTCATTTTCTCAGCAAAACATGGGTATTTACTTTTTTTTGATTTTGTATTTTAATATTAATCTTTCCCGATCGGCAACATGAAAACATAAAAAATCAAAGTCAATGCATTTGAAAAGAACACTTTTTAATACCCCACATAAGTCGGTAAAAGCAATTATACATTACCAAAAAAAATTTTTGACACCTTTTTCCATCTTTGTTTGTTTTTTTATGACTCAAAACAAAAAAACCTGTTCTCGCTTTCTAAGATATTTTCTCACAATCTTTTTTTCACACTGACTGTTTCCAACAACATAAGAAAATCATACACTATTCAACACACAAGTCTATAAAGGCCTTTCTTTCTCTGATAATCAGGCATTCACGGGAACGTTTTTTTGAGCGAACTTTGTTCTTTTGGGAGCACCTTTGGTTGCAAAAACATCCAGTCGACTAAAATGCTTTTTTAAAGGATGCTAAAAAATATATTTTTGCCTGATTTTTCTACATTAGTTCATTTCCTAACATTAATAACTAATTTTAGAATCCTTTTTTGCACTATTTTTTTGTCCTCTTGGTCCTTGGGATTGCTATGTCCAACAAATGAAAAATAAGGTTTCTTTTTTTTTGCTTTTGAGTCAAAAGGGATATAGAAAAGGTAACAAAAAAGCAAAAAAAAACCTTTTAAAAAAAGGTAGCTTGATTTAGATTTGCTTATTGATGTTAAAAAATGTCACCACCTTTTTTTTCGCAAACTTATTGCTAAAAGCTAAAAAACTTAAGGATCGCTTTTTTCTTTTCATGTTATTTTTTTGCAAGCAGTTGTTTTCCTAGTTTTTCACTGCCGTCTTTCATCACTTGTTTTTGTGGATGCTCTCTTTTTTGTTGCTTTTTATGGCAGCTTTATGACGTCATGCGCAGAACTTTTTAGGCATGTTTTTTCATTCCTAAGCTTCCTAAAATCGAAAATATACGAAATAATATCGAAATAGCAAAACATATTTCGCAAACTTTTATAAACATTCTTTTTATTAGTTTTATGCTTGGCTGTTAAGGGGCGTGGCCAAATTAAAGCTTTTATAGCCTTTATCCGTGCATAGCACTAAAAAGTGTTGGCATCAACAACATGTTAACAGCTAAAAAAGAAGCGTACATAATTTTTGATGACAAAAGCGCAGTGATGAAATATAGCTAACAGCCTCTGGGAAAAAAGCTATAAAAGGAAAAACAACTTCGTGCATAAAAATTTTATTTCCATATTTCCACATGCGTCAAAATGCTTCGCTTATCTTTTCAATTAATTTATTTCAAATTTTAGCTGCAGACATGGTACTCATCTGCGTAATTGCACCAGGTCATCAAATCGCCAGCATTCATAGTACTGTTACAAATGAAACCAAAAATAATATTGGTGTTCAGCGAGGTAAGTTTTATCATTTCCAATTTTAGTTAATTATAAAAGATTTTTAGTTCTAAATGTCGACATTGACAAAATTGATGAAATGTATGAAGAGCTTCTGCTTCAGTTGGCCAGATATTTTCCTGCTGATAAAGAACTTGGAACATTAGCTATTTTTCTTGGTCAATATGATTATAACAATGATATTCGAAAGAAATTTATTCAACGTGGTTATGAAAGCGGGTTCAAGAAAGTAGAGATCATCGATTGGTTCACTTCTCTTTTTTACGATGGACTTGTTCAAGCTGATTATATCCCAGAAGAAGATGATATCATTTGGATTTATGATTATTCAAATACTTTTATTTGGAAAAAATTTTCAACCCATTCTGAGCTAATTCATTGTATTGGTGGAAGCTTTTTTGATGGTGCTAAACTTGCTAATTTGGAAGCACTTTTTGGTAAAGAACCTGATTTGGTATTATTTGGAGATCCACCAAATGGATATGTTCGTGATTTATTCAGCAGATATGATAATGTTGAAGTTTTAAATAAATTCAAATTTGCTCCTGGTGCTTTGGTTAAGGCGCATGTTATGGCTGGTAATGCTGATTATGGAAGTTATGAAGCTAAAAATGTATTGGGAAGAAAAATCAAGATTAAAGTTGGAAAGAAAACTGCACTGAAATTACCATCTTATCAAACATTGCCGTATGAAAAAGTTTTTAAAGTTAAGAAAGATGTTGATGAAATGGAACTTTGTGTATGTTTAAATATTTTAACAGGTACTACAGTAATAATAAAATATTTTTTAGATTATTGATGGTGAAGCAAAATGTCAAACTCGTGAAACTATTGATCTTCCAGCATCAGAAATTTGCATTTTAACAGTTAAAATTGATGAAAATGGAATTTATGAAATCTCAATGGCTAAACAAACATTCATCATAATTACCATCAATACTGTTGAACTTTTTAATGTAGCATCACAAAGTGATATTTTCATTATGGTTTCATTTGTTTAATTAACGTCACTTTTCAGAATCATTCACTTTTCCTTTTATGGCTGCCGGCAATACGTTTCCCTTCACTTCTGCTGAAGCGTTGAAAAAACTCTTCAAGAAATGTTCAAAACTTCTTGCTGAATCAAATGATGAAATTTTTCTTGCAGTACCATCGAATATGTCTGAAGAACAAAAGTATGAATATCTTGAAATCGCAAAATCAGCTGGATTAACTAAAGCTTCAGTTATCGATGAACAAATTGCAGCATTGCTTAAATATCATTCTGTTGAAGAAGTAAATTGTCGTGATGAAAAATCACCATAATACTTTTCATATGAAGTAATAAAGTTAATGAAATCCTCTGTTTTTCTCTCATTGTCTTTTTATTTTTAAACATCCCGGAAATATCATATCTCTTGTCTTTTTTGTCTCTACAATTTTCTTGTAATAAGTTTTTTTTCTAATAAATTTATTGCTGTCCGTCAGTTGAAAAAGCAAATAAAACAACTTATTCTTCAAAAAATGCATTTTAAAAATTTCTTACATTACAACACTATGTTTTCATTGAATTTCTGTCTCAAATAAAGACAAACTTTATAAGTTGTAGTTTAATTTTTTTCCTTTGAGAGTTTTCTGCTTAACAATAGAACATGTGTGTTATTGAGATTTTGAATATTTAATTTTAGAACTGTAAAAACTAAATCTTTAAATGATGAATATATGTAAATAAAATTACTAAACAGAAATGACAAAAGCACGCAACGATAGCGATTTACATATCATTATAAAAAATGTAATAAAATTTCTCCTGTACTACAAAATATTTTGGAGAGTAGAAATACGAATATTCTACTATATACAACAATATAAGAGGGAGGGTATCGCACAGACTCGGCAAATAGCTCTAAACGAAAAATGAAGAAACCTTCATAACTTCACCCTTTATGAGGAAGATTCCCAAAGTTTGGGACCCTGGGGCCTTGCACCGGCTCCACAAAACCGGTGCGTTTTAGCAAACTTTTTTTTTCACAGGGGGGACCACGTTAAAAAAGTGTAAAATTTTCAAAAAAATTTTTTTTTCACTTTTTCAGAGAAATCGATCCAGAATTTTATGGGGAATCTTTTAGCTTCTATTAAAATAGCTGGGACCTTGCACCGGCGCCAAAATCCGCGGTTTCTGGTGCAAAAATTTTTTTTTTCATACTATATATCACTCGACTCAGAGTTTCATGCTGATTCCAAATCTGTCAAAATTTTTGCATTTTGACTTCAGGGGCATGAGTTACAGCCTTCTGAAGTTTGGATTCTTAAAACTTTGAGTGTCTGTAGCGTGGCAGGTATATGAGCTTTCGCCATGATCTAAAGTGCTTTTGTAGGTTATCGACCATGGCGCATCTGATAATCATGATTCTGAGATTCTAGGGTCATCAGAATCCTCGGATTCAGAATCCCCAAAATTTGTTTTTGATATGGTGCTCTTTTTGCTCCAAATTTCATGGGGAATATGATGGTACAAGAGAGAATGGCGCCCGAAGGCGCCATTCTCTCTTCCAACCATCCCTATGACTCCATATGCTTTTTTTTTGGGATTCTGGGGTCATCAGAATCCTCGGATTCAGAAGGCCAAAAACATGTCTTTTGATATGGTGCTCTTTTTGCTCCAAACTTCTTGGGGAATGCGATGGTGGAGATGAGAATGGCGCCCGAAGGGCGCCATTCTCTCTTCCATCCATCCTTATGACTCCATATGCTCCTCCTTTATGCTCCTCCATCTTGCTCCTAAGCCCCCGCATGCTCCTTGCTCCGTCTGCTATGCTCCTCTGCTCCATTATGCCCCGTTCATATGCGCCTATGACTGTACATGCTCCTTTGATCTCATCTACTCCCATTATGCTCCTATAATCCTTGCTCCGACATTACACCTGAGTTATGTAAATTTTTGGTGTGACCCCATGGTGCATGCTCCACTAGTTCTACTATATACAACAATATAAGAGGGAGGGTATCGCACAGACTCGGCAAATAGCTCTAAACGAAAAATGAAGAAACCTTCATAACTTCACCCTTTATGAGGAAGATTCCCAAAGTTTGGGACCCTGGGGCCTTGCACCGGCTCCACAAAACCGGTGCGTTTTAGCAAACTTTTTTTTTCACAGGGGGGACCACGTTAAAAAAGTGTAAAATTTTCAAAAAAATTTTTTTTTCACTTTTTCAGAGAAATCGATCCAGAATTTTATGGGGAATCTTTTAGCTTCTATTAAAATAGCTGGGACCTTGCACCGGCGCCAAAATCCGCGGTTTCTGGTGCAAAAATTTTTTTTTTCATACTATATATCACTCGACTCAGAGTTTCATGCTGATTCCAAATCTGTCAAAATTTTTGCATTTTGACTTCAGGGGCATGAGTTACAGCCTTCTGAAGTTTGGATTCTTAAAACTTTGAGTGTCTGTAGCGTGGCAGGTATATGAGCTTTCGCCATGATCTAAAGTGCTTTTGTAGGTTATCGACCATGGCGCATCTGATAATCATGATTCTGAGATTCTAGGGTCATCAGAATCCTCGGATTCAGAATCCCCAAAATTTGTTTTTGATATGGTGCTCTTTTTGCTCCAAATTTCATGGGGAATATGATGGTACAAGAGAGAATGGCGCCCGAAGGCGCCATTCTCTCTTCCAACCATCCCTATGACTCCATATGCTTTTTTTTTGGGATTCTGGGGTCATCAGAATCCTCGGATTCAGAAGGCCAAAAACATGTCTTTTGATATGGTGCTCTTTTTGCTCCAAACTTCTTGGGGAATGCGATGGTGGAGATGAGAATGGCGCCCGAAGGGCGCCATTCTCTCTTCCATCCATCCTTATGACTCCATATGCTCCTCCTTTATGCTCCTCCATCTTGCTCCTAAGCCCCCGCATGCTCCTTGCTCCGTCTGCTATGCTCCTCTGCTCCATTATGCCCCGTTCATATGCGCCTATGACTGTACATGCTCCTTTGATCTCATCTACTCCCATTATGCTCCTATAATCCTTGCTCCGACATTACACCTGAGTTATGTAAATTTTTGGTGTGACCCCATGGTGCATGCTCCACTAGTTACCCTATATACATTAAAATAAGGGGGTGCCTATTACTCTGGCAAAACTAATATCACGATCGCTCCAAAAAGCTTAACCACCGTAGGGTTTATAATATAAGGAAGATTTTGAAAATTTGGGACCTTGGTGCATTGCACCGGCTCCGGAAACCTAGCGTGATTATTTCAAAATTTTTTTTGACAGGGGGGACCACGTTAAAAAAAGTCAAAATTTTCAAAAAAAATTTTTTCTCAGTTTTTCAGGTAAATCGACTTAGAATTTTTCGGGGAATCTTTTGGGCTCTATAAAAATAGTTGGGACCTTGCACCGGCTCCAAAATCCGCGGTTTCTGGTGCAAAATTATTTTTTTCCATACTATATATCATTCGACTCAGAATTTCATGCTGACTCCAAATCTGTCAAAATTTTTGCATTTGGAACTCTGGGGCATTAGTTACAGCCTTCTGAAGTTGGGCGGTGTGAAAACTTTAAGCCGGTGTAGCGCAGCCGGTATTTGAGCTATCGGCGTGATCTAAAGTGCATTTCTAGGTTATCGACCATGGCGCATCTGATGATCATCATTTCGGCATTCCGGGGTCATCAGAATCCTTGGATTCAGAATCCCAAAATCATTTTTTTCGATGTGGTGCTCTTTTTGCTCCAAATTTCATGGGGTATATGATGGTAGAAGGGCGCCATTCTCTCTTCTACCATCTTCCATCCATCCCTATGACTCCATATGCTCCTCCTTTATGCTCATGTGACCTCGAATGCTCCTCTATCGTGCTCCTATGACGCCTCATGTTCCTTGCTCTGTCTCCTTTGCTCCATCATGCTCCGTTTATGTGCTCCAATGACTGTAAATGCTGTTTTAGCTCCAAATTTCATGGGGACTGCGATGGTTGAGGTGAGAATGGCGCCATTCTCACCTCCATCCATCTCTATGCTCCTATGACCTCATCATGCTCCATGCTCCGTCTCATGTGTTTCTATGACTATATGCTCCTATTTCTCGCTCCTTTAACCCTTTATGCTCCTTTGATCCCGTCTGCTCCGCCAATATGCTCCTAAGCCCCCGCATGCTCCTTGCTCCGTCTGCTATGCTCCTCTGCTCCATCATGCTCCGTTTATATGTCCCTTTGCCTGTAAATGCTCTTCTTGCAAACGCGATGGTGGAGGAGAGGATGGCGCCCGAAGGGCGCCATTCTCTCCTCCATCCATCCCTATGCTCCTATGACCTCATTATGCTCCTATGATATTTGCTCCGACTCTGCACCAGAGTTATGTAAATTTGTTGGTGTGACCCCATGGTGCATGCTCCGCTAGTTCCTATTATACAACAAAACAACGCGCAGGTATCTGTACAGAAAAAAGTAAAAAAGGTATCGCTCCAAAAAGCTTATCCACCGCAGTTTTTATAAAATAAGGAGGATTCTGAAAGTTTGGGACGATTCTGACGTGCACCGGCCCCAGAAAACCGGTGCAATTATTTGCATATTTTCACTTCACAGGGGGGAGTACGTCAAAAAAGTGAAAAATCATCAAAAAAATTTTTTTTTACTATTTCCTCCATTTTTGTTCAGAATTTTATTGGGAATCCGAATATGCTATTATTTTTTCGGTATCTGGGATTCTGGAGCCTCCAGAAGCCGAGATTCAGATGTCAAAAAATGTTTTTTCTATATTATAGTCCATTCGACTCAGTTTTTCACGCTGATTCCGAATCTGAAAAAATTTTCTCAATCAGACTTCTGGGGCATGAGTTACAGCCTTCTGAAGTTTGGATTCTTGAAACTTTAAGCAGGTGTAGCGCGGCCGCTATAAGAGCTATTGTCAAGATCTAAAGTGCATTTATAGGTTGTCGATCATGGGAAATCTGATGATCATGGTTTTGAGATTCTGGCGGATTCAGAATCCTCCGATTCAGAAGGCCGAAATATTTTTTTACCGTTTTGCATGATTTTGATGGCTATTATAGGGTAATCAACTACGGGGAGTTCAAATTTTTAGTTATCAGAATCCCCCGACTTCAGAATCCTCGGATTCAGAAGCCCAAAAACTATTTTTTCGATATGGTTGTCATCTTACACCGAATTTCATGAGAAATGCGATGGTAAAGAGAGAAATGGCGCCCGAAGGGCGCCATTCTCTCTACCATCTACCGATCCTGACCCCGATCTCGATCCTGATCCCGTTCCTGACCCCGATGCCGATCCTGACCCCGATCTCGATCCCTATTCTGATCCCGATCTCGATCCTGACTCCAATACCGATCCCGATCCATTCATGATCCGATCCGTTCATGATCCCGATCACTCAATCCCGATCCCGATCCTATCCCGATCACATAATCAACCCGATCTCAATACTTGCGAGGTTTCACCCGTTCTTTATGATCTTTTCACAGATCAATCCCAATCTTTTGGCCGATCGAATACCCGATCCCGATCCTCACCACATGATCTACCCGATCCTATCCCGATCACATAATCAACCCGATCCGATCTCGATCTCATGATCCTCCTGATTCGATCTCGATCGCAGGATTAGCACGATCACGATCTTATTGAGAGGTCATCGCTTCCAGATCGCCTCCGATCCTATTTTACTCGATCTTTAACCCGATCTATAATTTGATCTTCACCGCATTTCACCCGATCTCGGCCATTTTTGTCCCGATCTGTGTCAAATATTCGGCCCGATCTTTTACAAAAAATGAGTATGCAAATTTCTGCCCGGTTTTTCATTAATCCCCACGATCCACTAGTTCTATTTATACAAAAAAACAACGTGCAAAGTCTGGATTGAAAAAAGTAATATCACGATCGCTCCAAAAAGCTTATCCACCGCAGTTTTTATAAAATAAGGAGGATTCTGAAAGTTTGGGACCATTCTGACGTGCACCGGCTCCGGAAAACCGGTGCAATTATTTGCATATTTTTTTTCACAGGGGGGACCACGTCAAAAAAGTGAAAAATCATCAAAAAAATTTTTTTTTACTTTTTCAGACAAATCGATCCAGAATGTTTCGGGGAATCTTTTGGCCTCTATAAAAATAGTTGGGACCTTGCACCGGCTCCAAAAACCGCGGTTTCTGGTGCAATATTATTTTTTTCCATACTATATATTATTCGACTCAGAATTTCATGCTGATTCCGAATCTGTCAAAATTTTTGCATGTTGACTTCTGGGGCATGAGTTACAGCCTTCTGAAGTTTGGATTCTTGAAACTTTAAGCCGGTGTAGCTTAGACGTTATATAAGCTATCGGCGTGATCTTAAGTGTATTTCTAGGTTTTCGACCACGGGGAAACTGATGATCATGGTTTTGCGATTCTACCGGATTCAGAATCCTCGGATTCAGAAGGCACAGAAATTTTTTTCCTTTTTGCATGATTTTGATGTCTATTGTAGGGTAATCGACTATGGGGAGTTGGAAATTTGAGGTTTCAGAATCCCCCCGACTTCAGAATCCTCGGATTCTGACGCCCAAACACTTTTTTTTCGATATTGTTGTCGTCTAGCACCAAATTTCATGGGAAATGCGATAGTAGTGAGAGAAATGGCGTCTACCATCCCCCTGTCGCTTTTTTCAAGCTGTTCTCAATACTTGCGATCTTTTCACCGGTCTATGCCAATCTTTTGCACGATCAGGTAGACCCGATCTGGAGGCACATGGCCCTGATCCCGATCCTGCTATTGACATGATCTAAAGTGATTTCCTACTAAATCACTTTAGATCATGTGGGGAATCTGATGATCATGGTTCTGGGATTCTGGGGTCATCAAAATCCTCGGATTCAGAATCCCAGAAACCTTTTTTCGATATGGTGCTCTTTTTGCTCCAAAGTTCATGGGGAATGCGATGGTGGAGGAGAGGATGGCGCCCGAAGGGCGCCATTCTCTGCTCTAACCATTTCTATGCTCCTATTACACCATGTGCTCCTATTTCATGCTCCTTTTACCCTTTATACTCCTTCGATACTGTATGATCCTCTATTATGCTCCTATGACCTCAAATGCTCCTGTAATATGATTCACTAGCCCCATTTGCTCCTTGCTCCGTCCCCTATGCTCCACTGCTCCGTCGGTGGAGGAGAATGGCGCCCGAAGGGCGCCATCCTCACCTCCATCCATCTCCATCCTCCTATGACCTCGCATACTCCATACTCCATGCTCTGTCTCCTGTGCTCCTATGACTCCACATTATACTCCTTTATGCTCCCATTACCTCATATGCTCCTTGCTCCATCTCCTTTGCTCTTCTGCTCCATCATGCTCCGTTTATATGTCCCTTTGCCTGTAAATGCTCTTCTTGCTCCAAATTTCAAGGGGAACGCGATGGTGGAGGAGAGGATGGCGCCCGAAGGGCGCCATTCTCTCCTCCATCCATCCCTATGCTCCTGTGACCCTGTTATGCTCCTATGATCTTTGCCCCGACTCTGCACCAGAATTATGTAAATTTTTGGTGTGACCCTATGGTGCATGCTCCGCTAGTTACCCTATATACATTAAAATAAGGGGGTGCCTATTACTCTGGCAAAACTAATATCACGATCGCTCCAAAAAGCTTAACCACCGTAGGGTTTATAATATAAGGAAGATTTTGAAAATTTGGGACCTTGGTGCATTGCACCGGCTCCGGAAACCTAGCGTGATTATTTCAAAATTTTTTTTGACAGGGGGGACCACGTTAAAAAAAGTCAAAATTTTCAAAAAAAATTTTTTCTCAGTTTTTCAGGTAAATCGACTTAGAATTTTTCGGGGAATCTTTTGGGCTCTATAAAAATAGTTGGGACCTTGCACCGGCTCCAAAATCCGCGGTTTCTGGTGCAAAATTATTTTTTTCCATACTATATATCATTCGACTCAGAATTTCATGCTGACTCCAAATCTGTCAAAATTTTTGCATTTGGAACTCTGGGGCATTAGTTACAGCCTTCTGAAGTTGGGCGGTGTGAAAACTTTAAGCCGGTGTAGCGCAGCCGGTATTTGAGCTATCGGCGTGATCTAAAGTGCATTTCTAGGTTATCGACCATGGCGCATCTGATGATCATCATTTCGGCATTCCGGGGTCATCAGAATCCTTGGATTCAGAATCCCAAAATCATTTTTTTCGATGTGGTGCTCTTTTTGCTCCAAATTTCATGGGGTATATGATGGTAGAAGGGCGCCATTCTCTCTTCTACCATCTTCCATCCATCCCTATGACTCCATATGCTCCTCCTTTATGCTCATGTGACCTCGAATGCTCCTCTATCGTGCTCCTATGACGCCTCATGTTCCTTGCTCTGTCTCCTTTGCTCCATCATGCTCCGTTTATGTGCTCCAATGACTGTAAATGCTGTTTTAGCTCCAAATTTCATGGGGACTGCGATGGTTGAGGTGAGAATGGCGCCATTCTCACCTCCATCCATCTCTATGCTCCTATGACCTCATCATGCTCCATGCTCCGTCTCATGTGTTTCTATGACTATATGCTCCTATTTCTCGCTCCTTTAACCCTTTATGCTCCTTTGATCCCGTCTGCTCCGCCAATATGCTCCTAAGCCCCCGCATGCTCCTTGCTCCGTCTGCTATGCTCCTCTGCTCCATCATGCTCCGTTTATATGTCCCTTTGCCTGTAAATGCTCTTCTTGCAAACGCGATGGTGGAGGAGAGGATGGCGCCCGAAGGGCGCCATTCTCTCCTCCATCCATCCCTATGCTCCTATGACCTCATTATGCTCCTCTGCTCCATCATGCTCCGTTTATATGTCCCTTTGCCTGTAAATGCTCTTCTTGCAAACGCGATGGTGGAGGAGAGGATGGCGCCCGAAGGGCGCCATTCTCTCCTCCATCCATCTATATGCTCCTATAACTGTAAATGCTCCTTTGACAATGTATGCTCCTCTGATAGCATATGCTCCTTTATGCTTCTGTGACCTCCTATGCTCCTCCATCGTGCTCCTATGACGCCTCATGCTCCATCATGCTCCGTTTATATGCCCCTATGACTAAATGCTGTTTTAGCTCCAAATTTCATGGGGACTGCGATGGTTGAGGTGAGAATGGCGCCCGAAGGGCGCCATTCTCACCTCCATCCATCTCTATGCTCCTATGACCTCATTATGCTCCCATGATATTTGCTCCGACTCTGCACCAGAGTTATACAAATTTTTGGTGTGACACCATGGTGCATGCTCCGCTAGTTACCCTATATACATTAAAATAAGGGGGTGCCTATTACTCTGGCAAAACTAATATCACGATCGCTCCAAAAAGCTTAACCACCGTAGGGTTTATAATATAAGGAAGATTTTGAAAATTTGGGACCTTGGTGCATTGCACCGGCTCCGGAAACCTAGCGTGATTATTTCAAAAATTTTTTTGACAGGGGGGACCACGTTAAAAAAAGTCAAAATTTTCAAAAAAAATTTTTTCTCAGTTTTTCAGGTAAATCGACTTAGAATTTTTCGGGGAATCTTTTGGGCTCTATAAAAATAGTTGGGACCTTGCACCGGCTCCAAAATCCGCGGTTTCTGGTGCAAAATTATTTTTTTCCATACTATATATCATTCGACTCAGAATTTCATGCTGATTCCAAATCTGTCAAAATTTTTGCATTTTGACTTCAGGGGCATGAGTTACAGCCTTCTGAAGTTGGGCGGTGTGAAAACTTTAAGCCGGTGTAGCGCAGCCGGTATTTGAGCTATCGGCGTGATCTAAAGTGCATTTCTAGGTTATCGACCATGGCGCATCTGATGATCATCATTTCGGCATTCCGGGGTCATCAGAATCCTTGGATTCAGAATCCCAAAATCATTTTTTTCGATGTGGTGCTCTTTTTGCTCCAAATTTCATGGGGTATATGATGGTAGAAGGGCGCCATTCTCTCTTCTACCATCTTCCATCCATCCCTATGACTCCATATGCTCCTCCTTTATGCTCATGTGACCTCGAATGCTCCTCTATCGTGCTCCTATGACGCCTCATGTTCCTTGCTCTGTCTCCTTTGCTCCATCATGCTCCGTTTATGTGCTCCAATGACTGTAAATGCTGTTTTAGCTCCAAATTTCATGGGGACTGCGATGGTTGAGGTGAGAATGGCGCCATTCTCACCTCCATCCATCTCTATGCTCCTATGACCTCATCATGCTCCATGCTCCGTCTCATGTGTTTCTATGACTATATGCTCCTATTTCTCGCTCCTTTAACCCTTTATGCTCCTTTGATCCCGTCTGCTCCGCCAATATGCTCCTAAGCCCCCGCATGCTCCTTGCTCCGTCTGCTATGCTCCTCTGCTCCATCATGCTCCGTTTATATGTCCCTTTGCCTGTAAATGCTCTTCTTGCAAACGCGATGGTGGAGGAGAGGATGGCGCCCGAAGGGCGCCATTCTCTCCTCCATCCATCCCTATGCTCCTATGACCTCATTATGCTCCTCTGCTCCATCATGCTCCGTTTATATGTACCTTTGCCTGTAAATGCTCTTCTTGCAAACGCGATGGTGGAGGAGAGGATGGCGCCCGAAGGGCGCCATTCTCTCCTCCATCCATCCCTATGCTCCTATGACCTCATTATGCTCCTATGATATTTGCTCCGACTCTGCACCAGAGTTATGTAAATTTGTTGGTGTGACCCCATGGTGCATGCTCCGCTAGTTACCCTATATACATTAAAATAAGGGGGTGCCTATTACTCTGGCAAAACTAATATCACGATCGCTCCAAAAAGCTTAACCACCGTAGGGTTTATAATATAAGGAAGATTTTGAAAATTTGGGACCTTGGTGCATTGCACCGGCTCCGGAAACCTAGCGTGATTATTTCAAAATTTTTTTTGACAGGGGGGACCACGTTAAAAAAAGTCAAAATTTTCAAAAAAAATTTTTTCTCAGTTTTTCAGGTAAATCGACTTAGAATTTTTCGGGGAATCTTTTGGGCTCTATAAAAATAGTTGGGACCTTGCACCGGCTCCAAAATCCGCGGTTTCTGGTGCAAAATTATTTTTTTCCATACTATATATCATTCGACTCAGAATTTCATGCTGACTCCAAATCTGTCAAAATTTTTGCATTTGGAACTCTGGGGCATTAGTTACAGCCTTCTGAAGTTGGGCGGTGTGAAAACTTTAAGCCGGTGTAGCGCAGCCGGTATTTGAGCTATCGGCGTGATCTAAAGTGCATTTCTAGGTTATCGACCATGGCGCATCTGATGATCATCATTTCGGCATTCCGGGGTCATCAGAATCCTTGGATTCAGAATCCCAAAATCATTTTTTTCGATGTGGTGCTCTTTTTGCTCCAAATTTCATGGGGTATATGATGGTAGAAGGGCGCCATTCTCTCTTCTACCATCTTCCATCCATCCCTATGACTCCATATGCTCCTCCTTTATGCTCATGTGACCTCGAATGCTCCTCTATCGTGCTCCTATGACGCCTCATGTTCCTTGCTCTGTCTCCTTTGCTCCATCATGCTCCGTTTATGTGCTCCAATGACTGTAAATGCTGTTTTAGCTCCAAATTTCATGGGGACTGCGATGGTTGAGGTGAGAATGGCGCCATTCTCACCTCCATCCATCTCTATGCTCCTATGACCTCATCATGCTCCATGCTCCGTCTCATGTGTTTCTATGACTATATGCTCCTATTTCTCGCTCCTTTAACCCTTTATGCTCCTTTGATCCCGTCTGCTCCGCCAATATGCTCCTAAGCCCCCGCATGCTCCTTGCTCCGTCTGCTATGCTCCTCTGCTCCATCATGCTCCGTTTATATGTCCCTTTGCCTGTAAATGCTCTTCTTGCAAACGCGATGGTGGAGGAGAGGATGGCGCCCGAAGGGCGCCATTCTCTCCTCCATCCATCCCTATGCTCCTATGACCTCATTATGCTCCTCTGCTCCATCATGCTCCGTTTATATGTCCCTTTGCCTGTAAATGCTCTTCTTGCAAACGCGATGGTGGAGGAGAGGATGGCGCCCGAAGGGCGCCATTCTCTCCTCCATCCATCTATATGCTCCTATAACTGTAAATGCTCCTTTGACAATGTATGCTCCTCTGATAGCATATGCTCCTTTATGCTTCTGTGACCTCCTATGCTCCTCCATCGTGCTCCTATGACGCCTCATGCTCCATCATGCTCCGTTTATATGCCCCTATGACTAAATGCTGTTTTAGCTCCAAATTTCATGGGGACTGCGATGGTTGAGGTGAGAATGGCGCCCGAAGGGCGCCATTCTCACCTCCATCCATCTCTATGCTCCTATGACCTCATTATGCTCCCATGATATTTGCTCCGACTCTGCACCAGAGTTATACAAATTTTTGGTGTGACACCATGGTGCATGCTCCGCTAGTTCCTATTATACAACAAAACAACGCGCAGGTATCTGTACAGAAAAAAGTAAAAAAGGTATCGCTCCAAAAAGCTTATCCACCGCAGTTTTTATAAAATAAGGAGGATTCTGAAAGTTTGGGACGATTCTGACGTGCACCGGCCCCAGAAAACCGGTGCAATTATTTGCATATTTTCACTTCACAGGGGGGAGTACGTCAAAAAAGTGAAAAATCATCAAAAAAATTTTTTTTTACTATTTCCTCCATTTTTGTTCAGAATTTTATTGGGAATCCGAATATGCTATTATTTTTTCGGTATCTGGGATTCTGGAGCCTCCAGAAGCCGAGATTCAGATGTCAAAAAATGTTTTTTCTATATTATAGTCCATTCGACTCAGTTTTTCACGCTGATTCCGAATCTGAAAAAATTTTCTCAATCAGACTTCTGGGGCATGAGTTACAGCCTTCTGAAGTTTGGATTCTTGAAACTTTAAGCAGGTGTAGCGCGGCCGCTATAAGAGCTATTGTCAAGATCTAAAGTGCATTTATAGGTTGTCGATCATGGGAAATCTGATGATCATGGTTTTGAGATTCTGGCGGATTCAGAATCCTCCGATTCAGAAGGCCGAAATATTTTTTTACCGTTTTGCATGATTTTGATGGCTATTATAGGGTAATCAACTACGGGGAGTTCAAATTTTTAGTTATCAGAATCCCCCGACTTCAGAATCCTCGGATTCAGAAGCCCAAAAACTATTTTTTCGATATGGTTGTCATCTTACACCGAATTTCATGAGAAATGCGATGGTAAAGAGAGAAATGGCGCCCGAAGGGCGCCATTCTCTCTACCATCTACCGATCCTGACCCCGATCTCGATCCTGATCCCGTTCCTGACCCCGATGCCGATCCTGACCCCGATCTCGATCCCTATTCTGATCCCGATCTCGATCCTGACTCCAATACCGATCCCGATCCATTCATGATCCGATCCGTTCATGATCCCGATCACTCAATCCCGATCCCGATCCTATCCCGATCACATAATCAACCCGATCTCAATACTTGCGAGGTTTCACCCGTTCTTTATGATCTTTTCACAGATCAATCCCAATCTTTTGGCCGATCGAATACCCGATCCCGATCCTCACCACATGATCTACCCGATCCTATCCCGATCACATAATCAACCCGATCCGATCTCGATCTCATGATCCTCCTGATTCGATCTCGATCGCAGGATTAGCACGATCACGATCTTATTGAGAGGTCATCGCTTCCAGATCGCCTCCGATCCTATTTTACTCGATCTTTAACCCGATCTATAATTTGATCTTCACCGCATTTCACCCGATCTCGGCCATTTTTGTCCCGATCTGTGTCAAATATTCGGCCCGATCTTTTACAAAAAATGAGTATGCAAATTTCTGCCCGGTTTTTCATTAATCCCCACGATCCACTAGTTCTATTTATACAAAAAAACAACGTGCAAAGTCTGGATTGAAAAAAGTAATATCACGATCGCTCCAAAAAGCTTATCCACCGCAGTTTTTATAAAATAAGGAGGATTCTGAAAGTTTGGGACCATTCTGACGTGCACCGGCTCCGGAAAACCGGTGCAATTATTTGCATATTTTTTTTCACAGGGGGGACCACGTCAAAAAAGTGAAAAATCATCAAAAAAATTTTTTTTTACTTTTTTCTCCATTTTTGTTCAGAATTTTATGGGGAATCCGAATATGCTATTATTTTTTCGGTATCAGGGATTCTGGAGCCTCCAGAAGCCGAGATTCAGATGTCAAAATTTTTTTTTTCCATATTATAGTCCATTCGATTCAGTTTTTCACGCTGATATTGAATCTGAAAAAATTTTCTCAATCAGACTTCTGGGGCATGAGTTACAGCCTTCTGACGTTTGGATTCTTAAAACTTTGAGTGTGTGTTGCGTAGCCGCTATACGAGGCATTGGCATGATCCAAAGTGCATTTCTGGGTTATCGACCGTGGCGCATCTGATGATCATCATTTTACGATTCTGGGGTCATCAGAGTCCTCGGATTCTGAAGGCCCAAATATTTTTTTTCCGTTTTGCATGATTTTGGTGGCTATTAGAGGGTAATCGACTACGGGGAGCTCAAATTTTGAGGTTTCAGAATCCCCCGACTTCAGAATCTTCGGATTCCGTAGCCCAGAAAGGTTTTTTTGAAATGATATTCCTTTTGCTCCAAATTTCATGGGAAATGCGATGTTAGCGAGAGAAATGGCGCCCCAAGTACGCCATTCTTTCTACCATCTACCGATCCTGATCCCGATCCTTTTCCCGATCCCTATCCTGATCCTGATCCCGATTCCGATCTATTAATAAAGTATATGGTTGTCATCTTGAACCGAATTTCATAGGGGATGCGATGGTAGAGAGAGAAATGGCGCCCGAAGGGCGCCATTCTCTCTACTATTCATCATCCCGATCCCGATCCTGAAACCGATCTCGATCCCGATCCTGATCTCGATCACATAATCCACCCGATCCTTTCTCGATCGCATGATCTACCCGATCCTGATCATTTAATCTACCCGATCCCCGATCACTTACAAGGGAACCGCGTGACATGTTTTTCGAGTTTTGCTTCGAAATAGAGCTCAATAGTTTCATTTGGGTCCAAAAAGGTCCCCCAAAAAATATTACGTGCCAGTTCGGGCGTTAAGCCGTTTTTTCGGCGTCCGAAAGTTTCATTTATAGCATGGTTTTATCATGAAATGCTTTTCGAGCGTCCCTTCACTCAAGCCTCCATGGCGAAGTGGTGTTGACGTTGGGTTTTCGAACAGGATGTAACCGGTTCGGTTCCCAGCAGAGGAAATTTTTATTTTTTAAATTTTTATTCAAATAATTTTATCACAAAATAAAAATGGCTTCATTTTTTAGTATTAACTGTTTTTTATTTCAAAAAATAATCTATAAATGAACGGGTTGCTTTTAAAAAAAATTATGCACATTTTTTTTCTTTTAAAAAAAGTTATTTGTTTTTTTTTGTGTTAAAAAAGCTTATATATTTCTTTAAATAAAAAACAGTTAATACTAAAAAATGAAGCCATTTTTATTTTGTGATAAAATTATTTGAATAAAAATTTAAAAAATAAAAATTTCCTCTGCTGGGAACCGAACCGGTTACATCCTGTTCGAAAACCCAACGTCAACACCACTTCGCCATGGAGGCTTGAGTGAAGGGACGCTCGAAAAGCATTTCATGATAAAACCATGCTATAAATGAAACTTTCGGACGCCGAAAAAACGGCTTAACGCCCGAACTGGCACGTAATATTTTTTGGGGGACCTTTTTGGACCCAAATGAAACTATTGAGCTCTATTTCGAAGCAAAACTCGAAAAACATGTCACGCGGTTCCCTTGTTAATCTACCCGATCACGATCACTTATTCGACCCGATCGATTCTCGATCTCACGATCCACCTATAATAATATTCATAATCCACATTCTGATCTCGATCCCGATCACGATCCTTTTCCCGTTCCTGATTCTGTTCCCGATCCCGATCCTGATCCTTTTCCCGATCATTATTCTGACGTCGATCTCTATCACGATCCTGATCCCAATCACATAATATACCCGATCCTCACCACATAATGTACCCGATCCGATCTTGATCACATGATCTACCTGATCCGATACCGATCTTTTAGAGGATAGATCGGATAAATCATTTTACAAAATGATTTGTCCGATCTATCAGTAAATGAGTATGCAAATTTTTTGTGTGATCTCATTGGTATCCCCCGATCCACTAGTTTTGAAACTGCAAAATCAGCAGGGCAATTTAAGGCTTCTGTTATTCTTGAACAAATTGTTACATTGCTTATATGCTTATAATAAATATATCAGGGGGGACTGTGTGTGTTTAGAAATGAAAAAAATTTACACTAACCGAGACACTCCCCTTAATAATTTGCTTTTCCGTCTCAAATAAAGACAAACTTCAAAAGTTGTAGTTTAATTTCTTTATTTTAGAATTTTTCTGCTTTACAAAAAAGATGTATTTTTTTTGATTCAACATTTTGAATATTTAATTTTTAAACCGAATAAATTAAATGCTAATGTGATGAACATATTAAACCGCAAGCATTGAAAAGAAATGACAAAAACGCGTGTCGACCGAGATGAATATATCGATAAAAATTTGTGTTGTATTTGAGTACCGCTGCTTTTTAACAGAAAAATGTTATCCAAAAATAGACACAATTTTTTAACGTAAAAGCATGCATTTAATTTATTTTTGCGGAAATTATTCACTTTTTGCATTACTCGTTATAATTTCTGTTTTGACACTAATGTAGGCTTGAAAATTGTCTTTAAAAATGTTCAAATTTTTGTTGTAAATAATAAAATTTATTTTGCACTATTACTGCAGAACAGAAAATTGAATATCACGAAACACGTGATATTCAATTTTTTTGTACGGCGCGCCTGTAGAAATTGCTAAAAAAAGTTGCAATTAATCGCTTTGAGGTCAAAGACAATGGTACACAGAAATTAACATGAATAATATTTAATAGTTAGAAAATAAAATGAGATATGTCCCACCTCAGTGTGCGTATTACACTTGA
Source organism: Panagrolaimus sp. LJ2400 (assembly GCA_024447215.1). Lineage (NCBI taxonomy): Eukaryota > Metazoa > Nematoda > Chromadorea > Rhabditida > Panagrolaimidae > Panagrolaimus > Panagrolaimus sp. LJ2400. The sequence goes on from JAMRYA010000033.1 coordinate 164,896, forward strand.
ATTGGCTCTTTTAGTTTTAATTGCTTGTGATGAACAAGATAAATAATATTTTTATACCATATTCAAAAAAGAGTATTTTAAATACAAAAAAAAAGGAAAGTACAACAAAAATTAAAAAAACAATAAACATTTTTATTAGTTTCTCATAATTGGCTTTTCATTCTCTGGTGTCCATGTTTCAATGAGTGGTTGTAAATCTCGAGGAAAAGGTTGTGTATTATTGGAACGGATAGGAAAAGATAAATTAGCATTTGGTGCAAGGTTATTTTGAAGAAAAGTAAAAAAATAGTTGACATTTATTGGTGGTGTACTACTTCTATTCAAAGATAAATAAAGTTTTTCAATTTTATTTTTAAATTTTAGAGAAAGTAACTTTTCAGAAGTTTCTGCAGACGTGCAACATCGATCGCATCTGAAATAAACGAGAGTTAGATACAGAGGGATCTTTAAAAAATGTATTATCGATTTTAGTAGACCCAAATCTACAGGTTGGTCCAGTTATAATATTATGGAGCGTTGTCAAATATGTTTTAGTAGATTCCAAGTATTAATATACAGTATATTTAAGTTCTGCGAGAGTCTTTTGCACACAAGATTGTGGCATTCATGGACACTTTGCCAAACTGCGCCAAATTTAAATTTGATCTCATTCCAGCTTAAAATTGCCGTAAAATATGAAAATCAAGACTTTCCTAAATATAATAGTTGAAAAATTAGCCTTCTAGCTTAGATAGTGACAAAATGGCAGCCATTTGAAAACTTGCATCTTCTATGAAAAAACAGAAAAATGTTTTTTTGATATTTTTCTTGTTTTATATTTATATAATGACAAATGGCAGCCATTTGAAAAATATTTTTTAAATGGCTGCCATTTTGTCATCATTAAAGCTACAAGAGTGATTTTTCGACTATTTTGTGCAGATCTGACGTCAGCTAAAAAAAACTGAATTTTCAAAACCCTTCAACTCCTTCGTCAGATTTCCTCCTTTCATCTTAGCCGCTTTTTGCATGAAGCGTCAGATTTTGGCTTACCCCCTCCCTCTCCTAAAAGCGCTGACGTCAGATCTGGATGTTCCCATATAGCGAGTTTTACCTAGAACAAGGTCAAATTTGAAGGTGATGCAATTTGGCGATATATTTCCAAATGCAAAAAACCTTATTTGCAACAGAAAGCTACCGTCAGTGATGACTCATTCTACTAAATATGAGCTCCTAGAAGTTCAAAGGGAGCGAATTGTGTTTAAAAAAACCAGATGCATGGAAAACTCATGTAGACCACCCTGCATCAGTTTTACCTATCCTATAGTTATGAATGTTTTTTATACAGAATTTTAAAAACTTACGCAATTCGACGAACATGTAAAATTTCAGCAAATATATCTTCAAATGGCACTTTGATATCATTTTCATAAACAATCTCACAAGATATATCAATCTTAACCAACAGCTTTGATTTTGCCAAAAATTTGAAATCATTAAAGTGTACCCTTGTAGTAAAACCAAGTGACAAATATTTGAGACTATTTTTTGCAATGCTTTGTTGAAAAAATGGAGGAATTCCATCAACTTCAATAGAATGTGTCAGCCATAATCGCTTGAAAGGGAACTCATCTTTATAGTAATATCCCGTTTCAATTGATAAGGAATTATAATAAAAATGTTTGTAAATTTTTGAATGGCCATCACAATTTCTTTTTAAACGATGAACAAGATTGTAGCGATATTTGTAATAAAACCATTTACATGTTTGATAAAGTTTTTGTAAATGTTGGTGGCTAATTTTGTCATAGAGGTAATGGTTGATAGTTTTGCGGAAGGGAAAGCTTTGCATTTTTGTGGTATCATCAAGTAATACGGGGGGAAGCTGTTCGAAGGGAAGTGTGTCTAAAAAAAGAAGTGTCTTTTTGATTTTTTTTCATCATTCGCTGATACCTGTAATAAAGCTTTTTTTGATGCTTTCAACTCTTACAAAAAAATCATTGAAATTGTATCGTTCAGAGTATAAGATGATAATGTCATAGATAGCTTGGAAATTCACTCTTGTAAAACTGTAGTTCAAAACCTTTTCTATCAGTTTCTTTCCAGCTTCAAGATTTTGAAGATCAAATTCAAATTTAATAGAATCAATCCAAAATTTTGTTGTTTCATCAATTGAAGTTTGACTAAATTCTTCAATTTTTGAATGATATTTTTCTTTCATTGTTTTATCATCGATAAATAAACGGCAATATCGAGACAGTAATTGTAACAGTGCCTAAAATAAGTGTTATTGAAAATTATAGTTTAAAAAATTGGACTTCACTAAACGGTGGACTGCTCTTTTAAAAAAAAGTTTCTCTTTTTGTTTTTTTTGGCAAACTGACTCATGACACGTTTAGTACAAAAGAAAAAAGGGATCTTCCAGAGCTGACGTCAGCAAAAAATCAAATTTTTAAAACCTTCTACCCCCAGCACTTTTTCTTTAGAGCTCAAGGTGAAAATCACTTTTTGCTTGACCCCCTTCCTCACCTAAAAGTGCTGACGTCAGCACTGGACACTCCCAAAAAGTGATTAGAGAAGCAAAGAAATAGGAAAGAGCAGTCCATCGTTTAGTGAGGCCCTAAAAGGTTGGACTTACTTCCCCATCCTTTTTATCCATTTCCAAAAAGTTAATATAAGCCATCCATAAATTTTGACACCACGAATTTTTATAAAGTTGAATTTCCATATTTTTAATTACAAATTCTTCATTATTAAGTTTTTGCAACAATTCGATATATTTTTCTGCATCACTACAGCAGTCAGTATTCTTAATCTTTTGATAGAGTTCACATGCAGCTTTATATTTCACAATCATTCCTCTACTTAATGGAATTGCTTGAAAAAAAATTTGATGAAAAAATTTCCATATTATTAAAAAAAAGAATTATTTAACTTACGACTATATTCATCATAATAATCTAAAGCTTTTGACAACTTTGAATGTGGTAAAGAAATAAAGATGTTCATAGCATAACTGGTATCTTCATGTAATTTTGCTGTATTTTTGTCAGCATTATTATATGAAATAAGAGGATCAGAAGAATAGGTAGGCCATTCATTGAGGTGCTAAAATTTGAGAAACATTTTTTTTTACATTTTTGTTATTCTTAAATGTAGAGTGATGCTTTCCGAAGAATGTGTGCAAAAAAAAGCCTTCGAGCAGTCTGGCTCACCATTTTTTTTCACACCATTTTCAATTTCTGAACTTGGACTGATTTTACTTACATATATAGGAAAAGTTTCAAAGTGTTTTCTTGATATGTTGAATCGTTCACTGTTACCGTAATTGTAAAGTCTAAAAAACAACAATTAAGAAATAATCAAACCGAAGAATTTTTTACCTTAACCAGTAATCCCATATTTTTGAAATAGCTGTATATTTATCCGTAAAAGCTTCAAGATGACGAAATTTTTTCGATAAATTATTTGATTTTGCTAATTTGCGATTCAAAGATTTTATAGCTTTTTTATACCCAGGTGAAAGTTGATTCAAATAAGGAATTTCAATGGCAGCCATTTTTCTTGTTCATCCAACAAAATGAAGAATGAATAGTTTGATTGTGGCAATGAAAAACAATTTCTTAGTCAGAATAAATTGCTAAAAGCTTTTTTTAACACTTTTAAGTTTTTTTTTGTTTCTTTGTTTAAAAAAAAAGAAAGATGCCTTCTTTTTTTGGAGTACCAATATTCGTATATTATGTTCAGTCCAAACTAAAAGCAAAAATTGATTTTTTTGCTACATATGTGAGAGACAAAGTGTATATTGAACATATAGGGGTTGTACTGTAGATATTGAATTCAATCAAGCAAGAAAAAATCGCGCAAAGAAAACTGTTTTTTTTTGCATCATTATCAGCAATTTTACCCCTGTGCGTCTATCATAGGACTTATGGTGAAAAAATGCAATAACATCGTTAAATATAGTTGTATGTGCTTTGTTCTCTAAAAATTTTCAAAAACAATTTTAAAAAAAAATTAATTAAATTTCGAAATTTTGGTTTCGATTTCAATATATCAATTGTTGCATGATTTTTACAAAAATGTCACCAATTTCGATCCTGTTATTTTGTTCCAATTTCAAACAATGTTTTAAAAATTTTTTTCCCTAATGGGGATTCGAACCCCAGTCTTCGGTTGGAGAGACCGATATCATAACCACTGGACTATTAGGGACATAACAAAGTGTATGCTTTAGGTGATGGCAACAAAAAATATTATTTATTGCTTCTTTTTTCTTTCATTCATTTTTCTTCTTAGCTTTATTAAAGAAGCATTTTTTGAACACTTTTTAAAGCTGCCATGTTTTATATAACAAACACTTTTTTCAATAAATTTTTTTTGTTAAAGGTCCAAGCCACCACAAAATTTTTAGCTGAAATATGTTAACACGAAAGCAGTAAAATTCAGCCTAAACTTCTAAAAACTCCGAATCTTAAAATTCTGATAAGTATTTTTATTATTATTGATAATAAACAATGTATTTTTTCCTTCAAAATTTGGGCTTGCAAAAAAAACATTTTATTAAAAAAAAGAATAAATTACAAGAATCTTTTAAACTTTATATTTTCAAATTGTTATGCATTTTTGTTGCTGGCTGGGTACTCGATTTTAATGTTGTTCCAACCAAAGGAATGTTTTTGTGGAAAAAATAAGCTGCATATTCACGTCGAGCAATTTTGCTAAAAACAACAAACAGTGTTTTTTTTACAAATACATTTATTTTGCATGTATATCTTACCTAAGCAAAAAGAAGGATACACTTCCTGACAACGCCAAGGCATCATTAAGAAATGGCAAAATTGCAGCAAAAAATGCATTTATGCTTTCATCAGTTGGAAAAAAATATCGTTGTAAAGTATACGATGTTCGGCCAAGTTGCACAATAAAAATTATAATTGACATATCTGAAAGCGTTTTTTTGAAGTTGAAGTGATTTGTAATAGGGTTGTGCCTACCCTCAGGGCAAATGTTAATTAAACACTCTTCCGCTAGCCGGAGACTTCGGGAATAGAGGATTCGACTCCGATCCCCGGAGTCAATGATCCCTCTATATTTCAAGTGCCTATATTATTTTGCCCCGAAGAAAGAATGTCTAATTAACATTTGCCATGAGGGTAGGAATAACAGTGATCCGGAAGTCGAAATTTGAAAAAATCAAAAGAGAAATAAAAGAAAAATATTTCTTTTTCAGTTTCTGTCAGAATTGAAAAAAATCGAAACTTTGATTTTGCATGCATAGTTCTGATAATAATGACTTACATAACAAATGCTTTTCATTTAATTTATATGTAGCAGTTTTCTTTTTATTACAATAAAATTTTCCAAATGATAAACAATTTAATGCTGCATCAACAATTGTAGCAGAAAAATATGTAAATGAAGATACTGCCTTTGCAGTGGCTTGAGTATTTGGATTTGCATGTACAGCACTGACACTTCCACTAGCACTATTATATACATATCGAAATGGTTCATGAAGTCTCCAACAAATAGTTAAAAATGGTACAAATATTAATACTACCGTATACCATTGCTGCCTTTTCCAAAGCCTTTGATAATAAACGGGAAACCATATTGATGTAAAACGATTAAAAGCCATTAAAAATCGACCAAAAAATTGTAGTCCTATTACGAATTGGGTAAACGAGGACATAAAAGATGAAAAATATATGTTGCTTTCATAAAAATTAATTAAAAATGAAATCAATGAAATTTTTTGAACTATCAGATACTGTAAATTAAATTAAATTTTTGTTTGCAGTGATTTTTTTGATGATAAAAGAAGTATTAGTTGAATATTTATATTATTGCGCAACAAAAATAAACTCAGAAAAATATGCTTTTATTTAAAAAAGCTGTGAAAAGGGATCGTCCAGACGTGACGTCACGCAAAAATTCAAAATTTTGAAACCCATCCACCCATATCATCACGTTATTTCTTTTAATCTTTGCCGCTTTCAAGGTGAAGCGTCACATTTTGTCTACCCCCATCCTCCCCTAAAATGCCTGACGTCACGTCTGGACGATCCTCCCAAAGGCACAATCAGTGATGTACCTTTTTATTTTTCGTAACTCCGGAGTCGAAAAGCGGCACTTTGATCAGAGTCAGACATGAGGTGAAGCCGATTCCAATGACTCCGGAGTCGAGGTTGGAAACAAAACTGGGCACAATCTTCTCCAAAAATTTTCTTATATATTTCGAAACTAATAACTTACAACAATAAAACTTAAAAAATCTGCAGCAAGAACAATTCGAAAAATATCATAAAATGCTCCAGCAAATTTAGTTTTTCGTTTAACAATTAACAATAATAAAATTGTTAAATGAAATATATAGAATACACTTTCGGCTATCAACAAAATAACAAAATATGCATCAACTTCAACCATGTTTTTTTTTTATATATTTTTCTTTAAGTTTTTTTTCTAAAACTTTTTTAATAAAAAGTTTAGTTTTTTCTAGAGAAATATTTTATCCCAAGTGAAGTTGAGTGAAGCAAATATGTAGACGATAACAAGACAGAAATTTTAAGAAGGAGCAAATATTCAGCTAATTGGCTTAAGTTAAATGTTGTTGTTGCCTTTAGTTAATTAATTAACACTATTTGTCACGTTTTTTTCCAACTGATATATTTATTTACACAAATTTCATATTTTTAATTATGTCATTGGCTACGATATTATTATTAAAATTTTTGTGTTATGTATACTGTGTCAGCATTTAATTTGTATTTAAAATGTCTGTCAATATATTAAACATAAGCAATGAAGAGAATAAAATATTTCGAGATAAATGCACATATGATGAAATGCATCACAACAGACCCGTCTAATAGAAAAAAGGAAATTGAAAGAAAAAAGTGAGGTGTGAAAAAATTTTATTATTTTTCCTTTGTTCTTTTTTTACAGATACGTAATTTTGAGCTTAGTTTTTTTTTTTGGAACTTCTTTTTATAAAATCCATCCATCTTTTAGTCATCCACTCCACGGGACCCGTCAATCCACCAATTAGTCAGTCACCTTTAACAAAACATCATTAGTTTCTGCAAAACGTTTTAAGAAGGCTTCAAGTTTTAATAATTCTCATTTTGGAAAATTGAAGAATCAGATTTTAGTGTGCTGCAAGCTTTTAAAGTTTGTATTTTATAACACTTTTTATTTTTTTTATCCAATTATAAATAGATTTTTATTATTCGGTAGAAAAATTATGATTTCACAGGTGTCGGAAAAATTTTGGCATTTGCAGTAATAGGAGATGTGAACATGCTTGGAAGTGCAGGATTCAAGTATTTTATTCTATGTGAATTAGATTTGTAAAAGTAAAATGATCGAAAAGCATTTCGAGTTGACGAACTAAAAAAACAATTTCATAATCGAGAAATTTTAATGAAAACTTATAAAACGCAGTTCTATAATAGCAAGATAATTTGCATATAAGAACTATACCTTAAAAACATCAATGAAAGACTTCCACTCCATGCAAAAATACCGGATAAAGCAGGATAAATGACAGTAAAAAATGACATCAATTCCTTGTTGGTTGGAAAAAGAAGTCTATTGGCATTAAAAGAAATTCTTAACAATTGTGCGACAAATGTTACAAGAGAAACATCTAAAAAAGGGTTTTTGTTGGTTTTTGTTGTGGATTATTGAGAAGAGGGCTGGAACTTAGGCGTGGTCACTTTTGGGTACAGATATCTAGGGATATGATAATCAGGGAAGATTTTAAAGGGACAGAAAATTGGGGAAGGACATTTTAGGAAATGATGTTTGAGGACTGAAATTGGGAGACAGAGGATATGACATTTGGTTCTAGCGAGTGGGAAAAAAAGATAAAGTCTTACACAATAAATTCGCTTCATTAATATTATTGTTATTGTTGGTATTTCGATGTTGTTTGTATATGACAAATTTCATAACAGATAATAAATTTAAAACTGCTGTAAAACATGTTGTTGAAAAATATGTTATTGTTAAAATAAGATTATGAATACTTTGAATATTTGCATCAGTATAAAAGATGAAAACTGTGCTCTCTACATTATTAAAAATGAATTCAAGTGATTTATCAAATTTCCAAGCAACAAAAAAAAGTGGTATTAAAAATATTACTACAGTAATCTGCCATTCTGATTTCCAAATGCTTTTATATTTTAGTGGAAACCAAATAACCGTAAATCGATTAAAAGCAAGAAATAAATGCCCAAAAAATTGTATTAAATTTCCATATACTAGCGTATTCAAAAGACAAAATGCCAGAGTTGTGTTATCTTTGGCAAAATCATTCATAAACGAAAGTAGCATAATTTTTGGGGATGATAATGTCTGCGAAATAAAACTTAGAATATCTGCAAATAGGACAATTTTAAATAAATTAAAAAATGGCCCTTTAAAAATAGTTTTTTGCTTTGCAAATATTAAAATAAAAACTGATAAATGAAATGAATATAGAATTATTTCAATAACAAAAAATGCCCAAATAAACGGGCTTAAAGCCATAATATATTCAAAATGTTTAAACAGACTGTTTTCTTTAAAAACACTTTTGCATGAGTAGAACAAAGTTTCAAAAGAATTGAAATAATTAAATTAGTCGTCTGTTACCAAGGAAGACTTTTTAAAATTAATACGTGATAAAAAAGAATGTCATTGAAGCATGAACAAATGGTTCATTAAATGGCATACAGTTCCGTATTTTTACTAATTAATGGGGGAATCCCACCTTTAATAATTTTTTTTACATCGGCATTAATGATAGTCTCGATACCTATCTCCACTTTGTGGATCAAAGCATAACACAGACATTATTGCAACATCGGCAAAAAAAGAAAAAATAAACACATTGAAGTAGTTTCATTGGGGCGTTCAAAACAATATGTTACTTTTTTGTAAGCTTGTGAAGCACGTCTTGAAGCGAGTATTGATAATATAACTGTTTCAGTAGACCGTAATTTAAAAACATATATTTTTCAGTATTTGTCGAGCAAAGGGGGTAGAAACGGATCAATTATTAATTAACACTATTTTACTTTAAATGTTTTTTATTTACCATCATTTTACCAATTTTTTGACTTTTGTGTAATGTAAAAAGTGTTGGTTTAATTTGTTACAAAAACTGAGCAAAGCATACTACAATTTTATGTTTTTGCTTCACATTTGTTTTTATCTTATTTTTAGAAATCTAATTTTGCCATTATTTTCAACCGTGTTTATTGAAATGTAATTAAAATTTCCTCTTACGCTTTATTTATTATTTCTATTACTAATGCGATTTTCTGACGTTGTTCATTTGGCAAAATTGAATTATTTTTTTTTAAATTGTTTTTTGTAAATTTTTAAAGAACAAAGCACGTACATATAACATAGATAAACAAAAAAATAAATACAAGCAAAACGTAAATCATTAAAGTTATTTAAAAAAAGGTTTGAAGCTGTTCATAAAGAATACCATACATAAATAAAGCAATGTCTTTTCAACATTTTAAAAAAGTATTAAAGGATTGTTTTTTTATCATGGAATAATTTGAATATTATTATTATTTTGATTTAATTCTGATAGATTTGAAACAGAAGAAGTTTTCTTAGGCAGCAGAATAAAATGAGTTTTCAAGAATGAAATGCATGCATCTCGATATGGAGTAATAACAATAATTGTTGTTAAGGGATTTGCAATTGGAAGACATGAAAGCAATAAAGTTACACCTTGGGCAAGTCCAGGAATATTTGCTTTTGAAACTGTCATAATTACAGAAAATCCAATTGGGATCATACAAGTAATACTCGGAACAATTGTCTAAAAAATAATAATTTTTTGGTTATTTAAAGTTTTTTTATCACTGATTTTTAAAAATTTTAGATTTTAAATGGTTACAATATTATATTTACACAAATTATTATTAAAAATTTGATTTAAAATAATACAATGTAAATACACTCACACTTTTTTGAGCAAACAACATTCAGTTTTCTCTTAAATAGAAAACTTAAAAAAGGATACGATACTTTTTGTTATTCCTTTTTCAAAACAATTTTAGTTTTTAAAAAAAAAGTTTAGTGAACGCTGTATTGCAAAATTATTAAATTGTTAAAAAAACATGTCACTTCAAACACAAGCAATAGTCATTGTTAGGGGGGGCTAGACCTTTTTTTACCGAGTCATACATGAGAAAAGAAAAAAAGGTTTTTTCTCGTTCATGACTCCGACATGCACGGGAAAGAAAAGTTTTACATGCCAGAGTTGATTAAGACAAAAAAATTAATTAAAAAATGTTAAAACAAAAATTATTTTGAAGTACTTAAAAAATTTGCTAGGGTCGACTCACCCCTATCGATTCCGATACAGACGCCGGCATCGGAGTCGAAGTTACAAAAACACTAAGCATAGGTAATTAAAAAATCATTCCCTTTTTTTCCGTTTTTTTGTATATTTTGAGTTTACTCATTTTGGTCATTTTTTATTATTGCATAAAAATTTAAGAAAAAGCTTGTGGAATATAAATATTACATACCTGTGCTAAAAGGGTAAAAGTTAACTGCCGTTGAAATTGAAAATTTTTACTTGAGATTTGATTTTTCATTAATAAAAGTTTTTTATAGATTTTTAAATTTGTATAAAAAATTATTACATAGCTAATATTAACCAAAATAAAAGCAAATGCAAATTGTAGCTGAAGTTCAATAGATTCAATATTTGCAACAACAAAATTTGGAATTCCATGATAATAATATGAATCATTCATTAGCTGTTGAACATGAAATTCATGACTTTCTTCTCTGAATGAAAAAACAAAAAAATCGGTTACTGTATAAAGAGTTGCTAAAAATGTTGGAATTGCAAGAATTCCAAAATATTGTAAAAGTTTAAGCTTTTTCTCTTTTACAATCATAAAATATCGAAAAATATATTGTACAGATATAGAAGTGAGACAATAAAAAAGTGTAAAACACCATAGATGTACAAAGAGTGAATTCCAGGGATATGAAATATTGGAAAAGAATCCACTACACATAATAAAAAAGCTTCCATCTTTATAATCAATTTGCTGAAATATCAAATAAATAATTTATGTATGTTATCTTAGCAGGTTTAGGTAACGAAAAAAAAGTGATGAAGAAAAATTTGCATATCATTAAGGACGTACACAGAACAAAATTTTTGAGGGAAACACGCCTTTGATCTTTTGCCGCTTTTACTTCAAAGAAATTTGTGAATTTCAGAGGGAGGGAGAGGGTAATGCCCCCCTTTTTGGTAGACAGTCTCTTAAGCTCGAAAATAAATAAAAACAAACCGGTTTCGTAATAAATTCGGAGAAAGTATATAAAACATCAATTAAACAATTTTGTATTAATATTGGGCGATATCCAAGCATTCGAAAATTTGTTTTTCGAATTATTAAATATAATAATAAAGAATTTAGTAGTAAACCAATAATAGAATTAAAAGAATCAATAATTTCAATCAATAATCGAAGATCTATTGATGGTGTTTGACGTGACATGTTTCTTTAACAATAATTTTACAATACAGCGCTAAACTATTTTTCAAAAAACGAAAACTGTTTTGTTTGAATTGAAAAAGAATTAACAAAAAAGTATCGTATTCTTTTTTTTAAGTTTTATTTTTAAAGAAAATACTTTGTGTTGTTTGCTCAAAAAAGTGTGTGTATTTACATTGTATTATTTTAAATCAAATTTTTAATAATAATTTGTGTAAATATAATATTGTAGCCATTTAAAATCTAGTATTTTTAAAAAAGTATAAATCAGTGATTAAAAAACTTTAATTAAATAACCCAAAAAAATACATTGATTTAATTTAATTTTTTTCGTATATTTTTTTGCTAAAAAATAAGACAATTAAAAAATAAGGCGTCATAGAAAAAAATTTCACGTCTTTCTACTTTTTATATGTACACAAAAATTTTACGGTATTGAATGTTCGGTGTGTTATAATTTTAACAGAAGAAAACATTTTACTGCTTTAAAACATTTTATTAATTGGAATACATAAGACATTTTTTCAAAAATATAATTGCAGTGTCATAATCGCGTCTGATGTCTTCTAATGATCAGTCTAAAACATTTGTTTTTTTAAATAATTGAACATAAAATGAAAAAAAACTGACATAACAAAATCCGTTCATGCATCGTTGAAAACCTTGTTTGACACAATCTGCTTCAGTTTTGCAGTAGTGGTCGATTTCCTGAAAAATGGAATAACTTGGAAAAACTTTTCTTTACTGTCAATGATTGAATCCTTTTTTCGTCAATAATAAATTCATCACCAGCAATGATTTTTTGGTCACTGTTAAGTTTATGTATATAAAGAGGCAGGGATTTGGATTTAGGAAACTATCTTGTATTTTCTTAACACAACACAAGACCAAACCAAAATATATAAAGCACAGAGAAAAATTAATTTTTATATATTATTTCGGATAGTAATTTTATTAAAATAGAATAACTTAAAAAACAACATACGTAGCATTCTCGTCCTAAACAGTAATGACCATCACTGCAATCTTGATTTGTTACGCATGGTTCTCTTTGAATATGTGCAGCGTGTGCTGAAAACATTATGGCACAAACAATTCCAACAACAAACAAGAAATTCATTGTTTATTTTCAAAGTTAACAGCTACCTTCCTAAAATAAATTTTAACACAATTTGTAAAAAAAGCCTTAAAAAATGTTATGAGTATTCAAAGGTTAGAATTAATGGAATGCCATTTATAAATAAATTGTCATTATGCAAAATCAGTTAGAAGCAGAAAGACAAAAGATAGAGTATCAGCGAAAAAAAATCAACAATATAAAAAAGAAATGTAAGCTACAATTAAGCTTGTGTCACGCGGCGTAATGTGCAGCATAAATATGTCTCAATAACAGAAAATTTATTAGTTGTCTAACTAAAAAATGCTCTCTAAACCATTATTTTTGTTGTAAAAAAATGTGTTAAAAATTTTAAAAGCTTTCAGACGACAAAGCTCTTTTCAATCAACGATTTTTTTTGTTTGATTTTTTGAAAAAAGTATGTCAAAGAATTGTAAAAAGTGAAGAAGATAAAAATATTGTTGTTTGACAATTCATCAGTAATCAAAAAAAATTGTATAATTCAAAAGATCACGCCTTTTTCAAATACAAAAAAAGCAAATAACGTTCTAAAATTTATTCATGTCATTTTGAAAGAAACATTTCTTCATTTATGAGATTAAACAAAATTAATTTTGTTCTAATATAAAAATCGTTTTCAGCACTTCCTCTTTCATTTGTATAAGGAAAAATTTAAAAAAAAAATGAAATTTATTGGGTTGGCCGGTGGGATGTGAAGCGGTTGTGTGCTGCGGCTTGAAAATGAAAAAAATGTAAATAGTTTAATGAAGGGGGTAGTAAACTGAAGAAGTACCTCGTTTTTAATAGAAGAGGGATACTATAAAAGTGCTATCTCTTCTTCTGTTTATTATTAGAATATAGTTTTTGATTTGGTTTTTTTTGTTTATCTTGCCTATAGTTGTTTTGGAAAAATTTGTATGATCTAAATTTTCTTTGTGTTTTATTAACCTTTTTTTTGATGATATAAAATTATATTACAAATTTGCAATGCTAAAATGTATATGTCCCAAAAGAAAGAAAGTTTATGACATTATTTTATTAAACACAAAAAATTACAAAAATAAGCAGAAATTAAAAAAAGGCGTTTCAAAAATTATAAAAACAGACATTAATGCCCCATTAGAAAAACTAAAAAGAAATCATCAAAAAAAAGCATTTTTATTTGCCTTTTGGATTGTTGGTATTCATCTGATTTGATTTGTTATCCGTTGCAGCTTTATATGCAGGATTGTTTGTGTTCGCATTATTTGAATTTTTTTGATCAGATGCATTATCTTTTGGATCTTTTCCTCCTGGCATTTTGGGTTAAATTTCGTGGATATGAAAAATGAAATGAGTTCTGAAAGTAAAAAAATTAAAGATAAATTATAATAATTGTTGAGAAATTTAGAATTATAATTATTTTATACACAGTACGGTAATAAAAATTAAGACCACTCAAAACTCGGATTTAAATGCAATATCGAAGCCTAGAAAATTTGTTAATTTATTACTATTACTATTATTAAATTAGTTACAGTAATATATTTTTATTTATTTAGCATTTTTACGTAGGAAAGGTTAGGATCAGTCAATCAAGGCCCCCGCCCTCCCGGGGATTGGGGAAGGGAGAAAAATTGAAAGTTGGAGAGGAAAGTTGAAGTTTTAAAAATGACGGGGGCGACATAAAATTTCAAAAAGATTTAAAAAAAAAAAATTTTTTTCATCAAGGAGAAAAGACCGGGATCGAAGAAGATGTGTGATAAAAGCGAGGGAAGGGAACAAAAATGGCCATGCCACATGACTGGTTGGGATTGTACTAGCATTAATACATAAAATATTTTCAAGTTTTTTTATTATGCATCAAATGCAGCTTTATATACTCCATAAACAGGGACAAAATATAGCATAACGGTACACACATACTGTCCATAAAACCCAAAAGAAAAAATATAGAAAAATCATTTTTACGAGAAGTCTCCACCCTCAAAAATATTTTTTATAGATTAAAAAGAGTTTTAAAAAGATCAAAAAAAAGTTAATCACCACAAAATATAAAAAGAAACGAAAATATTATTTGTTTTCTTCCGGTTTTATCTGCATTTATTTCTACAATCTTCAACTCCAAATTGCATTTGACTTTTGGTCAGTTTTTTCAAAGGAAATGGGCACACCTTACTTGCTTTTATTTTTTTTTGCAAAAATGGTTGCAAAAAAAAGAGAGAGAGAAAACGGTAAACAATTTTTTTTCTCTCTCTTTCAAGATGGATTATTCTTTAAACAACAACATGTGTTTCAAATAATGTTTTTGCTAAACTTTTATGGCCGCCTGAAAATTTCCCTTTAAATTATATTTGATTTCTTTCAATTATGAAATATGTACAGCATAAAAATACAACAAAATAATACAAGAAATAGGGAAAAGATTTTAAAAGAAGTAATTTAGAAAATTTTTGCAAAATAAAAAAGAAATCGACAAAAAACAGTTTTGGTAATTTACTTGGTGAAGCCAATATTGAAAATTCATTCCAAAAAAAGAAAAGAAAAAAAATAGTTTGAAAATTCGTGCTCTTTCATTAATAATATGTTAATGATTTCTAAACTCAGAGAAAAAAGCATATGCATGAAAACAGTTTTGGTAATTTACTTGGTGGAGCCAATAGAATGAAGAATCATTTTCCATCACGAACGTTATGTTTACAAAGAACATTTTTCTCATTATCTTTCATACTTCCTACGAAAAATATAGCAAAGAATCTAAGAAATTCGAGTCAAATTCAAAAAAACATAAACAAACAAAGTTATTTTTTGCATGAACTTCTTTTTTATTTTAAAATATAACAAACTGCAAAAGCTGTAGTTTAATTTCTTTAAAGTTTTGTCCAACACAAAAGAGAAATGTTTTTTTTATTTCAATAATTTGAATATTTTATTTTAAGAGTCGTTCAAAAGGTATAGGAAAAAGCAGTAATAGACACGCTAAAAAGAAAGACAGGAAGTTTGTTAAAAATATATTACAACATCGATCAGACAGAAACGAATATGTCGTTAGAAAATAAAATGAGCATTACATCATTACTACAATAAGTATTATTTTGTTGTATTTTATGCTATATATATTTCATAATTGAAAGAAATAAAATATAGCTTAAAGGGAAATTTTCTGGCCAAAAAAGTTCAGCAACAACGTTTTTTTTGCACAAAAAAGATAAAAATGAACTTTAAATCCGCTTTTTTTAAATTTCTGTTGTTAACATGTATTTTTAATATCAATAAAGCTAGGTAGTTCTTGACAGAAAAACACCAATAATTGCGTTTTATAATTTAAAAATAACGTTCAGCTAATGTGGGTTTTCTTAAAATCAATAAAAAATGAAAAGTAAGTATCTGGTATTATCGGTGAAATCCCCGGTGATCACCCTGGTGATCGCCGGATTTTCGTTTTCTCTGGGAGATTTGAGCACCCTGAGGGCACTCGTCCCCTGAAATTGAGAATTTACTTTGATGAAAAGCACATAATTAAAAATTTGTCTCATACCTTTTAATAACTAATGCAATATGATCTTTTTTCAATCTAACCGACTTTTAAAGCTCGCACATATGTCTCAAAGAATGTCAGATGGTGACATAAGCAGGCGGTGCAACAAGCATCATGTTTTGAGACTAATTTGCGATCTATAAACGTCGGATAGATTGGAAAGCATCCTCTTTTTCTTCTAGTTTTGATAACAAAAATCCTTACAAAATGTGTTTTACCTTATTCAAGCTTTGCGGTATATTTCTCTCAAAATCTTGAATCTCCAGAATACACTTTTTTGGCAATTCAATTATCGAGTAAAGTTTATGACTTCCTTTGAAAAGAAAAATTTTTATAACCCGCTATGGGTTGTGTTTTGGAAGAAAATATTTTTTTTGCCAAGAAAGAAGACCGAAATTTAATAATTATTGAAATATCAAATTTTGAAGGCTCATGCATTTTAAAACTTTTAATTCCTATAAAAAATATACGACAAATATTTTTATAGCACACAAATATGGACGACTTCTGTTAGCGAAAATGTAAAAATATTTGTTGGAATGGATACTTCACAAATACTTTTTGAATTCAAGTAAAATGGTTTCACTTTTGAAAAATTTTTTATTAAGATTAATTTTTACAGCGCTAAAACAATGAAAAAGATGAATCATATAGCATTTTCATCAAGTATTTATTCAGTTTATGTGCCTAGGCATACAGCTATAATGCAGTACATGTTACGCAATATCCATATCGAGCATTGATTGTTAATCCTGATTTTAACATATATTATAAATCAAATTATGGATATAACCACCAATTTTTTTCATTTGATATTGAAAACATTCCAGTGAAGTTTTCTGTATTTCATTACCAAATGCCACCAGGAAACGAATTATATTTATCCAGTGAAAAGAAAAAATTCAAATTGTGAAAGCCTTAGCATTCATCAGGTAATTGCTTTATTTTCAGAATTAACAGTACTGGAATAATTTTATCTTTCAAGAATCAAGCCGTTGATGTATATTACAACTATGATAACGATGATGACAATTTTGATAACGAAGGTGCAATGGTAAATGTCGAAACTGTTGTACCATAATAAATAATAGTAGACATCTGTTTTTGTGCGAATTTTTGTGTTTTTAAGTCTCGTTTGAAATTCAATATAATATACAACCATTCAAAATGGCTTTTAAGCCAACTGTGAGATAGTGTATCTAAAACCAACTTTTATCTCAAATGCATACATAAAAAAGAATTAACAAAAAACAATATTTACATTAAGTAATTTTCCAGCTTCAATAAAATTTTTCTTCAACATTTCGTTAGGAACAAATCCAACAAATCCAATTTCGATATCTTTCATTTTTTTAACGTATTCTTTTTTAATTCGATCATTTCCATTTTTGAGAATCAAAGCCAATAAAAATTCGACTTTTGATTTTCTTTCACCATCTAATGTTTGCATTGTAACAATTATTGTTTCATTTTCTTTGGATACATTAAATTGCCAATTCGGATTTGTTATATCTGCATTCGAGATTGAGCATAGTTTGATTAGATCTAAAACAAACAAAAACAACGCTTCAAATTTTTTTGTGTGGAGAGTAAGACATACCAAAGACAACAAATTCAGGTTTTTCAATATAACTGTTTCTTGCATCTTTTCCAACAATAGGTTTCTTTTTGGTAAATGAAATATAAATTGGAATTTTTGTTGAACCTGAAATCAGCATTTTAAAAATATTGTTAAAAAATAACAATAAACTCACCATCAGAATCAGCAATAATCTTTTCTTCATTATTTGAAAAATATGAAACACAAAAATTTTGTTTATCAAAAATAATTCGAGCTTTTTCTGGTTCATTTGCTTTTACAACAACATTTGTACTTGATTCTTTATCTTCCAAATGAACTTTTTTTGCACATTCTTTTTCAACAGGTTCTACTATTAAATCATAGAAAGCATTTATATCAAGCTTGAGAGTAACAGTAACTTTCTTTGTCTTAAATTTTGATAGTTTTATTTCCTTTATAGCTTCAAGTGGTATTGAATAAACAAGACCATATGATTCATATGAGGCATAAAGCTAAAAAATGATGATTAGATTATATCTCAGCTAACGTAAAAACTTACTGAAACACTTTTCTTTGAATCACATTCAATAACAACTGATTTTTCAAAAGGTAAAACATCAGCGCATGAAGTTTTGATCAAAATCGTTTCATCAACACGAACTTCAATTCTTGCAATGCAGCTTACCTTAACATCATATTCCATAATTTTTTCACCCATTAAATGTTGAACAATTTCTGCAGTTGTTGAAGTAAGATAAAATTTTAATTCATTTGGAAAAAATGTTTTAAAATTTTCTCCTTTAAAAAGTTTCTTCATTTTTCCAACTGCATTTGGATCATATGGATTTTTTTGATTTTGCATAAAAATAATTGCTGCTGGTTTATGACTTCCAAGAATATCTTTTTTCCATGATGGTGAGTATGCTGGATAACTGGAACCTCCGATGCTGATAATTTTGTAATAACCGTTTTCACGTTGTAACATAATATTAGCCATTGGAATCCATTTTGCAACAGAATCAATAATTAAAATTCTTTCACCTTCTTTGACAGCAATTTTTGTATTTGATATTGCAGCAATCGCATCAACATAAAAAGAATCACCAAAATAACAAAAAATACCATATTTTTGAGCAAATTCACGACATTTAAGACGAAATGCATAGTCTTCAGCAACAGATGAAAAATGTTTGCCATAAACAGAAAATACAAAAGCTTTGATTTGATTGAAATTTAAAAATGATGAAATTTGATCAAAGAATTTAGAGGTTTCAGTAGTAATGGATACTTTAACTTGATATTGTTGCAATGCTTTTGTCTCAACATTATGAGTTGCAAAATATGAATCACTGCCAAGAAATACAATTAAATTTTTTGATGTCATTTTGGGTTACCTAAAAAATGGCTTATTGATATAGTTTGGAAATAAAAATAAAACAAATTTTTAAACATCTAAGCAATTGCGGGTATTCATCGAGAAAGTGAAAATGTTTTTAAAAAAAGTGAATTTTGTTATTTAGGTCATTATCTAAAAAATTTTTAACAATAAGCGTTAATATATTATTCACTTACTCTTCTTCCCTTAACAAAACACTTGTTTGTGGGAGCTATTGATTTTATGGAAATGTCTTAATCAAAGATAAAGTTATTGTAAAATCCATAGTTTTTTTTTCATCACTTGTAGTTTGATCTCTAAAGCATAGAAAAATTTACAAGCTTTTGATAAACTACATTTAAATTAAATGAAAATAAATGCAATAAAAAACTGTTTTTTACTTTGACCGTAATAGCCAAAAAAAACAGACAATAAGAATATTTATAAAAAAGTGATATAGATTTTCGAGATGTTGCTGCTACATTGAACGCCGCACATGCTCAAAAACTTTTTCTCAAAATATTTTTTAAAAAGCTAACTTTCTTTTCTTCGACAACAGCAATATTATAGACATTACACTATAATATTGCTGTTGGAAAAGAATTAACTGTGACTAAAAGCTTCAACTTATTATGCAAACTTTTTATCTTTACAACAATACAATAAAGCAAAAATGATAAATTTCTATTAATCACCAACAAAAATTTTAAACGACTACTACAATAGAAAATGCCCAATACGCTTTAAATTTTTCTATAATACTTTCATAATAATAGTTCCAGTTTGTACACATAAAGTTTATATATCAGTGGTTTTTAATGTTCGCTTTAATAAAACTCAAATATTCAAAAAATTGCGCATGGAAAATGTGACTGCTTTTTTAGAAACACACTCTCGTTTCATTGCTTAAATCATAGACAAAAAATGTAGTTTCGTTATCTTTGTAGTTTAGCGTCAAGAAATGCTTACAAGTGGCTTTTATTTCAAAGTCAGACGAACAATAAAAATATTTTTCCAATAATTCTGTTTGAATATTTTATTGTAGAAAAACTTAAGTTAAAAAAAGCTTTAATAGCCCACAAAGCATTTTATTTTAAAAATAACACATGCTTTTAGAAAAAAACGGATCAGATTAAAACAAAAAATTAATGTTAATCCAATTTTAATTTGTTTAACGTACACAATATCTCCAATGACAAAAATAATTCAATGAACATGTCACAAATGTTTAAACTATCTGTTACCCATTATCTTAACTTTTAAAAATAAAGTTTTTTGCGCTGTCCTTTTCCCAAATAACTTTGTTTCTTTCTAAAAACACTTTTCCAAAAAATCGTGTAAGAAAAAATGCTTTTTTAGAATGTCGATGGTTGTTTTCTTTATGATGTTTTGAGAAAATGTGTTTTTTTCTTTTTTTGGAAAAAACTTCTGATGGTTGACTGTTTTTGTTGACATTCCTTGAACTAAAGTTGTGCAGTGTGAACAGAAAAAAAGAAAAGAAATAGATTTTTCGAAAGGGCAGTTACTGTTGTTAACACATTCATTGATTTTTTTTGTCAAATTGATGTTAGATCAATCTTATAGATCCGGAAGTCTGTTTTTTAGCATTGCAAAAAGTTTTTCTTTTGACATTATTTTTTTTGCGTTCTTTTGCTTTTCACATTTCTTTCTTTAAAAAAGAGAGTAAGAAAGTTTTGGGGTTTCTTTTTTTGTCGACATAAAAGAAAGAATCATCTATTTTGTATCATTCTGTCAAATATTTATAAATACTTTATTTCTTTTTATTTACATGAAATGGTTTTTCAGTAAAATAATTTATCTGTTTATCACTGCTTGAGCAGTATTACTCCTTCCAGATTTTATACTTATATTGCGGTTTTGTTTTTTGATTTAAGAAAATTGATTTGAATTTCCACGTTATTTTTGTAATAAATAACTTTGATGCAGAATTTTTAGTTTCCCATTTTTGTTATAATTGTCTCCAATGGTATTGCTCGTTGGTTTGGCGCCTGGCCATCAAACATCACAATTATATTGTACTTCTACAAAGCAGAATTGTGAAGATTTGTGGATTAATAAAAGTTTGTTTGTTTCTTTGATTTTTATTGACAAAAAAAATAATTATCTATTTTAGTATCTTTTGATGATGAAGAAAAAGTTGATGAAATGTTCCAAAATCTAAAGATCAACATTACAAAAAAGTTTGGAAAGAATCATGAACTTGGAATGCTTTGTGTTTATCTTGGTAGTAATTTTGATTATTCCTATGGGAATGCCATTCGAGAGAAATTTATTTTGAGTGGTCTTTCTGTTGGATTTAAAGCAGTAGAAATTATTGATCTTTTTGCTGCTATGTTTTTTGATGCATTGCGGCAATCAAATTTTAAACCAGAAGAAAATGATGTGATTTGGATTCACAATTATGGAACATGGTTTATTTGGAAGAAACTTAATGATCAGTGTGAACTTATTCATTGTGACAAGCGTGGTGATACTTGGGTCACAGAAGAGCTGATGGAAAAATACGAGCAAATTAGCGGCAAACAACCAGATGTCGTAATTTACGGCCACGCTGTTCGTGACTATCTTGTTAGCTTTTTTAGTAGCAGATATCAATTATTTGTTTTTGAAAATTTTTATTATGCTTCTGGTGCATTGGTTAAAGCAAGAATTATGGCTGGAAAGAGCAAGTTTTTATGTATGGATGCAAAAAATGTTCTTGGACGAGAATTGAAAATAAAAGTTGGAAAGAAAAAAGTTTTACAGCTTCGACCACATCAAACTGTGCCATATGAAAAAGTTTTTAAAATCAAGAAGAATGAAAGTGATGCAGCTTTAAAGGTAAGTTTTAGCTTTCCAAAATCGTAGTATTTAACAGTTAGAAAAATCTGAAAACTCATTTTTAACCCGTTTTTTCATTTATTTTACAATAAAGTTATGTTTTTGTAAGCATTAAAATTCTATGTTTTAACGTCACCTATAAATTTTTCATAACATCTATCTTTTTTTGGGTGCTATATCTAGAAATTTTTTTTGCTGTTTTTTTCATCTTTCATTCTTTAAAATATGAAAAACGTCGATGTTCCTTCTCTTAAATTTATTTCTTTTTCATTGGAAACTCTAGAGATATCTCATAATAATGCCATTACAGATTTCTGATGGTTCATCAAAAGAAGAAATGCAACTCCCTTCCAGCAACACATGTCTTCTCCTTATCCAAATTGATACAAATGGCATCTATAAAATTAAAATTCCAGCAACAACTATGATCACAATGAATGATAAAAATGTTGAAATTTTCAATGTTGGAACACAATGTAAGCCAACCTATTTTAATTTAGCTAGTCCACCTTTTAAATTGTAGCTACCATCACTTTTCCTGCAACAGCTGATAATAATTTTAATCCACCAAAAGTTGGTTGCCAATATAAATTAAATGCCGTGTCAAGTGGTAATTATTTTTTGACCTTATGCAAAACTATATTTGATAACTTTCTTTAGGCTTTATTACAAAATTCGATAAAAAGGGCATCCAATTGATTTTGGAAAAATGTCTTCAAAAAATTGGAGCAAACAATGAACAAGTTTTTATTGTTCTTCCTGATGCTTGGAGTTGTGGACAAAGAGAACCGTGCCAACGGATCAAAGAAATTGCAGCATTAGCAGGTTTTACAAATCTTGCAGTTATTGATGAAACTACTGCAACAGTATTTAAACAAAATAATTATGAAGAAGTTATTTGTGTTGTTGAAAATTAATTGTTGTTTTGCAATTCCCATCGTTATCAATGAAAAATATATTTTAGCTTTTTTTTGTTTAATAAATAAGATTTTGATTCTTTTTATGTTTTCGAAAAAAAATTGTTTCTTTCTATCAATTAGCTTTTTGGATCAGCAGAATTGGTACGTCAAAGCACAAAAACATAACAAAGTTTTTTTGTCATTTATGTTATTGTTGTTAATTTAAAAAAAAGGCATCATTATGTATAGCCAACAGAATTTATTGCAACAATTTCATTAATAATTTAGCTATTGGGGCTATTGACAAAGTCCAAGGAATATTCTGTCAGTTTTAAAAAAGCACTTTTATTTTCCACTATTTCTAACAATTTAAAAACTTTTTTCCATTATTTTGATTTAATTTTGTTATGTTGACAATAAAAAGTGTCAAAAAACGGCGCCTCGCATCAAAAATCGAAAAAACTCCGATGAAAATGAACGACCCATTATGCAAAGCTTTAATTAAAAAACCTTTGAGTGTGGATACACGCAAGATGGGAAAGATGTTCCACGAAAAGGGATCAACGATCTTTTTTTTAATTTTTTGCGTGAGTGTTTACAGGTTTCAAAGAGTACAATAAATTTTTTATAAGAGTATTACGTTCTGCGTTTTGTGAAGCGGCGATTTAATTTGAGAATGTTCAAAAATGGTGGACTAGGCATCTAAGAAAAGATAGCACCTAAAATCAAGCATATTTGTTGCTGACTTTTAGATAACGCTTCAGGTGGCACCTTTTAGTTTCTGATATTGGCTATAAATTTCAGTGAAAGGATACTTTTTAACTTTATTCTCCCCTTCACTTTTATTATTTGCGCAAAAGAACAAAGTTTAAAAATATAAGAAATTACACGCAAAACATGAAAATGAAAAAAGCAGGAAATAGAGTAAAAAATTTTTGGGAACCATGTCGTTAGAATAGTAAAAATGAAATTACTTAAATCAAGCGATTTGTTGGTCAATAAATAAAATTTTTTGTAATATTTTGCTGTCGTACAGTTATCTTTTCATCAATACTGGAATTAATCGGTAGATTGCAGCAGAAAAATAAAACTTTATGCTATGCATCATCAGTATCTAGCGAAGTTATATAAAGCAGATATTTTTTATGATATCTAATTTATTAAAATCTTTTAAATATTCAAAAATATTGACACTACTTTCGGTCAATTTTTTTTTGCATTAGAAACTGAAGAAAAATAAAAAAGATTCATTTTTTAAACTAAAAAAAAGAGTGCCATTGTTTACTTGGAAACAGAAAAGACCGCATCTATTTTCAGCCAGAGAAATGCTGCCATAAAACTCTTGCTTGCTTAAATTTTTGCTTCAATAAAACAATAATCCATTTTTTCACTATGGCAATCGTTGAAAAACAATGCATCATTTTGAGGTTGTTTTTTTTAAAGAAACAGGGACACAAATTTTAGCGACATCAATTTTTACCTCAAAAATTTTGCAAAAAGCATGCACATATGCTTTAATACCGTTTTTCAGCATTGGCAAAAACAAAAAAAGTAAAGCTTTTAATTTTTTTTGATGCGAATATTTTAGTTTCAATAAAAAAACAAAATAAAATTGGTGGAATAAAAAGAACATTGAAGTAACACCAATTTATACAGGTCATAAAATCGATGATTTTTTTTACCTGTTTTCAGTATTTTAAGTCTATTGAAATAGTTTCAACTTGCAATCATTTCTTAAATTTATTTCTATTTGGGGCTTGTGGCTCTCGTGCCCAATCTGCTGACGTCCTTGGCTGTTAGTTCATTAAAAAAGATGGAAAGATGTTATCAAGGCCAAATACGAAAATTGAACATGGTAGTGAGTAAAAACAAGTTTCTTTGCTGTTTTTCAAAGCAACAAACATATTTTAAACTATGTTGCCTCCAACGCATTTTTTGAATATTTTATTTTCAACACTAAAAAATAAAGACCACAATTCTAACATTTATCTGTTTTTACAGTTTATTATAGCGTGCATCAGCAGAAGTGTGACAAAACTTATGGAAATGAGCAAATATTTCATTATTAAAAAATCTAATCTTGCTATTCATTACAAAATTTCTAATATAAAAATAATAAAAAACCTATCAATTACAAGCTTAATTAATTTTTGAAATCTTCAACTTTTTTACGATAGAAATGCATAATATTTGAAAGTACATGCTGGAATACTTAAAACCACAATCATTCACGACATCATTATTTGGCCCAAGATCAAATAATCTTCATATGTAAAATGAAAAACGATTGCAGTAGAACACAGAATTCTATGTTAAAAAAATAATTTGAATGCTAAAATAATACATAGTTTTAGATGCACCATTTTACTTTTATTTCAAGATTTTTTTAAACTTTTTCGCATATGTGTTAATAGCCTATTTTTAAAGAAGATATGATAGACATCATCAGTCACCGTGAGTGAAAGTAATAACGTATTTGGTGCCATCTTCACACTCAAAAATTCCTTTTTTTTTATCAAACTGTTCTTTTATTTATTAGTTATGTTAAAAAATTATTAATGACCCAAAATAAATTTTTTCTGATCGAAAAGTTTTTTTTACCATTTTTGCCCCATTTTCTTCTTTAAGGAATCTGCTATTTATAGAGAATTTGAACGAAATATACACTCTTTAAAAAGGTATAGATTTTCTGTTTCAAAAAATGTATAAAATATTCAAAAATCGATTAACTTTTTTTTTCAAATTTCTATTTGACAACAAGGTTTGTGCCTGATGCATCAAGCTACAAAAACTGTAGCCAACAAGACATTAAATGAATGCAGTTAAACTTAAAGATGTTCATAAAGGTTTGATACAATTAAATTTGCTTCAAATAAATTTCAAAAATGACGATGAAACACCTTCAAACATTAAAACTGTCATTAATTTCATCGAGTGTATTATTACTTTTAAAATAACTTTCGATTTTCTGATAATAAAATGTTATATAATTTTATTTTTTAATGATGAATTCGTTTTTGACAACTACGACATTTTTTTAAAAATAATTTAAAGATTCAAATAAAATGGAGACGATCGAATGTGATAAAATTGCTGTCAAATGCGACGAAAAGAAGACAAAAACAAACTACATTTTTTATAGTATTAATGTTGAAGTTGACCACGTTTTTTTCTCAGACAATTTATTTAGCTTCTAACAAATTTCTTTTTGAATATTTAAATGATAGAAAATAACAAATAAAAAAGATGTATATAATGTAAAAATCTGAGTACACAAAGGCAATAAATTACTATTGTGCTAAATGTGGACTCGACATTTTTTAAAATTCTTGTGTTAGCATATCCTTGCATTTCTGGATTAAAATTTTGGATCCCAATATATTTTAAATTTGGAACCAGTAATAATCACAAATCATCACTCTTCTGTGTATACTACAAAAAAGTTATTTTATAATTCTAACAAGAAATTTTTAATCACCGACATATATGATGACAAGATAATTGTGAGTTGTAATCACGCAAAAAATCATCAAAACTGTAATTGTTTTAGACAAAAAAGTAACAAATAATAGTGTAGTACTTAAAAAGGCAAATATAAAAAGGACAAAATCACAAATCTTATACAATCAGTAGCTCGACTGGATATTTTAGTTTCAAAAAAAAAACAAAGCAAATTCGTCATTTTAACTGATGGTAGAGGGCTAGAGATCTCACAGCATTAAAAAAAAACAAACAATGTTTGCACACATTTTTTTTATCGGAAAATTTTTGTGTTTTTAATTTGATTAAGAAAAATTATAAGAAAAAGCTAGCTCTTTTGCGTTTCAGTGCAGTGCAAATGGCACATCATTTTTTTATTTTTTCTAATTTTAATAGTCGTTGACATGCATCTTATTTTTTGTTAGCTAAAATGAGTGCTAAAAATACTATTATTTTTGTCATTTTCATTATTAATGTTGCAAGTTCCCCAAAATCGGTTTAGTAGTGATCTTTAGCTGCGGTAACATATCCTTTTTTTCAAACATAACAAACATGAACTGTGTGTTTAATATAGGACTACAAAATTTGGTTTAATAATGAGGTCAAAAGTTTATTAAAAATTCAAAAAGAATGTTTTACGTTTTTCATTTACTTTTAGCGGCTGCAATAGAAAAATGAAACTTCCAACCGAACTACATTCTTTGTACTTTTGTCATTTTTGCTTTGATATTTTTGAAAGCTGCATTTTCAGCATAAAAAAGTCTTTTTCAAACTGAAAGATTGTGAAGAAAAATACCTTCAAAGAGTCATTTAATTACAGCAAATTTTATTTTATTTATAATTGCCCCATTTGCTTCCATGTGAATTTCGATAAATATTGTCTGTCTTGAAATAATTAAGCATTTTTCAAAGTATTCACCATAAAATCAAAACGCATATTTGGAAGTTAAAACTTCTTTTCCTCAAAAATTTTTCAAATATTCAAATATCGATTTAGTTTACGTCTCTTTTTTTAGCCTGTGCTCTCCGTGAACATTGTATCACGGAAGCATCATGCTACAAAATTTGTTGTCATGCTCATCGTTTATTTATATATGTTTAACACACTTTTAACAAACAAATTACGTCAAAAATAGCAAAAGATAAATTTTTAATAATGTTTCTTTGCTTTTTTCACACGAAAAAAATGAACAGCAAAAAATTTATGGCATGATGTTTTCTTTAAATCCTTTAATGTCATTTTTGATGAAGTTGTGCACAATTATTTATCTGGCGTACTTGTTGTGTTTTAAATTTAAATTTTTATAATAATTGTCCGTAAATCCAAGAACTCTCAATATTAACAACGACTTCCTGCTGATCACTAGCTACTATGAAATCTCATAATTTATGTTTACCTTGCTTTTAATAACAAGAATGTTTAAAAAATAGTTTAAAAATTCAAATAAGGAGAAATTCTAAAGGTTAAGGTCTGCTTTTAATCACATTGCAACAACAAGACAACAAGGAAAACAAACTACATTTTTTATAGTATTCATTGAAAAGTTGATCACAATTATTTTTCAGTATTTCTTTTAGATTTAAATGTATCTCTTTTTTGAATATTTAGGTGTATAAATAAGTAAAAAATGTGTATAATAGAAATAATGAGTGTATCAGACAGCATATTACTATTGTGCTAAATGTGGACTCGACATTTTTTAAAATAAAAGTGAATGGACTCCATTTACATTTCTGAGATTAAATTTTTTGAGCATAATCTTCGGTAAATTTAAAAAGAAAAATAATCGCTAGTAATCACTCTTCTCTGTTACAAAAAAAAGCTAAAAAATCTTAACAGGATATTTTTATAAATAGAATCAACCTCGATATTGTGACAAAGACAACTATCAATGTGTTGTGACAAAACAACTATAACCCGTAAATGTGTTGTATTCAAGTAAAACAGTTGCAATGCTGTGATCATTTTAGAGGAAAAAGCAACAAGTATATAAAAAGACAAACAGAAAAATAATCAAAAATACATATCTCATATATCATCTTTCAAAACATAATCTTTAAATTCATTAACATCAAGGCAACCGAGAATGAATGAACACAATGAAATTCGTAAACGCTGTCCAGATGAAGGCATCCCAGGAGAAAAATACTTTGGTAGTTGTATATTTTCAAATGAAAGTTTCCCACATAAGTTATACTTTCTCAGGGTATCAATGTAAAGAAATAGTTGAAGATCTTTTGCAGAATCTTTCTAAAAAAATTGTTTTTTAGAGTTTTGTCTTTATAGCATTTCACTTACTTTAAATAAATCAACTAAACTTTCAACAGGAAAATCAAAATCTTTGATACGTAAATATAAATATTTTATTGCATTAGAAGTGTTAAACTGAACCAAATCAGAAGGCCATGATTGGTTTATTTCAGCATTTGTTCGGGAAAGATTCATTTCTTCTAAATTTGGAGCTTTTTTAATAATATCCTGAAACATCAAAATCGGATGAAACTCAGTGTATCCACAAGTAAAAATTTTTGTATTTGTAGATAAAAGTGTCAGTAATTCAGCAGAAGAAAATTTTGCAATATTGATGCCAAGATGACGAACATTGAAATATGTTGAAGGCGATATGCCTATTTCATAAATCGATTGACCATTTTTAGTGATGTAAATGCTGTCAGCAACGACCAAATCCACCGTTTCTGACAATTCATCCATTGGAAAGCGCATATGTTTTTGATATTGTATTGTGAGGGAGTTTAGCTTTGCAAAAAGAAGAAATTTTGGATTTGAAAATGCCACTAAATATTTTTCATCAAAATGTAATAACTTTGCAAAACGGCAAAATAAATCGTTATCAATGTTTGGAAGAGTCATTTGTGCTGAAACGGTATACACTTTTTATTAGTAAAAGGTTAAAAATCTTTATTATCAAGCCATAAATCAAGATTGCATGTACCCCCTAACTTGAAATTGGTACGTCCAGGAATTCAAGCCTATTACTCTTAAGTTCACTCAAACATCGGCGGTCATTTACTAACAGTTAAAAATATATTTTTACCTTTTAATCTCTTTGGACAATAAATAGTAGGATGTTCATTTGTAGAAAAACAAAGAAAACAATAATTTAGAGAATCTTGACAATTTTCACACCATACAAAAGGTGTTGTAAAAAATGTCAAGCAATTGGGGCAACAATGTTTTGAAGTTACTATACTTTGACGAAGTTCATCACTATCATATATGTCACAATAATGAGAAACATGGTAATCACTACTACAGAAAAAGCAAGACATATTTTTTTACTTGAAAAACAAAAAAATGAAAAAAGGAAAAAATTTTTTGTAAAAAAGAAATTTTAGTTTTTCTTGGTTAATTATAGGAAATATCCATTACTGCTGCATGAAGCTAATGCCTATACAAATTTAACCAAGTAAAAAAGAGATCGATCAATATAAGTTATATTTTTAGACCACACGAGAATGCATAAACGGAGGTCAATTAAAACGAGAAAAAGACTGACGTTTTCTTCCAGTTCAATAAAGCAACCAACTATTATTTGAAGCATAGTGTTTTTTAGATTTTTTATGTATCAAAAATGACACGTGTAAACCGAATTTTTTGAACCCTGGTAGCTGCCCCCTTATGTGAGTGTTATAAGCTTTAGTTATGCCGAGTTAGTTATGTTCTACTTTTGTAATTGAAATTTAATATAAGCAATAAATAAATACTCTTTAACTTTTTTGCAACAAAACTTTATAATATAACTGATGAAAAAAGAACAGAAAAAAATTAATATTTTAAAATGATTGCGCAACATATAACACAATTTTAAACATCAGATTGATACAATGCGTTACAACGACTATTATAATTATTAATGCCCCACTCTGTTCCATGGGAATTTCGACTGTTCTCCTGTTTTACATTTACCATTTATAGAAAGTTGGTATTTAAGAACGTGTATTTTCATTCACTGACGAATAAAAAATACAGTTCTTTATTAAATGTTTAAGACTTTTTTGTATGAAATATTCAAAGATTTTTAAAATAATTTTCTTCCACGTTTTTCTTTCACCAAAACTATTTATGATCAAAGCATCAGACTACTGAATTTGTAGTTAAAAACATAGTCTCAACCTGCAGAGAAACATATTCATTAACATAACAGAGCAAAATGAGAAAAAAATGTTGTGTCTAATTAAACTTTCTAAAATTACTATAAATCAAATGCAGTAAAATAATTTTTACTAAAAAAGTTATTGTGATTATTCGTGCTTTATTTTAACAATATTTAATGAATCGATAATTTTGAGCTTCGCTAGTAACATTGATATTTCAAGCTAAACGCAGAATACAGTGACAAATAAAATTTCATAAATTCTATTTTGCATGCTTTTTATATGTCTCAAATATTCAAATATAATGATTTCGTTTGAAATCTGGTGCGAAAGACACTCCGGCAACAAGACAACAAAAAATAGAAAAAGGAACAAAATATATTTTTTATAGTTTCAACATACAAGGCTTTCCGCAAGTTTTTTCTAACATTTTTTTTTAAATTTAAGCATAAAAATTTTTTTGAATATTTAATTGAGAAAAAGATACGAATAAAAACAGTATACTGTGTTACAATACATGTACATAAGACATTTAACAGCAATTATACAAATTTTATACTCATTTTTTTGCTCCAATATATCGTCACAGTACTATAATATCCAAATCGCAATGAATTGTATCTTTGAGAATTTATAAAATTATCGTTAAAACATGCAACAAATCGCGCATATGAAAGAAAATGATAATAACACAAAAGAATCTGCTAGTTTTCTGCGAATTAAGACTAGTTTTAATAAATAAAAATCTTCTAGACTGTTGGCAACAACTGTCCTACTAGTTTTTGCTTGATTTTGAAACAAAAATATACAAGCCAAAAGCAAATCCTGCAGTTTGTTGAATGACCTGTTTATAACATAATTAAAGAAGTGATTAATATCAGTGAAGAACAATTTTAGAGAAAAAAGAGATGTAAGAAATGTTAAAGTTTTATTAATTAAATGATCACAGGTATAACAAATATAGACAGCTTTATGTTTATTTGCTTTACCAGAAATTAAAAAAAAGCTTCATAAAGTTTATTTCAAGTGTTTTGTAACAAATTACCGTGCGTGAAATTTGCAGTTTATGTATTTATTCTTACAAATAAGAAAATCTCCTGGAAACACAACAGTTGTCAAAAATCGATCAAGTAGAAAACTTGACAAAAATTCACGTATTACGTGAGAAAAATCAAAGTATGCCAATATAAACATTGTTTTTTGGATTTACAGACTCTTTAACAATTTTTTCAAGCTGTTCTTTATCCATCACTGTTCCATCATCATCTTTTACGATTGACATTTTTAAAGTGAAATGTTTAAGTGCTTCATAGTCAATAAAATCTCGGAGATCAGAAAGTTTACAAATTTGATTCTCAAAATATATCATTTCAAAGCGAAAGAATTGAATCATAGGTTTCCATCGGCTAACAAGTTCTTTTTGTTCATATGATGAAACAATGAAATATCTTTCATTTATAAGTTCCATGCGTTTTAAAGGAAGAAAAGGTTGAAGAATTTCAAACAGTTTCAATCCAGAAATTTTTGTTCCATCAGTTTCTCGAATATTTACATCACCATAGATTATTCCAGAAAAGTTGCTGGATAGCAGAAATTTAAAATCAGAAATTGAAATGTCTTGTCCAAAAGCAAGGGTATTCTCGATTTTACAACTTGCAAGCTTTGAAAGAACTTTTGTCATGGTGGTTGTGTTTGAACAATTTGGAACAATAAAAAGTGAATAGACTTGAAGATTTTGTAATCCTGCAAAGGTGACGACATCTTTTTCATTGACACAAAGTGATTCATTGAAATATTTAGTAGATTTATCACTACAAATTTCAAGCTTGTAACACAATGGCGTATTTTTGCGAGAATAAAAATATTTGCATGAAGAATAAAGTTTGCGTAAAGTTGCGGCATTCGCATATTTGAGGAAATAATGAATAAAACTGTAACGGAAACAAAAAGCTTGTTGTTGATTTGAAGCTTGAAAATACACTGCACATTTTGATGAAATTTGCTTCACATTAGGCGATGACTTTGACACTGCAACAGAACATTTTTTCTTTCTATTTGATTCATTATCACTTTAAATTTCTTCAATTTTTCATTTAAATCTTTTCTATCTTTGACATCAAAATTATACGATTTTTGAATAACAGCTTTTAAAGCTCGCTCGAGAATACGATATGCCAATTGAAGATCACAACCAAAATCTATTTCATGGTTAATTGTATCAATCCAATATCTTGTATGTGGATCAGTGAAGTTTGAATATTATTCAATTTTGGCACGGTATTCTTCAAGGGCTTTATTATCGTTAATAAAAAGACGAGTATATTTTTGATAAACTTGAAGAATCTCCTGAAAAAATTTTTTTTTTCATTTTCTAAAATGAAAAAAAAAATTTTTTCATTTTAGAAAATGAATTATTTTGCTCCAAAAAATTAAAGTAAAATTTCCAAAGCTTTCCATTTTTCCAGTTTTCTTCTTGTCCAAGTCTTAACTCCAAATTTGCTATTACAGCTTCTTTGCTTTCGATTTCCTTGATACATTCTAGCCATTCATCAATTTCATTTTCACTGTTTTTAAGTTTTTTAAAAATTAATTTATTCTTGAGAAAGTTTGCCGTAACTTCTTTCTCGATAGGTTTAACTAAAATTTATTTCAATGAGAATAATTTTCACCTTCTAAAAAATTATTACCAGAAAAATACTGCAGTCTTTCATAAATAGTTTCTAAAAATGCATGCGGAAAAGAAAGTGCTTCTTCAGTAAGTTGAAAGCGTTCACCACAATTATAATCATCTAGTTTAGACATGATGGAAATTGTATTTGACCAAGCAATGTGCTTATCATTTTTATCACCATTTTCAGAAGAGTATAGATGACAGTAATCTTTAGATATAACTTCATGCTGACACTGTTTGGATAAGCTTAAAATACTGATGTTTATGGTTTTTAGTTAACAAAAAGTAAAACCTGATAAATTCGGACCATTGAGTAGGAAGAAGGGTAAATTTTGTAGCAAAGTCAATCAGAATATTCAACTTTTCTTTTTCATCTTTAGCATCATTTTTCTTTAAAATCATATTATTCAAATTTTGTTCGTATTCTTGGGAATGCAAAGCATCCCCAGCCATTTTAATTAGTTTCAAAAAAATAAGGATATGTGATTTTGAGAAATAAGAATATTTTGCTGTGGTTAAAAAATGATAAATGAAAAAACGAATTTTGGATTGAAAACGAGGGCTTTTTCTCATAACCTGAGAAAATAACAAATCAATACTCTTGAGTCTGTGAGTTAAAACTCTAACTTAAAAAATATTTTTACCATCACTTTACGACCACAACAAAAATTCTTATCTCCATTTTCTTACTTGTTTGTTTGTCCCTTTTGTATCGGTAAAAAGGGAATTTGCAACCCAAATATTGGTTAAAAGTATCCCAAATATTGTAACCATCCCAAATATTGGTGAATGTTGTCCCAAATATTTTAACCATCCCAAATTTTGGTGAATGTTGTCCCAAATATTTTAACCACCTTAATATTGGTAAAAAGGTGTCCCAAATAAATTAAATCAATAGATAATATTTATACAAGAAAAAAATAATAAAAAAATACAAAAACAATAAAACATTAATCAACAACTAATGCTCGAGTATGATTTCGTGGTCTTCCACCACGTCCTTTTCTTTCAGCTTGTTGTATTGTTTGACGGAATAATACAATATTTTATCAAAATGATTCTTATCTGAATATCCCCAAATAACAACAGGAAATTGCTTGGAAAGCAATTTGAATGTAGCATCAAATTGAGAATGCTTTTGACTTCGTTGTTCATCCAAAAGCTTTTTACATGTATAAATCATAGCAAAATCTGTTTTTGAAGGATCATTTTCATCATTAATTGCATATTTAAATTCGATCAATTCGGATCGATCATATGATATTTCACTTTTAACCATCTTTTCAACATCAGCAAAACAGATATCTCCAGTAATATTCATTTTCTATCATAGTGCTTTATGTCACACCTTTTGTTGCAACAGAGATATGCATTTTACTTATAAAAAAATTCTTAAATTATCTTTACACTTATTATTGTTAATAAAAATATTTGGGACACCTTTTTACCAATATTAAGGTGGTTAAAATATTTGGGACAACATTCACTAATATTTGGGATGGTTAAAATATTTGGGATACTTTTTACCAATATTTGGGATGGTTACAATATTTGGGATACTTTTTACCAATATTTGGGTTGTCAATTAACCGCATACCTTTTGTATCCATTAATACAATAACAGCGCTCTAGTCAAAAAAATAGAAGACAAGAAATAAGCCATAAAAATTAACTAACAATAAATTATTTTATTTTCAGCAAAATGATAGTATATTACAATTGCATTGACCATAAGATCAATTATTAAAAAGAATCTTTACAATCATATGCGCAAGAATTTACTGTAAATAATAATTTGTACCAATGAGGAAAAGGCACACTATTCATTTTCTTATAAATTTTTTAAAATATTCAAAAGAATGCAGTTTTTAAAATCAATGGCTATCTTTTTCATTTTATTTTTTGTGTTATTCTTTCAGTCTTTTAAGAACTCTTTGAAAAAAACACACATTGATTTGAGGAAGCAAAAAATGTGGCATAGTATTAAGTTGCACCTAAAAAAAGATTACTTTCTACCTAAGATTTTTTAATCGCCTAAAAAAAGATTACTTTCTACCTAAGATTTTTTAATCGCCTAAAAAAAGATTACTTTCTACCTAAGATTTTTTAATCGCCTAAAAATGGATTACTTTCTACCTAAAATTTATTGGAACTTAAATTTTAGGTGAAATAAGAAGTACTATTAGCAGTAATTAATAAAGCTTTAAAAAATAATAAAAGACAAATATTATTAGTTAATTTTAGAGAAAACACGAAAAAAAGTTGTGCAAGTTTTATAGAATGAGTAAATACCATGTAATTAAAATATGTTAATATCAGCGATAGACGCATTTTTATACTATTATGGTGAAGTAATTAATTAATCTGTTTGTAGAAATCATAAAATTGCATTTTTGATAGTTTATTTCATAACTCAAACATAAAGAAACAAATAAAAATAAACAACAGGTTCATTTTAAATAAATAATAGAAGAAGAAAAAAAATTAATCTTTTGAAAGTGCAGCACTATGCTTCTTTGGCCGACCAGCTTTATTTCGACCACTTTCATCAACACTTTGACTAATTGTAGCAATATTTGGGAATTGTTTAGTTTGAAGAACACATACTTCAATCAATAAAGCATGTTTGCAAATAAATCTTTGAGCACCAACAGGGCAATTGCATGTTAGAACATCATCATATAGTTTTGATGGCGAAACTACAGCAATACTACTTTGAAAAGTTGAAACATCATTAGCAGTCCAATCAACTAGCTCCATGCTATCTAGCAAATCACCAAATGGATAAATATTACTTTCTACCTAATAAAAGATTACTTTCTACCTAAGATTTTTTAATCGCCTAAAAACGGATTACTTTCTACCTAAGATTTTTTAATCGCCTAAAAATGGATTACTTTCTACCTAAAATTTATTGGAACTTAAATTTTAGGTGAAATAAGAAGTACTATTAGCAGTAATTAATAAATATTGCTAATATTACTTTCTCAAATAAGAAATTATATGTCAAGTCTTTATAAAAAAATTGAATGATAGTAATAAAAACTATAAAATTTATGATTAATAATGTTTTGAAAAAAAGCACTTAAAGATTTAACCTTTTAAAATTTTTAAATCGTAATTAGTCCTATCAGATTTTTTCAATAAATCATAATGTTGGATTACTTTTTTTTATCAAAATGTTGCCACATCGGCTTCATTACTTTTTTGCCATAAAATTTATTTTTTAATAAATACTTTTTTAAAACAAAAGCCAATATAATAGCATCAATTTAAATCAAATCAAAAAATTGAAAAATGCTGCTACAAATAATAGCAAAAAAAAATGGAAATTCCGGTAATATGGATTATTTACAACATCAAACATACAACTGGAAAAAGCATCAAAAAACTTTACCCGAAGATGCTTGCAACAATATTTGAATTTCCCGCTGGCCGCATTTCACTTGTATTTTCCCCTCAAGAACGTTCCTACTTCTCTCTCTCTCGTTCGAACGTTCCACTTTCTCCTTTCTCGTTTTATTTGTTATATGCTTATAGTCGGTTAAGCAAAGATACAATGAATTTTAAAGCATCAAAAAAATTGCTTAATCTTAATCAACTTCATCCAATTGAAAATAATCAATCAAAAGCAACAGAAGAAGATCACCCACAAGTAAACATTCAACCAAAACGCAAAGGATTTAGTTTTGAAGATAATAACTGCTGTAAGATCATTAAAAACCAACTATCCACAGCCCTCAAAAATTTATGCATGGAATAAATAAACATCTTTCAGATTCTGGTTCCGAAGATGAATTTGTTGATGCTGTTGAAGAACCTGATGATCAGCCAAAAGAGGATGAACACGCTCACTTGATTAGTGATAATGATGATGGATCAGATGATGAAGGTATAGTAATATATAGTAGATGATAGCTATTTGTGTATTTTCAGAAGGTGATGAATCAATATCAGAAGATGATGGATCAATTTTAAAAGATGTTGATGAAACTGCATCAGGTTTGTTAAACAACTGTTCTAGTTTATTACTGCTTACTAATATTAAACTAAAACAGCATTTTGGTAAAGATACAGTTATCACATTCTACGATATAAGTTTTAGCTTCCATAGAAGAAAAATCTGGTTTTCAACATTTGAAGCTCATGATTGCTGGTACTTTTCCTTTGGGATTTAGCTGCATGGAAATTTCTGATGGAATCTATGTTACTGCAGTTCAACCAGAAAGCCCTGCAGATATGGCAATTGTTAAACCTGGTGATCGAATTTGTGACGTTAGTGGTATAACAACAAACAGTATAGAAAGCATGAAAAACATTTTGAAAGAAAACATTGAAATTGATGAATATGTTGATATTCATCAAATTGTTGATGTAACCAAATAAAAGATATTTTTAAATGAAAGTGGAGGAATCTCTTGAGCCGTATATAACCAGACTCAATAATAAAATACGGCCAACCCGTCTGCGGAATCTCATGAGCTGTATATTCGCAGAACAGCCGAAAGTTTAACAACAATATCTTTTTTAGGTGCTTGGGACAATTCCATTGTTTTTCCAGAAGCTACAAGACGAAATTGTTATGCTCATGTAATTCGTGCTTGTGATACAAAAATGCAATCTTTGGTTTGCATCTTCTGGCTCTGGATGCCGCACTGATAATGGCATTGAAGGAACAAATAATTGGATTAAAGTTATCTTTATTACTCGTAGTCTTCCATTATTGTTAGCAATTCAAAAAATGAAAATGTTTTTGGTTAAGGCTCGTGATACAAATTATGGTGCTTCACAACTTCGAGTAACAATAGCTGATTGGATAAAAGCTCATGATTTTAAAAGAAATAAACCACAAATTCGATTTGATGAAGAACGTGATTGCTATTATGTTAAAAGAAGTGATTGTACACTTAATGATGATGAATTTGGTGATTTGCTAGATGGCATAGTATTAAGTTATTAGCAGTAATTAATAAAGCTTTAAAAAATAATAAAAGACAAATATTATTAGTTAATTTTAGAGAAAACATTTACAAGAGTGACAGAGGAAGCTGAAAAAGATGTGCTTATAATTTATTAGTGTTTTTCAAATAACTCATCTTTAATTCTTTTTGGACAATAAACAGTATGATGTCCTTTAGTGAAACAAATAAAGCATTGTAGCTTGCATTTACAGATGGTCTTTAAAGAATAATTAGCTTTTAAAGGTGCCAAACAATGGCGGCAATGATTTTTTGAAGCAGTTAATTGTTGACGAGATTCATCAGATTCATATATGTCACAATTATGCGAAACATGATACTTGCTATCACAGAAGAAACAAGACATATTTCGTTTAACAAAAAAACGATGAGAAAAAACAAAAATATGGGATAACAAATATTTTAATAAAGAAAAGCAATAATAGTTTTTTCTGTTTTTTTTGTTAATTATGGCAAGTGCCATGTATTGTTGCATGAAACTGGTCCACTCCAAACTTAACGAAGCAAGAAAAGACAGATCAATATTATCTCTGTTGATCTGTCTTCTTTTTTTCTTTGTTTTTATCCCATTATTAAAAGAAAAGTGGGATAAGAATAGAAAAAAGTTAATATTTTGAAATGATTGCACAAAACATAACCTTCTTTAAAACACTAACTTGATATAATTTTGTTTGTACAATTTTTAATTATTATTGTCCCACTCTGAACTTTCTTTAACTTTTATCAGGGATTTGGTATTTAAAAAATGCATTTTCATATACAAGTAAAGTTTTTCAAAAATTTTAAAACAATTTTTATCCTCAAAAATGTTTAAAATATTCAAATATAATGATTTTGTTTTAAATCTCGTGTCACTGAGGCAGCGAGTCAAGAAAAAGCAAGCTATACTTTTTATAGTTTCGATGGTGATGTAGTGCATTTCCCGATTATTTTTCAACACTGTTTTTAGCATACCAATTTTTTGAATATTTTTATCAGAAACTTACAAATAAAAACTGTATATAGAATCATAATACAAGTATATAAAACATTTAACGACTATTATGCTAAATGTAGACTCTGTACCACACATCATCAAGAAAGAAAACTTTTGAATCCAAACCGCTGGCATTGATATACAATAATAATATAAAATTAAAATGGGTTTAAAGGTTTAAAATAAAAATTTATTAGTAACATTTGTTTTAAACCTACAAAACAGAACTCAAGGTTTTAAAACCGCGAACTTTAAAAAGTTCGCGGATAATGATAAAAAGCTCGCGGATTAGATATGAAAATGAGGTCAAATCATATCAGACCTCGTGGGTGGGATATTTTGGGACCCTTTGGGGGTCATTAAAGTCATCCTCAATACGTCTTACTCATTTGAGATCACATTATGCCGAAATTCCGCGAGCTTTAAAAAGTTTGGCATAAGGAGACCACAAATTAGTTAGATGCATTGGGGATGACTTTAATGACCCCCAAGGGGTCCCAAAATATCCCAGCCACGAGGTCTGATATGATGTGACCCCATTTTCATATCTAATCCGCGAGCTTTTTAAAGCTCGCGGAATTTCGGCATAATCTGACCACAAATGCATAAGATGCATCAGGGATGACTTTCATGACCCCCAAAGGGTCCCAAAACATCCCAGCCACGAGGTCTGATATGATTTGACCTCATTTTCATATCTAATCCGCGAGCTTTTTATCATTATCCGCGAGCTTTCAAAAGTTTGCGGCTTTATAACCTTGAGTTCAACCAAAATAAAATATTAAAATAAAATTTTTTATCCCAATCTTACAAACAAAATACACCTGCATTTATAATTCTTTTTATTACATACTTTAGCTATCTATTGATTCCATTGTAATATCAGTTATGCTAATGCGGTGCGCTACATTGAAGTTAAAAAGTATTTCTTTGTAAATTTGCAATTTAATTTATGGAAAAAAGTACAAAATAAAATTTTATTGTACAAAACATTCAAAAATAAACAATAAACCAATAGAAAGCTCAAAAGCTTTTTAAGACATATTCTTCATAAACAATACGGCTGGATGTCAGGGAACGTAAAAAAAGTTGCAAAAGCTGTCCAGTAGGAAATTTTCCAGAAATAAAATATTCAGACAGTTTCCTTTTTAAATATTCAAATTGTGAATCACCAACATCCATGGTAAGAAAAATTTTAAAATTTTTTGCAGATGTTTTCTAAAAAATATTTATTTACAAATTTTTCTGAGCTTTAAAGCATAATCATACTTACTTTAAACAATTCAACTAAGCTTTCAGCACTAAAATAGAGTATACTAGTAATTCGTAAATTTAAGCATTGCAAGGCCTCGGCAGTGTTGAATTGAACCAAATCAGTTGGCCATGAATGATTTACGTCGATATTTGTTTGAGAAAGATTTATTTCTTTTAGCTTTGGAGCTTTTATAATAATATCTCGAAATTTTAAATATGGATAAAATTTGGTACTTCCACATTTTAAAATTGTTGTGATAAAATCAGCAATAACTCTTTTGAAGAAAATTTTGTGGAAATTATGTCAAGATGACGAACACGATAAATTTGTGAAGATGAAATATTTAGTTCGTAATTCGAATAGTCTTGAGCATGGTTATTGATAAAGATGTAATCAGCTATAACTATTTCTGCATTTTTAAATTTAATATCAATTGGAATAGTCATTTCTTTTTGATAACGGATTTTGAGGGGTTTCAACTTGGTAAAATGAAAAATGCTTGGATTTGTTAATGCCACTGCATATTTTTCTTCGAACTTCAGAAACTTTATAAAACGGCACAATAAATCATTATTAATATTTAAAAGAGTAGTACATGATGCTAAAAAAATACGTTTTTATTTAATTGAATTGATATTTATGAAAATTACCTGTTAATCTTTTTGGACAATAAACAGTATGATGTTCTTTAGCAAAACAAATAAAACATTGTAGCTTGCATTTACAGACGCTCTTTAACGAATGAACGGACTTCGGAAGTACCAAACAGTTAGGGCAATAATTATTTGAAGCAGCTATTTGTTGACGAGATTCATCAGATTCATAGACGTCACAATTATGTGAAACATGATTATTGCTATTACAGAAAAAGCAAGACATTTTCTGTTTTTTACAAGTTGTGAAAATATACAGATAAAACCAAGAAAAGCTGATAAAAAAGAATTTTTTTGAGAAAAAAATGTTTTTGGCCAATGGCATGCATCTGTCTTTTTTTCCTGAGAAAATGCATCTAGATAAATTTGACCCATTGAGCCAAGACAGATCAATAGAATCAAATAAAGAAGATTTTTGTGCAATAATAACTTTTCATTATAAGCCAACAAGAGATTTGCATAGATATAAATTAAATATGCGTTTTTCAAAATTTAAAAAATGTGAGAAAAAAAACTGTTCGTTTGGTTTGTTAAAAACTGACAGCTTGAAAAATCTCGAATGTGATTTATTTGTTTCATTTGGGTCTGTCCCGATATCAAACTACATGTTTTACAGTTTCAACGATGATGCATTTTACAATTATCTTCCAACATTATTTTTCAAACATATCATGTTTTTTGAATATTTCAATGAGAAACGTGCAAATATATGCTAAATATTATCAAAATACAAGTATATAAGACGTTTAGCACCTATTATGCTAAATGTGGACTCACATATTTGAAAATATAAAAAGCATAGTATCACAAGCAATAAAATAAGGAAGATTGCAGGAAACCACAAAATTATCAATATTAAAGCTTAAAAATTTTTCAAGACATATTCTTCATTAACAATGCGACGATATTTTGTTGAACGTGACAAAAGTTGTAAAAACTGTCCAGTTAAAAAATTTCCAGAAATAAAATATTCTGAAAGTTTTCTTTTTACATTTGCATATTGTGCATCATATTTAATATCCATGGAAAGAATAATTTTAAGGTATTTTGCTGATTCTTTCTAAAAATAGTATTTTTACAAATTTTTTCTGTTCTAAATAATCAGACATACCTTAAACAATTCAGCTATGCTTTCAACATTTAAATGTTCATCATCGCTAATTCTTACATTCAAGCTTTGCAAGGCCTCGGCGGTATTAAACTGAACCAAATCATCTGGCCATGATTTATTCATTACAATATTTGTTGAAGAAAGATTTATTTCTTCTAATTTAGGAGCTTTCTTTATAATTGCGGAAAATTGCAAATTTGGATAAAATGTAGTATTTTTACATTTTAAAACTTTTGTTTGTGAAGACAAAAGTAGTAACAATTCTTGTGCAGATATATGGATAACATTAATAT
Source organism: Panagrolaimus sp. LJ2400 (assembly GCA_024447215.1). Taxonomy (NCBI): domain Eukaryota; kingdom Metazoa; phylum Nematoda; class Chromadorea; order Rhabditida; family Panagrolaimidae; genus Panagrolaimus; species Panagrolaimus sp. LJ2400. The sequence goes on from JAMRYA010000033.1 coordinate 207,256, forward strand.
CAAGATAACGGATACGAAAAATTACTGATGTTTGTAAGCCTAGATTTCTCTGATCATGATTTCTGACAAAGATGAAATCAGCGACAATCACATCTGTATTTGTAAAATTGATATCAGTTGGAAAAGTCATTTCTTTTTGATAATAGACTTTCAGTTTTAGATTGGCAAAACGAAAAATGCTTGGATTTGTCAATGCCAGGGCATGTTTTTCTTCAAACTTTAATAACTTTACAAAACGACATAATAAAACGTTGTCAATGTTTGGAGGAGCAGTACAAGAAACTGAATAGAATATGTTCCAAATATTATTTAAAATACTGTAAAATTGTTGTTACCTGTAAATCTTTCTGGACAATAAACTGTTGAGTGATCTTTAAAAAAGCAGATAAAGCATCTTAGCTTACATTTACAGTTGATCTTTAATGAAAAAATAGTTTTTGGAGGTGCCACACATGTGGGACAATAATTTTTTGAAGCTGCTATTTGTTGGCGAGATTCATCAGATTTATGGACGTCACAATTATGTGAAACATGATTATTGCTATTACAGAAGAAACAGGACATCTTTTTAAAGATGACATAAAGCAGCAAGAGTGAAAAGAATGTTTGTGAAAAAAATGTTTGTGGTCATTAAAGGCATACATCAATCATTACATTCTTCCTGAGAAAAAATATCTTGAGAGATTCGACTGCATAATCGAACTTTGCAACATTCATCATTCCTCAAAACGTCTATAAAAGAAAATGTTGTCTCTCTTTCTTTGCTTCTTTCTCTTTTATTTTTCTCTCTCTCATTCATTCATCTATATTTTTTATGTCTTATATATTTATTTTATCTATCTAATAAAGTCATATATTTATATATTATTTTCTCTGTCATTAAGAAGTCTAAATTCTTCTTGACAATTGGTGCCTCTGGATTTGAACCAGTGACAGTAACTGTTACAGTTGCTTGTCAGTTTTTTCAATCCGCATATATTACTTTTCTAGTAGTAACTGTAATAGTTGCTTACCTTTTAAACAATTATTTGGGTACAAACTGGTAAAGTTTGATACCATTTATCTCAATATTATATATTCTTTATAAATTCATTAAAAAGTTATACATATTCAACGATTATTAATATGTCAGGAAGTACACGAAAAGATCTTGGACGAACACGTGGAAATGCAAACAAACATCTAAGAAAGTATCAGGAAATGGTTGATATTACACCTGCACCATGGAATGATACCACAAAATCAAAGTTTCGGGCTCTTATGAATCGAATGAAAGATGATCTCGATCACTTTGATGAATACTTTAATAATTGGGATACAATTTGTACAGGTATTACAGATGCAGATGATGCAGATGCTGAACGTGAATTATATGAACAATGGAAAGATGAATATGATGAAGTCATCGAAGATTTAAAAACTGCAGTTGAAGAAATAACACAAGATCTAAAATTAAATATTTCTATCGATAATATCTCAAATATTAGTTTGCCATCATCACGTGGAACTACAGTGGGAGTTACTGCTACAGTACCCCAACTAAATCTACCAAAATTCAGTGGTGATTACCTTAAATGGAATCCTTTCTGGCAAAGATTCGATCATGCTGTCCATTCTAAAGATTATCCAAAAATTGAGAAACTGATAAGTTTGCTTGGATATCTTGAAGGAAGAGCACTGGAAGAAGTTGAAGGTTTTGCTGTATCAGAAGAAAATTATGATACCATTGTTGATACGCTTATTAATCGTTTTGGAAAAATCATTAGTTGTAATTGAACTCCAATCAAAGCTTCGTGGTATTGAAAAGGCAACATCGCATCCTGAAAGCTTGAGGACTACAGTAAATATGCTATGTAATTTATGTCGTCAACTACAAAATCTTGGTGTTGATGTCGATAATTATTCAACAAAAATTGATGTTATTGAAAAACTGCCTGATAATGAAATGAATAAACTTAAATGGTTATTAATATCTGATCCAGATAATGCAACTATTGAAAAATTAATGGATAAAATGAAAGAAATGGCTTTGAAAGCTGAATTAGCTTCAAAGTATTGTGCAAAATTTGATTCAAAACCATCAAATAATGTTCAACCAAGTACTAATTCACCAAATTTTAATTCAAAGAATATACCAACTGATACAGGTGGTAAATTCAAATGCAGTTTATGTGATGAATATCATAATGCATCAATATGTCCAAATTATGTTTTACCTGAAGAAAAGCTAACACAACTGCGTGCAAGAAGTTACTGTACAAAGTGTGGATATCGAAATCATGATACAAAAAGTTGCTTAAGAAAACTAGAATGTAAAAATTGCGAAGGAAGTCATGCTGATTTTTTGTGTACTTCAAAAAATGTTACAAAGAAAACTACTGCTTTTGTATCTGTTGAAAAGAAACAAGGCATGTTGCTTACTAAAGAAATTACTGTTATTAATCCTGTTACAAAAGAAACAACTGAAACAGTCGTTATCTTTGATACTGGATCACAGCAATCTTATGTTTCAAATAAACTAATTCGACAGCTAAAGCTTCAAACAATGCTAGAAGAAAAACTTAATGTAACTGGATTTGGAGCTAAATCATCTGATTATATTTCATCAATGGTAGAATTACAAATTAAAGCTAATGATGGACTTATAAATATTCATGCAAATTCAACGAAAAAGATAGCTGCAACTGTTCCAGTTGCACATGCAGAATTGTTCGAATTGAATGATATTAAAACTATTTATAAACCTGCTGATGTTTTAATTGGCATGGATTATTTCTTTAAATTTATTACTTCATTTGAAGAATTTGATGAAAATCTTCATATTGTTCATTCAAGAGTTGGAAAAATGATATGTAAGAATGTACCACAAAATTTCAAAACTACTGTATCATCAATGGCAATAAAATCTTCAGAACGTCTTCATAAAGCTGAACATGGTTTACAAAAATTAAGAAATCATGAATCTTGTATGAAAACAACGGAAGAGCCAAAAGTATCAAATATTATTGAAAAAGTAAAAACTGATACAGCTTTTACTTGTAAGGAAGAACAAAATGCTTTAAATGTTAATGAAAAACATCGAACTGATAAAAGTATTTGTCCAAAGTCTCGATCATTTATTCATCGAGCAATGAAAGTAAAAACTGGTACAGATTTTACTTGTAATCTTGAACGATCTCGTGTTACAAATGTTATTGGCGATGTACAAGAACATGCTGAAATTCTTTCAAATCAAGGTTCAGCTGTTCAAAAAGAATTTCAACGTCAAAATAAATTTGTAAGACCACCATCTTCTTTAACAACTGGTACAGATGTTACTGATGAATTTCTTCAACATGATAAACCTTTACCCCAAAAATTTCAATATTTGTCTCCGCAACAACAGTCTGAATATCTTGCATTATGTGGAAAGCCTACAACTGTTTGTGGTGGGGAGGGTCTTCCAGAACATTCAAAGAAATCTCCTATGAATACAATGAATATTAAGAAAGTAGTTACATCTGATACAGATAAACTTAAAAAAGAATATACTAAACAATCAATAAAGAATAAAAGCAATAATGATCTGAATAAAATCGTTCGTGATGAAAAAGATTCTGATGATCGTGCTTCTCATACATATCTTATTTCTTTTGATTATTAATCCTGCCGCCGGGAATGTCGTGAAGAATGTCACGAATTTGCATAATCGAACTTTGCAACATTCATCATTCCTCAAAACGTCTATAAAAGAAAATGTTGTCTCTCTTTATTTGCTTCTTTCTCTTTTATTTTTCTCTCTCTCATTCATTCATCTATATTTTTTATGTCTTATATATTTATTTTATCTATCTAATAAAGTCATATATTTATATATTATTTTCTCTGTCATTAAGAAGTCTAAATTCTTCTTGACAATTAAAGGCATACATCAATCATTACATTCTTCCTGAGAAAAAATATCTTGAGAGATTCGACTCGTCAAGCAAAAATAGATCGATACAATCAAATAAAGAAGATTTTTGTGCAATTTTTCCATGTATTAACAGACCACAAAAGAATGCCAGGATATAATTTATATGTTTAAAAGCAAAAAAAGAAAAAACATGGTTTTTTTGATTATTTTAAAAGCTAGCAGTTTAAAAATGTGAAATATGATTTATCTGACGATTCAAACAAGATAATTATAACAATCATATAGAAATTTGTATGGCACAAAAACAACAGAAAAAATGACGTTTTATTTTTTACTGTTAAAAATAAACAATAAATGTTCATACATTTTTTAAAACATAATCTTCGAATTCAAGAATTTTAATACAACAGTATTCGGATATACGTAACGAAATTCTTAAACCTTGTGGGGATGGAAATTTTTGTGGAGTAACGTACTTTGATAGTAGGATTTTTGTGTTATCATACAACTGCTTGGCATAAAAACTATTTGATGAATAAATGTAAAGACAAATTTTCAAACACTGAGAAGATTCTTTCTAAAAAAAGAAGGGTTTTAAAGACAGATTATTTTAATGATTCAGTAAGTTTTTTACCTTCATCAATCCAACCATACTTTCAATATTAAAATATTTATCAGTAATTAATAAATACAAATACTGTAATGAATCTGTAGTGTTAAACTGAAGCACATCAGTCGGCCATTCTTTGCTTATTTCAATATTAGTTTGAGAGATACTGATGCCATCCAGTTTTGGAGCTTTTTTAACAATATCTTGAAACTTCAAAATTGGATCAAAACGAGTACATCCACATCACACATGCGCGAACAGCCCGACATCACCCGACTGTCGGGTGGAGGTGAGTGGTGAGTGCTCGGGTTTTGGTCGAGGTGAGTGCCAAATTTTTCTGAGGTGAGTGAAAGAAAAAAGCAAAATAATAAAGATTTTGCTAAAAATAAATTAAATAAAATTATAAGTCAGTGCTCATGACATTGTTATAGTGTTAAAGAGCAAAACAAACATTATTGTTGCTAGTAACATTGAATATTTTTGTAAGACGTGAGTACCACACACTTTTTCTATTCCTTAAAATTGCTCTAAAAACAGGGTTTTTTTGGACATCTTTTTAACTCCAATAATGAAAACCATGGTCAGTGCTCGAAGATTTCTAGTTTAATCATTTCTCACAACTCATAATTCTGACAGAAACTTCTAAATTTTTAATTTTTTTACTGCTCAAAAGATTATTCTGGGATAGTTCTAAACATTTACAAAGTAGAAGCCTTCGAAAGCCTTTCCTCTCAATAAATGGAGATTGTTCGTTTGTTTGACCGTGCGTTTTTATTCATGCAAATTTTTAAAAAAAAAGAATAAAACATGAAATTTGCAGCAAAAGAAAAAGTGATTCAAGAAGTTGCATAGCGATAAGAGGGGGCTTTTAAAAGCTACTCAATGTGGCATTTGCTATTGATTCAAATGATAAAGCAGCTAGAGTCCCATGTTATTTAGGGCCCTTGTTGAGGTTTTTTGTTTTTTCGCATAACTTTTCAAAGAGTTTATGACAGTAGGGGTTAAAAAATTGTAGTAGGAGATCCTTTGGAGGACCTTTTTTATTTTGCTATTTTTATGCATGTAGCGATCCTTAATTAGTGTGAACCTTATTTTTTCAAGTACTTTAGGACCTTTTTTTGTACAAAACAAATATGCGTAAAAACAAATTTGAAATAAGTAAAACGTGAATTTTTGACAGTGGCGGCGTCGAGCTGGCCTTTTTTGGCAAATGTAAGTAAAGTTAACAATTGTTTATTTCTGTAGCGTGGATCATTGGTGGCCGCCCGAAGGGACGGGGCACCTCTAGTTTTTAAAAACCGCCACAGAAATAGCCATTTTTTCTTCAACAAATGTAAATTCTTAAAACTGCAGATCGCTGTATTTTACTGAATTTTGCAAGAACAAAGATAAAAAACAATATCAGTAGCAGGGCCGAGAAATGCGGCCATACATTTATTTACCGAGCGGGTGTGCAGCTAAAATTTTTCGGCCTGCGGCCGGCTATGACTTTTTAAGCAGCTTTCTGTGCAAATTCATGATAATTCCAAAATTTTCTTAATGTTATATTTTTTGTAAAATTTCATTTTAATGAATCACGAATTCCAGCATCAATGAAATAACATGTTTCGTTCACAAAACTCGTTTCTTGTGTAAACTTGGACAACAATATCGAAAAAATTTCGGCGGCGCTATCGCGCCGCTTTTTTCTTCAGAATATTATTCAAATTTGCCAATTCCTCCTATTAATAAATCATTCGCAAAAGAGAAGTTATCTGTGTAAAAAAATATACAAAAAAAATTTCAAAAAAACCCAAAGGGTCCCCCCTGTGCGTTTTAGGTGAGTGCCAAATTTTTAAAAAGTGTCGGGTGTGCGCGAGCATGTGTGATCCACATTTCAAAATCTTTGTTCTTGAAGACAATAACAGAAGCAATTCTTTTGAAGAACATCTGTCAACACTAATATCAAGATTTCGAATACGAAAAACCGAAGAAGTTGGTATGCCTATTTCATAAGAACCACTTTCTTTTTCATAGTTAATTAAAAAGTCATCGACAATAAATATGTCGAATGCTGATGGTATTTTTTCCTCCGAAAAAATAGTCTCTCTGTGATAACAAACTTTTAGTGGTTCTATTTTAGCAAAGAGAAAAAGCTTAGGACTTGAAAAAGCCAAAAAATATTTTTCTTCCGGTTTTAAAAATTGTGCAAAACGGAATAATAATTCATTGTCAATATTTGGAAGAGCAGTTTGTAGTGCTAAAAGAGTATAATCTATATATCAGAAGTAAAAATAGTTTTACCTGTAAACGTATCTGGACAATAAATAGTGTAATGGTCGTTTAAAGAAAAACATATAAAGCATTTCTGGTTACATTGCAAAGCATTTGTTGTAAGAGGCACCAAACAACCTGGACAACAATCTTGTGATGCAACGATAAGTTCACGGGATTCCTTCGTGTTGTTTATATCACATAATGGGGAAACATGACAGTTACTACCACAGAAAAAACAAGGCATTTTTGAATGAAAAAAACTAAGGCGACAAATAACGAAGATTGAAGACAATAAAAGGCCACAATTAAAAAAAATATAGTTTTATACATTTATTTTTGGTTGTTAAAGGCCCTTTTTCACCAGTATTAGATGAAAACAGTGCCCTCAACAAGCAAATAAAGATCAATATTGCTAAAAAAGGACATCTTTTTGTGTGACTGAAAGACGTTCTTTTACTATGTTTATGGACTACATTATAGTGCATGGACAACATCTATAGATGTCAAAAGAGAGACAAAAGTCAGGGCTACAATTTGGTGAAATTTCGGCGATGGAGATTTTTTAAAAAAAATTTTAACACTTATTTTCTGTGATTTTAAGAAATTCTTATCCAGTTTAATTTTATTTATCGGTTTTAAAAACAAGGAAAATTTCTATTATGGTTTTATTCTTTCGAGAGAGAAAGAAAAAAACTTCCTGCTTCAATAAAACTGCGAATAAAATTTGTAGCTTTATTGAATAATAATTTTATAACAAAACTGGAATTTCATTTATCGGTTTTCTTATTGATAATTTATTTGATTTTATTTCGCTCGTATCATATGAGATAATTTAGTTTGGCCCGTCCTTCCTTTATCAGTTTGAATCACGACAGCTATATAAAATGCAAAATAGTGTCTACCAATTTTTATTTGTTATTTATTGGTTAAAAATGAATGGCTCTTTGGTCTTGTTAGTCTCAATTCCTTTGTTAATCCAAGGTTGTTAACCTTCTTACAGACCTATTGCACCAATAGATTTTAATTTACCTCCTAGTGCTTCTGCCCCGGCTGCTCTCCAGCTGTACCAACAGGTAAAATTCAAAAGTTTTAAAACATTTCATTTGCAATTGTTTTGCAATCGTAATCACTTTATTCACTGTACTACTTTAATGAAATATTTTGTTTCCTTTTATGCACGAATTTTTTTAGCTGGTTGCGTTGCATGTGCTTCAACGGCACCCCTAACAATAAATCCTGATCCAATGGCCGGTGGAACCTGTGCAATGCCAACTGCTTCAGCATGTGATTCAAGCAATGTTATAACTTATTCATGTTCAGGTGTTGGTTGTAATATTTGTATCGTAGATAAAGATACTTCCGCAACTGCCGCACAAGTTCCATCCATTGCGGTTACATGTGATGCCGGAGGTGTCTTTCGACAACCTTCTAATCTTCCTGGAACTCAAGGATTAAATATTATTTATTGCAGTGCAGTTTAAGATATGATATTTTTTGTGCAATATGATTAAAGCTATTGTTTACTAAACTATTTTTTTTATATTTTGCCGTATAAATAAAGAAACCTGTTTTTCTTTAAAGTTTCATCAACCAAAAAAATAAGAAACAATAATAATAAGAAATAATAAGTATGAGTTTACACTTATTTAAAAAATATTTTATGCGGGGGTCAGCTGTTACGATGGGGTCAGATGTCATGGGGCAAGATGTCATGATCCCCAAAAAAGTAATACAATGGAATAAAAATGACTAACATAAAATGGGTGAAAAGTTTCAAGAGATTGTTCACACTGAGAAAACTATCCATTCAACTTATTCCTTTTTAAGAAAAAATTAAAAATTAGATTATATTTTATTTTGATAAAAAGGAAAATTCCTTTAAAATTGCGACAAAATTTATTGGATTTCATAGACCTTAAATTTTAGTTTAACCAAATGTGATTAATATTGTGCTGCTTTTTTGCACACAGAAAATCCAACTGCAGCACGACAATCTCCATCTGTCCAACTTCCAAGCGCAACGCCGCATGAAATTCCATTCACAATGCATATACAAAAGTACCAACTGTCGTGTGCCGGTGGTTTGGTCGTCCACAACGTGAAATTAAGTTGTGAATCATCTGTCCATATCCATGACTTTTGGCCGTCAATTGTGTATAATCCAATCCATGCTAAATTAGCATTATTACACTGTTGTTTAAACGGGATCAAATCTGTAACAAATTTATAGAAAGAAACTTGGGTTGTTGAATGGAGAGTTCCAGACTTGCAATAAAATTATTTTCTTCTGAACTATGAATTGAAGCCAAATGTGAGCCCTCGGTAAAACAGGCATGCTCTGCATCTTCCCAGCTTAAGTCTTGTAAAATTTTGTAGCATGAATTTGTTGGTTCAAAAAAGGTCCATGTATCAGAACATTTATTTGGTTTTGTTGTTGTAGTTACAGGCTCTGGAGTACTTGTTATTTGGCAAACGAATGGCTTCTGGCTATCACATGTGTCTGTGGTCCACTTTCCACCTGAAAGTTGGGTAGCACCACAATCATGTCCTGGAATATTATCAGGCTGTCCTTTATCCCAATCCACAAAATCGAGAGGACTTCCATCAATCCATTTCCAAATCTCGGGTGTCTGTAAATCTGTTAATCCGATCCAAAAATTACTTTCTGTACTTTCGACAAAAAGTTCTTGAGCTTCTTCTAAAAATATTCTTGGCTAAATTTTTTAAAAATTCTCTAAAGCTTTCTAACCGTTAATAAAAACATTTTCAAACATACTATGAATTGAAACTAAATGGCCGCCATTTTGTGTACAAATTTGTTCAGCAATTAAAAATGCTTTTTTTGTTGAATTCAATAAATAACAAATTGTCGGATCTGTTAATGAAGCAACAGTACCAACGGGACATTGTGCGGATGTTGAAAAAAACAAAGAAAAGAGAGAGAAAAGAGTCACCAAGGAATTCATGTTATTGCTTATTCAAAAAAAATTTTTACTCTTTTTTTCAAGGTATACATATTGAAATGGCTCCTTAATTTCCTCTTATCAATTATCAAAGATCAAGTAAAATGTATAATATTTTTCTTCTTTTCGTTTCATACAAATGAAACAGTGATCAAAAAACTTCTTTTAATTGATTGTTTTGTTGTTGAAAAAATGTATTCTTTTTCAGGTATTAGTTCTTATAGATTTGGACTTCTTAATTAAATCAAAAAATATGTATTTTTGAAACTGTGATAAAGATCTGAATTTTGATTGTAAAAAAAACAAGAAAATTTTATATGAGACAATACGGAAACAACAATAAAGAAATGTAAAAATAGAGTTTTTGGACATGAATGTTTCTTATTTTGAATCCATCTTTGGCAGTGATTTCAGCAAGCAAATAATCATGAGAAACAAGGTTAGATGGTTTTGGCTGTGATGACACTTTAAAAGTGTTCATCTTAGGCTTTGTTTTCTCTTTTTGAACAATTTTCTTTATTTTTTTAACATATTCGACTATAATTTTTTATTAACAAAATTGAGAAAACAACCTTTTTATATCATCACTGAAAAAAATAACAGGACGAAAAAATCCCTTGAACGTGACTTTTTCGTCCTGTTTACCGTGATCCTATTGCACCGTCCTGTTAGCGTGACTTTTTTTTGAAACGTGACGTTTTCGTCCTGTTTAGCGTGACTTTAAAGGGACGTTAAACGGACGTTTTCGGTTTTTTTGCGGGACGAAGAAATCCTGTTTTATAGCCGTTAACGTCCATTTTTCTGGCATATTCGTCCATTAATATTGCTTTTCCCCCTTACAATACCTCTTTTTATTATTTCTGATTTTTTGATACACAAATTGCTTTTTAATTTTTTTATGCCCACAGGCTTGCACATTCATTTTCTGCAGTTGTTGATTATTGATTATACCGCTATTTCGCTTTCAAATTTGCCCCTTCAAGAGTGCATGTTTTGCAAATCAAATTGTTATGTCAAAAAGATGCAAATTTTGCAGCGCGAAAAATGAGGATGACAAAATAAAGAGGGCAAAAATGAAAGCGCAATTGCGGCAAAGCGATATTGCTTTTTCTGCTCAGTTTTTTTGGGTAATTTTTTATATATAATTTTAGAAATAAAAATGGTCACTGCTACTTTGTTTTTCTTAAAGTATTTTTTTGGTTATAAAAAAATCTTCGAAAAATAACTAGAAAATTTAATAAATTTTTTTTTAATTTTTTGATTGAAAGCCTTTAATTACAAAACTAAGGTAAAACGGAAAACATACTTTTAGTCTGAAAAGGTTAAGATTAAAGGAAAGAAAATGGACAAAACTTACTTTTAAAATACCTGAAAGGGACAGATTAAGTGGAAAAAAACATAGCAGTGGAAACTCACAAATTTCTCCTGAAAAGAGCAGATTATAATTAATTAGCTTATTATATCAAAGGCTTTCAATCAAAAATATAATTTTGTACTAAATTAGACGAAAAAATAGCAAGACATAATTATTTTGGCCGTAAAATTTTTCTTAAAAGATAAAGGGCTGGGTAAACGCTTAAAATTAATCGAAAAGATAATAAAGTATTATTATTTAAATATATTTTTAAAACTTTGATTAAAAAAACTGAGCAGAAGCAACATCGTCTGAGAGAGAAAAAAAGTGATAATGAATGAATGTTTTTTTATCAAAGAAGAAAAGAAAATTCTTTCGAAATCATTCTAGAAGAAAGAAGCTGCTGTCAGTGTTGAGCACAAGCGACACCGAGTGTCAAACGTGCGCTCTTTTGTGTGCGCGTTAAAAACGGACAAACAAAAAAAAGAAGCGCGTTAAAAAAATCAATAATTTGCTTGCACAGAAAATACACATATCAACAAATTTTATTTATTTTAAATTTTCACATTTAAAAAAACACGTAGAAAAAAATCGATAGAGTTTTACTATCAAAAAAAGAAACATCGAAAAAGTACAATACAATTACCACATATTATTTTTGTTTTGCATTTAAATCAAGGAAAAGATTTGAACGATATTTCGCAATATTTTGAAGATTGAGTTCACAAAAATGTTCAATGAGCATCATTACATCTGTCATTTCTTTTGCGTAATCCAAATAAAAAACAAAAAGCATTTCAAATAAAACTTGTAGAGCATCTCCAAATTCACCATTAATCTAAAAATTGGGAATTTAGAAGCAAATTCAATATTTAAGAAAAACAAACTTTTAAAGATACATCATCTGTTGATACATAAAGTTGCTTGCTTTGATTAAGATTAATCAAAAAAATCATTGGAGCTTTTTGACCAATATCAATTCTTTTTTGAGTTAGTGCTTCGACACTTGGATTACCCTATATTAATATTAATATAAATTATTTGGAATAAGCAACTAGACGATCAAGTCGACAACGCTTAATTCATTTATTGTATTTTGGCATTAACTGGATCAAAAGTTTTAAAATTTCATATGTATCATTTTCATCAATTACAGTATCTGAGCTTAGAATTTTATGATCATTTGCAAGAGTAATGACAATAGCGAATGTGTGAACATAAAATGTTGATAATCATCAAAATAATGCAACAGATGGGAATTAATATTTGGAATATAATATTTTATAATGAATTAAAAATAGGCTCATATTGTTTTTTATAACTTAGTCATCTCAAATATTAGACACTGATAAAGTTTTGACAACAAAAACATCAATATATTAAAACAATAAATAATGACTAAGTTATAAAAAAAACAATAAATGTTTTAAAGCATTAATTCGTAAACACAATTATAAAATAATATTGTCCCATAACCGCGACGATAAAGTACCGTTAACAGGACGAAAAAATTATGTCACGTAAATTTGGACATTTCCGTCCGTTAACAGGACGAAAAAATATGTCACGCTTCTAACGCGACGGTTGCGTCCGAAAACGGCACGAAAGCGTCCTGTTAGCACATGTCACGGTTCAAAATAGTCACGTCTTTTTTTCAGTGATAGAATTTAGACAGTGGTGTTAAGACAGAATTCCAAGCAAATATGAGTAAAATGGTTAATTAATTGGTTACATTATATTGTACAAGGATTTAATTATGCCGAATACCACTGGTATTATACCAGTAATTAAGAATTTTTTACAAAATTTATCTCCACAAAAATGTGAAAAACTTTCGACAAATAACATTGCAATTGAATCTGCATATGCTTTGAATGTGAATACGAGTGGCAATGAGAGCAATTGTGCTATATTAAGTAAAGAAAACAGCTTGATGAAAAGAGCTAATTTTTAAAGCAATTCTTGTAATAATCAATTGTAAAAATAGAACGAAAACTAAAAAAAATAAAAATACTTACAAAAATTGAAATCTATATCATGCGATAATATTGATGGAATATGTCATAGTTAAAAGCTTTAATAAAAAAACAAAAAGTATTTTAAATTTTTTACTGTAACATTTTGCCATATGCATGGATGAGAAAAAAAACCGGGAAATCTAATATCCTTACAAGCTTCAACATTTTGTGAACATTGTAATAATAACAAAACTTTTATACAAGATCATCAAAAAAAACAACAGTAACAAAAAAGAGAAATGTAAGTTTAGATAATTTTAATATTTCCAAGTTTGAATCCATCTTCAGCAGTCATTTCAGCAAGTATATAATCATAAACATCACAAGTTTGCTGATGTTTTACACGAAGATTATTTTCATGATCAAAAACCAAATAATATTCAATTTGTTTCTTTTTGATTAATTTAGTTGGTTTTGATGGTCTTGGTTGTGATGTTTCCCAATAATTTGTTGTTTTGATATGTTTCTTCAATTGAATAATATCATAAATTTCATTCAAATCAGGACAATCCAGAACACCTTTCATCGTTTTTCCATTTTCATCAATAACTAAATATAAACGAATAATAAAAAAAGGAAGTTTGAATAAAAAAGAAGGTAAAACTTACTGCAGACAGTATATCGAGCACTCCATAAAAGATCACTTAATTCTGGACCAGTGAAAAGAAAAGATTTGGAAACTAAAAAATGAGTTAAAATTAGACAAATTTATTGCTTTAGCAAAGGTCAGAGGTTTATTGTGAGTCAAATTTCTCATTTTTACGTCTAGACGACCATGAATAAACCGGGGATAATTTAATCTACGGTCATTTTGCAATTTGTAAAATATAATAACACTTACCAACAAATTTGATAAGAAATTCAAAATTCCTTAAATAAAATTTAACAAGTGGTAAAAATTCTTTTAATTCTTCTTTAATTGCTTCATTCAAATTCAAATCTTTATCATATTCTTGCTTTTTCAATGCACGATTTTCAGCCCATTTATATAACTGAAAAAATTAATTAAAATAAACATATAATTTTTAGAGAGAAAAGTCGTACCATTTCAAAAACTTGTTCCTGAATTACATAATCTTTTTTTAATTGTAGAATATCTTTGATCAAAAAAATTGGAAGATCTTGAAATTGTTGGGAATTAAGATAAAATGAAAAATCCTTTGAAATATAACCAAGAACATTCTTTTTGAGATTTTCCATTGAATATCGATATGCAAATTCCAAAATTTCAAAGGCATTAAGATAATTCAATTTTGTTTCAAACAAAAATGCTTCACATGCTTCTTTGAAGGTTTTAACATTGTAAAATTCAGCGATATCAACCATTATATAAATATTATTAACAGTAAAACTGCATTCACCAAAGTAAATAAATGAAATAAATTCTTTAAAATCAGCATATGAAAAATCTTTGATTGGAATAGGTTCATCTGATTTTGTCCATCGTTCAGAAAGCATTGCCGAAAAGGTATCAGAAACTGATGCCAATATAATTTTATGAGCATATAATTTCTAAAAAAGAATTTAGATACTCATTAATTACAAAAAAAAGAACTTACTTTTCCATCAAAATCAAAGACAATATCAAAATCACCAGTTGCAGGATCTTGGGTATGAAAAACGTTGAGCTTTTCCACATCAATTTCATTACGATTTTCCAGCATGCTTTTTGCATTGAGTTTAGAAATTTTTGCACCCATTTTTGTTGAATGCCTGTAAAAAGTAATAAGATTAATAAAGGTAATCCAAAGCTCGATCACTCAAAAATTAATAAAAAATTGGACAAATCTACTAAACCCTGCAATAAAGAGTGAAAAAAAATGACGCGCATTTGTAAACAACGATCCCGATGCAACAACGAGTGAGCGAATGGGGTAGTAGCAGTGAGGGAAGAGCGATTAGGGATCGTCCAGATCCGACGTCGGCACTTTTAAGGGTGGATGGGGTTAATCAAAATACGACGGAAATCGACGACGATGGATGGATGGGTGTTTACAAAAAACGACGTCGACATTATTTGTCATATGCAATCGAAATCGATCTTACCTTTTTCAATTTTATGTCAACCTCGATTTTACGTCCTTTTTCTTCTTCAAAAAACTACAGTCGAACCTCGATTTTACGTCTCCCTCTATTTTACGTCGTTTTTTCACGGTCCCTTGAAAGACATAAAATCGAGGTTCGACAGTATAAGGGAAATGAATCTTGATTTTACGTCTTTCATTTGTAAAGAAATTTTTATCCAAAAAATCTATTTTTTATTTTTTTTAAAATTTTTTTTCAAAGAATATGCGCTGAAAGTAAAATATATTTTATCACTTTTACAGGAATACTAAAGGATTAAATGAAAGCCATTTTACATAATATAAAAAAAGTTTTGCAGAACTTTAAGTTTGAGATGAGATTTGATGAGATCCACAGAAATTATCGCATAAAAAACTCAGATTTTGATAATTTAAAAGAATCCGTTATTATCCCTCTATTATTTCGCCATCTATCACTTTTCATCTAAAATCACTGATAAGGCTAAAAAATCCCTTAAAAGTAGTCAAAACAGCTTAATCCTTGATCTTTTAACTTAAAAGTTTTTAAAAAATGCGACGATTTTGCCGACGGTATGGGTGGATGGGTTTTAGCGATATCCGACGATATGCCGATTTAAGGGTGTCTGGGTAAAAATTTTTTGATTTTTTGACGACGTCGGATCTGGACGATCCCTTATGGCAAAAACGTTCAGCGTTTTAACGGGGTAAAAACGGTGACCGTCTGGGGTAAAATGTGGCAAAAACGCTCAGCGTTTCGTTTACCCCCTTTTCTCTGCGACGCTCTGCTATTTTACCCCGCGTTTACCCCCAACGCTCACTCTTTGCTGCATCGGGATGGCATTCTTCATGGAAGCTCAAAAAAATAATTTCTGTCTTTCGGTTTTACAGTCACGGCTTTTTTTCAGTGATCTCCTGTTAAAAAATAATGTATGCGGTGTATTTATTAATAAAAAACTGATTACAAAAAAAAGGTCAAAAAAATCAATTTCGGTTTTGCAAGAGGGGCTTTTTTCACTGCAAAAACCTTAATGTCTTTAGAGGTTGATTAATATTTGTTGTTGAATAAAAATTGTTTTAAAAAAGATTTTTTAAAAAGGATGTTAAAATCAAATAAATATGTGGAGAAATATGATTTAAAACCGCTTGGGAGGACGCTACACATAAAAATTCATAGATCAAACAAAAAGAAAGCAAAAATATATTTTTATCGTGAACGTATTGTTCTTTTTCAATAAGAGAAACATCAAACTACATTTTTTAATGTTTCAGGCATGTCTAAACAAAAATTTTCTAAAAATTTTTTTTCAATATTATTTGAATATTTAAGAAAAGTTTAGAATCTAGCTATATAATGATTCCATAATCTTCATTTTAAACAGTTAATTATTTTTTTGGTAGCCACAGAGCCACTGTAGCCCATGACATTAATTAGCAACCACACTTGGTTGTGTCATAATTAAAAAAAACTGTATTTTAAACGACAGTTTATAAGTATAAAATGATGTAATATTAAGCAATTAGCTCCTTTGTCAAAAAACATTAACTTATATAATTCAACAAAAGATAACGTCAACTGCTCTATTTCTCAGAATACCAAAATTAAATCAAGTTTTACTAACAACTGAATGAATCATATCTGTAACATTATTTGTTTTCATTGCTCTGTGCATCAAAAATTATATAATGTCATCTTGTGCATCGCTTATGATCTAAAAAAATCATCATTAAAGTTTAAACTAATACCTTTTAATAATGACACGTTTTAGCATCTCTTCTTTGTAAAAAGGTTAAAACTATACTATTTTTCTTACGATTGTATTAACAACAAAGAGCACGTTATTTTAGTATAGAAATATCTCAAATATTCAAATTATTGAAGTCATTTAAAATTGCAAAAAAACTTTTCATAAAAATATAAATCTTTGTTTATAGTACAAACTACATTATACTTTCAACGTGTCTTTTTCTTCGTACAATTTAAAACAAACTTTTTTATTCCCTTGGTGTTGCTTTTAGCCAGTTAATTAAGGCTTGATAGAAAAGCATTTAAATTTTTTTGCAACATAAACTTGGAATTTTTTAGATTTTTTATTTTTATTTTGTTGTAAGAGATTGAAACGTAAAACAAAGATGACCAGAATTAACAAAGAAATTGACTATTTTAGAATAAAAAAAATGCACATATAAAAGACATTATAGAAAAAAAACCGCAATTTGAGAAAAATTTCATGGACGGGAAAATCAAAAAAAGGTCAAGCCGTAATAGGCACTTGTAAGCACATTAAAAATCATCAGAATTTTTTAATCCATAATTTCGATAAATATAAGGATTTCTATATTTCAAGGTGTGGTAACCGTCACGATCGGTTGTGTAACAAAGTTTGAAACATTTTTGACAATCTGAATTTGGAGCACCAAAATATTTTGAGAATTTTTGTTCTTCTACCTCTTCAAAAGCTTTTATTTTATCAAAATATTCTTCTTCAGGTACATAAATGTAAAGATAGTAGACAAAATCTTTAACAGATTTTTGCTGAAAAGATAGATTTAATCGATGTGCACAATGCTTCACAAAAAAGTGTTTTCTTTTGAAGAATTATAGCTAGGATATGGTTTAGACAAAAAAGCAATAGTCATCTTTGAATATTCTCTTGTTAATGTTAATAACTTGGTAAAAACATTTTTCTCACCTTCATTAAAGCAGCCAAACTGTCCACATTAAAGTTTACATCAGGGATACTTAAGTAAATATATTTGAAATTATTTTCTTTGTTAAACTGCAATAAGACATCAGGCCATGAATCATCAATTACAAGATCTGTCCGACATAAATGGATAACTTCAAGATTTGGAGCGTTTTTTATAATATCAGAAAAAGCTAATTTTGGTTTAAAGTCAAGTGGGAAGCAGCATGACAGTGTCTTTGTTCTTAAAGTTAATAACTGCAATAATTCTTTTGGCGACATATGGAAGGTTTTAATCTCAATGTGTTCGGCAAGAAAAATAGAGGAGTTTATGGATTTTGTAATAATATCATTGATAACACAGATTTTATTGACAAAAACGAAATCCAACATTTTGAACTTGTCATAATTTGCAAAAACTAATTTTTCTTTGTAAGTAAGTTTAATAGGCTTTAGTTTTATTGAATTTAAAATAGATGGATATGAGAATATCATATAATATTTTTCATCAGATTTTAACATAGCCATAAATCGAGATAACAAATCTCCATCAATGTTTGGCGGAAACAAGTGGGATACTAAAAAAATTTATGGGCAAAGTTTTTATTCAATGTTGCTAAAAAATTACCTTTTAATCGATCAGTACAATATCCGGTATAGTGATTTGTAGAAAAGCAAATGCAACATTTTTCTTTAAATGGAGTTTTTAACCATGCAGTTAACATGGTAAAAAGCTGTTCTTAAAGCTAAAAATACAATTTTATAAAGATTTTTTTAACCTTAATTTGGACAGTAAAGCTATGTGAAGCGCTTGCATTGTTATCAAAAGTAAATGCTAGACCAGCAACATTTGTTTTTAAAAAAACAAATGCCAGTCAATACCAATGACCACCAACCAACAATGAAAAATGAACATAGACGAACAACGAAAAACTGATTCATGTTATTGATCAATTTTTCTGAGGTCAACATCCTTTTTGTGGCATGTTAATTAAGACAAATCATGAGGAAAGTAATAAAAACCCAACCGCAAATTAATGTTATTTGT
This sequence comes from Panagrolaimus sp. LJ2400, assembly GCA_024447215.1. Classification (NCBI taxonomy): domain Eukaryota; kingdom Metazoa; phylum Nematoda; class Chromadorea; order Rhabditida; family Panagrolaimidae; genus Panagrolaimus; species Panagrolaimus sp. LJ2400. The sequence continues at coordinate 226,129 of JAMRYA010000033.1, forward strand.
GAGTGAATAAAAAAACAAGATCGATATTTGATTGTTTGAGCAAAAAATATTAAAATACTAAACAAGATTAGCGACGTCCTTAAATTCACGTATAGCAACTGAGAAAACGAAGGATAATTATTACTTTGATCAACAAAATTTACTTGGCTGCTGATAGTGAAAAACAAAGTAATAAGAAAAAATGTTTTAAATGCTCAAAATGCTTCAACCAACCATAGCGATTTTCATAAAAACAACGTTTATTCAAAACAAAAGATCTTTGATCACAAACAAAAAAAGCAACAAATGAATAATAAAGTAAATTAGAATCTTTGTAACTGGAAGTTAACATGCAGATTCATAATCTTTCTCAGCAATGAAATATTTCTTTGTATTCATATTGTAAAATTTAATCATGTCATCGATCAGTTCAGCATATTTGGAATACTCTTCATGTTCATCATTGGCATCATTCTTCAAGAGACATTTGTAATGATAGCAGAATCGAATAAAATGAATGAATCCATAGCAATCAAGGAAGTTGTAATCATTTTCACGATGAACTGAAAATGTTGAAAGATTATATCTAATCGATGGGGGAATGAACACTAATCACGGGATATTTCGTTCCTAACTATCCAACAGCTAGACATACATTTAAGACCACAACCGTCAAAATAATGTTATGGTTAGTGGATAAAACTGATTTCCGATTTCTCGCATCAGCAAAATTGAACATCAGCTTCCCTTCCCCTTTTCGTCAAAACCCAGAAATTCAATATAAGCAATATCCCAAAAAATCCAACTTACACTTTTCCATAAAAGCTTTTGAGGGAGTTCCTTTTTTCTTTGACTTTGAAGCATTTTCTTTTCCATCTGCTGTATTTCCAGGACCATCAAATACATCACAATATTTTGAAAGATCTCTCATAGCAACACCTTCTTCACCAAATTCGCTGCGTTTAGCATTAAGAAAATCAAGATGTTGTTGCAATTCAGCTTTGTACAAAAGATTCATATTGATCATTTTATTAAAGAATTCAACCAAAACATCAAGCTTTCGACGAAGTTCATCAGAATCTTTTGGAGTTGATGCAGATTTGAGGTACTGTAAAAAAAAGTAATTATATGTAAAATATTTGATCTGATATGAAAGATATGACTTACAGCAAGTAATACATCATCAATGGTAAAACGCGGAGGAGTTTTGATGAGCTTCTTTTGACGAGTAATCAAGTCGTAATCATCCATAAGAGCTTTGAGAAGATTTTCTGGAAAATCAACAACATTTTCTTTTTCTGTAGTTGGAGTCAAAGAAGAAGTTGGAGCAGGTTCATTTTCTTTAGTTTCTTCAGCGCTTGATGCTTCAATACCATCTTCAGCTTGGCTTGATTGTTCATCTAAAAAGCTAAATATTAGCGGTAATAGAAAAACGAACAAAAAATACATACGAGATTCTTCTTTGATAGCCATGGTTGATTGAGAAGGGGTTGTATCTTTCTTTTCTTCAACTTCTTCTTTCTTTGACTTCTTTCCGGATTTTTTGTTACTGCTTTTAGAAGTTTTACGAGTACGAGCTTCATTAAGTTCACGCTAAAGAAGAAATTAATGATTGTTTGTGATATTCACGTATAGAACTTACTTTAGCAAGAGCAAGATTTTCAGGAGAAAAAACCAAGAATCTCTTACAAGCATCAGCATGTGTTATTTCTTCATCATATCGTTTTGTCCAACCCTAAAAATATGTAACAAATATAAGGAAGGTTGTTGTACAAACGTAAAAAAGAAGCCACAAACATATGAGGGCAACAAAGTCGTTACACTCAAATGATAAAAATAACTTACTTGGTAATGAATTTTATATAATGTTTCACCCTTTGCATTCTCACTAATACCAATAATTTTTGCATTATAATAAAAACCACTATATAGACAAAGTACTTGAGTATTACCTTGATATTCATCAGCAATAAATCTTGGAATAGTATCAGTTAACCGTTGAGGTGTTTCTTGTTTATCATTGTCAGAAGTTGAAGAACGAGCAGCATTTTCTTCAGCCGCAGAATTTTCTTTGTTTTTATTTGATGATTCTTTCTTTTTACCAGCCATTTTGATTTTATTATTGTTATTACAATCTGTAAATATATTTTTTTGCAATAAAATGTAAATAAATAACAAGCAAAGTAATTATTAGAGCGGGAAAAATGCAACTTTTTTGAAAAAGAAGAAATAATTATATGAAAAATTTTTCGTGGAAAGAAACACTTCAATGACTGCTCAATTTATGATTGCAAGAAAAAATGCCTTCGCTCCTTTTTTGACTCTGTAAGTTATCAGAATGGCCATTCGAATGAGTTCAGTGAGACATTCATTTTTGAGTATACGAAACTGCCAGATCAGTAAGAAATTGAAATTGTAGTAAATTTTTGAAGGTCGTTCTTTTATTGGCATCTTTATAAAAGATTGCCCGCTCTATTTAATCAAGTTTTATGGAAGAAAGTTAAGTAAATTTTTTCAAAATGTCTTGAATATTCAAAAAAGCATTTTTGGTTAGTGGATCAAAGTTGACTTTTATATTTTGCGACAAAGAAAAAACATGACAAATAACCAAAGTACATTTTTTGATGTTTTGAAGGGACAGTGCAAAAAGAATTGTGTTTTTTATTTTTCTGCTCTCTGGAAAAAGCAGTAGTGTTGCAATCACTTTTTTTGTTCTGCTTTTTCGTCGAACTTTGAATATTTAAGATATGAACCCCACACAAAAATAAACATAACTTAAAAATATTTCTTTTTAAATTTCATTGATAAAAATGTTGCTAATTATTGTTTGTGACGTTGGGACAATAAATTTATTGAATTTGTTTAAGCACCATTTGAGAGAATTAAAAAAAATGTTTTTCCATCAGTAACAAAAGTGCTAAAGAACTAACAAAATGATGTTTAAAACTTAAAATCAATTTTGTTACTAAATTCATGATTATTATTAAACTTCGACAAAGTATTTACTTTAACGATATTTTTAAATTTAAATTTATTTTTATTTTAAAGTTGTCACTGTGAAAGGATAGTTTTAATGCAACAGCTGACTAATGTAACTACTCTAAGATAAATTGGAAAATTATTTTTTAAACATCAACAAAAACCTATTATCGTTCAAACAAAATACAAGCCAAAATCACTTGTCTGCAAGGGAATGTTTATTATAAACACATGAGTACAGTACACTAAAATCAATAAAATAGTTTAAAAAATTTTTGTGATTTTGGTAAAAGAAATAATGATAAAAAACAACAAAAAGTTTATTACTTTTGTAAAATATAATCTTGATATCCAAGACAATTCTTATAGGTGGGATCATTTGTATAAATAATTCTAAAACATTTATGGCTTTGACGAGTTATTGGGATAAAATACTTGGAAAGTTTTTGATTAGCCACTTCAAAAGTTTCTACTTTACAGAATTTTTCTTCATTAGATACAACAATATAAAAATAAAAAGTGAAATTCTTTGTTGATTTTTTCTGAAACAAAATTATTTATGTACATATTTTTGTTGCTTGGGAAAAGGTTTTTTGGTAGAAAAATAAGCAAACGCGTACCTTCATCAATGCAGCTAAACTATCCATATTAAAATTCAGGTCAGGAATTTGGAGGTGAATACATTTAAAATTATTTTCTGAACTATATTTAAGCAGAATATCAGACCACGAAGAATTAATTTCGACATTTGTTTGTCGAAGATCAAGAATTTCAAGATTTGGAGCTTTTTTAATAATATCAACAAAATTCAAATTTGAATGAAATTGCACATATTGACTTCTAAAAGCTTTTGTTTTTAGAGATAAAAGTTGCAGAGCCTCTTGTGTAAACATATGAGAGCATGATATTTCTAGTTGCTGAAGACGGAACTCAGCAACTGTCGGTTCAAATAATTGCCGTGGACGATTAGTAGTAAAACCGCGAAAATGTCTAACATATGCTTCATCAACAACAACCAAATCATAATTTGCATAATCGTTGTTACTTGAAAAATAAGAATTCTTTTGAAAATAGACTTTTAAAGGCTCCAGGTTTACTGCGTCAAAACACAATGGATATGTTAGTGTAACAAAATATATTTCTTCTAAGTTTAATACTTTCATGAATCTCGACAACAAATCACTATCAATATTTGGAGGGAACATGTTTGTCACTGAAAACAGTAATTACTTTGCTATTAAAAATGACGCTGCAGAAGCTTACCTGTAACCAGATCTGGACAAAAAACACTATGATGACTTTTTGAAAAACAAATATAACATTTATAATTGGAGTCACAAATAGTACACACTGTATGAGCAGCATTGGGAGGGGCTAAGCATTTTAAGCAATGGTTTTTTAATTTTACAATTTGTTTACGTTGTTGTTTTGAAATATAAACATCACAGTTGTGTGAAAGATGGGTAATAGAATTGCAGAAAAAGCACGACATAATTGTGGATTTTTTTCTTTATGGACTATAATAACAGCAATAAGTTAGGACAGTTATGACCAAAAAATGGAAAAAATGTTAACAGTTATGATTTGTTTTTCTGAAAAGAAATAATAATCGACTTATATAAACTTGTTATGGCATTATGGCATTTGCGTAAGGACGAACTTCCCCCACTAAGCATACCGCTGTTTGTGATGTCTATGATTCAACAGAATCATAGACATCACAATATTCTGAAATATGGTAGTTGCTTTCACAGAAAAAGCAAGGCATTTTTTTTATTAAAAAAGCAGGTAGCTGTGGATTGTTTAATATAAGAAATAAAACAATAATAACAAGGGACTATAATATGATATTTTTGAGAACCGCAAAAATTGGTTTTTGCGTTAGGCATAATTCTCAAAAGATTCGATTTGTCTAAAAAAAATTTACTGCTCTTGTATTGATTTATTTGAATGGATGAATATATGTTATTTCAATAAAAAATAATAAAAACAAAACATTTCTCATCGTCAACTTCGCATTATGTGAGAAAAAAAGTTGACGTTTCCTAAAACTCCTAGCACAGCAAAAAAACAGATTTTTTTATCTTGGGCTATCAAATGCGGCACGGGATCTCATTGGTGGCCAGCAAACGATGCACCATTGGGTTCAGTAGTTTTTTTAAACAGGAGTATTAACTGTTATGATTAATTTCATAACTGCCATTTATGTAAGTTCATTAGCGCACGTAGATGAATGGCACAATATTCAATATATTATTTGAAAAAACTAATAATAGCATCAGTACATTCCTTAATGATTAATTGTTTTAATAAAAAAATGTTAATGCTAAACCAAAAAAAGAAGCATCGCTTGCGTTGATTCATTAACATTTATTTTTCACAAAAAATATTTTTTTCATGATTATTTTTAAAAATTATTTTAGATATTAGAAAGTGCAGCAGCTATGCACCGGCAACAACAAAACCATGTTGAATCATTAAATTTATACCTTCAACGATTTGTATAAAATGTAAAAAAAATTCCGTTTTTAAAGCACATAAAAGCTTTTGCATTTGTGCTGCTTCTTCTTTTTCCAAAATATAAATTCTTTGATTTTTAGGTGAAAATTTTAAAGAAATATATTTTTTTCTTCAATCATGTATGCTGGAGTTTTGTTGATCTGTTTTTTAGCATTAATTCCACTGGTAAGCTTTAATCGATGATTTAAATTTGATTCAGCCTTTTTTTGGTTTAGTGTAGTGGTGTATGCTGTCCACCTGGTGCTTGATACTATGGTGGAGACCTTTGTGCTGGTAGAGGACCATGTAACATGTAAATAAATATTTTCATAATAGTTACTAATTTTACTAAATTTTCTTTTAGCTTTTGCTGCAATTGTGATCGTGGATGCTGTAAATAAGAAAACATAACAATTTCATTAATAATTATTGAATTTTTAGTATCTTTTGAAGAGTACGTACAAGGTTATATTAAAGGTAAAAATAAAAAGCGATCAATCCCTTCTGAAGCAGCTTTAACCCATTTTGCATCAATTGATAAAAATATGGATGATGGCGTTAATATGGAAGAAGCTAAACAACATTTACTTACAAGAGGATATAGTTCAGCTGATTTTGATAATGATGGTAAATGGTTCCATGACATGGATACAAATAAAAATGGAATCGTTGAACATCATGAATTTGATGAAACACTTGAACATTAATTGCCAATTTTATCTAACTTTCTGCATTTATCTTTGCTTTTAATATTATATGTCTAAATAAAATCAAATTAATGCAATGAGGTGCAAAAGACAAGCTTACAAACTGTTAAACGCTTTTTTTTTAACATCAATACGTAAAATTTACAGAATATATCTCTCTCGATGGTTTAAATTTAACTGTAGACAGCGAAAGAAAATACCGAAAATACGGAGAGCTTTTTTGCCACAAAAGATGTTATTTGTTTAACTAAAATTCTTTTCAAGGAAAGTTTTGCAGCATACTTTCTTCACTTACAGTTTTTCTTGAATACATCAATATTGGAGTTTCCAGCTGTTATGCTCAAAAATGCTTCGATATTTCCTTAAATTTTATTTTTTGATATTTTAACATTTTTTTATTTCTTATTATTTAAATATTCAAAGAAAAGATGTTAGAAAAATGAAAAAAAATAAAAAAAATTAACGAAAAGAAATGACAAAGTTTAAAAAATGTAGTTTAGTCTGGTTGTTGTCGCAGCTCAAATTTTCTCCCAAAAATGTATTTATTTTTTATAGTATTTTTGTTTGAATCTTTGATACTTTTTTTCAAAACTGTAAAACTCCATTTTGCATTTCTTTTTTATGCCATTAATGCAAAATATGTGAAATTCATTTTGTAGAAGCGCTTCATGACATTTTAAAATTGAAAAGCGAAACAATAAATGTAACTGTAAAACTCAAACAAAAAATCAGAGTGATAAAAGTATTATTCAATGACATAAATCAATAGTAAATGCATTGTCACACATAAACAAGTATCTATTTCTTTGTACTATTAAAAAATTCCAAATTCTAAAAAAGCAAATAAAATTTAATCACGTTTTAATACATAATCTTGATGAGCATTATGACGATCACATTTTAGATAACGTGTGTAAGTAATTCTGATGCATTGCTGCCTTCCATCTTTCACTGGTCTAAAATGTTTAGAGAATTTATCTTCTGTCATGTCGAAAGCTTTTTCTGCATTAAATTTTGCAGTTGAAACAATGATGTAAAGATAATAGATGAATACATTTGAAGATTTTTTCTAAAAATGACATTTTTAAATTTTAAATTCAAAATTTAAGTAAATACATACCTTCATTAAAGCAGCCAAATTATCCAAATTGAAATTCAAATCAGGAATTGGTAAATAAATATATTTAAAATTTCTTTCACTGCAATGACGCAACAAAACATCTGGCCATGAATTATCTACTTTAACATTTCTATCACAAAGATCAAGAATTTCAAGATTCGGAGCTTTTTCAATAACATCAACAAAATTCAAATTTGATCGAAATTTAACACTTTTGCAGATCACTGATTTTGTATTTTGAGATAATAATTGCAAAAATTCTGATGGTAGAAGTTCTGAATGTTTTATTTCGATGAATTGAAGATGAAAAGTAACATGTTTACAAGAATTAATACGTTTGCCATAATTATAGCTTTTAATATAAGCCTTGTCAGCAACTACCAAATCCATCCTTGAAAAAGTATCATCACTTGGAACCTTCAATACTTCTTTATAGCAAATTTTGAGAGGTTGTAGCTTGATTGAATCAAAAATAATTGGAAATGTAAGTGCCATAAAATATTTTTCTTCTAATGATAATAATTTCGTATATCGTGGTAGCAAATCTTTGTCAATATTTGGTGGATGCATTGCTGTCACTAAAAATGTTGAACAAAAATATAAAAACACGTTAAAATAATACAACGAAATTACCTGTAAATCGATCTGGGCATTCATCATTTTGATGACTTTTTGAAAAACAAATATAACATTTTTGATCAAATTGAGAATATGAAGAATTAAAAAGCATTGTAGCTATTCTCATGAGCTAAAAAATTATAAAAATTAACGATTAAAAAATTATCAAACGGTAAACACTAAATAAAAGTTTCACGGGTTTGCTAAACGAAAAATCACAATAAAAGTTACATTTGTTTTTTTCTACTCTGGCGAAATAAATAAAAGTTATAAAACAATCATAAAAAAATTGATGATTTTCCGGGTGCTTGGATTTACAAAACCTATAAATCGATAGTTTTTCGCTGTAGCATTTTAATACTAAAAAAAAGTGTCCAAGAAAGACGATCGCAGCAAACAATATTTCCAGCTCGCTGCAATAAATTCAAAAAAAATTCATGCACACCTTTCATTCAAACAAAAAAATAAGACTATAAGTGTTTCTTAATAGATGCTATCTTTGTTGTTGCATTATTCATTGCCTTGTCAAAAAAGGAAACAGAGAGTATTAAAAATGTAAAAAGATAAATTTAGGGACCGGCAGCGCACACTTCTTTTTTTTCTCTTTGCATTTTCTTCTTCGTTACAGTAAGAAAATTTCAACTCTTTTTTACAAACTTACAGTCGAACCTTCTAGATGTAATTTTTTACGCTGATTCCAAAAATGCCATTTTTGAAAGGGGTTTCTTTGGCACAAAGTGCCGAAAACGCCATTTTTTTGTGTTTTTTGAGGAAAAAACTATCCTATAAGCCGCTATAAGCTTATCGATTGGTACCGTTCGATAGCACATCAAAAAATGCATCTTTTGGTAAAATAAAATCCATGCCAGGAGCACCGCAGGAAAAGTTGCACGACAAAAACGGCATTTTTTAGCTTAAAAAAGTTCAAAAAGCCTGTCCAAAAAAAGGACGAGAAAGAAGTCAGCTGCGTGTGCGTCTCTTCTTTCTTTTTGAACCGGCTGCGAGGAAAAAAAGAGAAGGATGCACACACAAAAAAAGAGTGTTCTCTTTGACTTTTTTTGACGACGAAAAAATTTGCTTTGCCGAATTTTCAAGTGGCATTTTCGGCATTTTAAATTAATTTTTTAAAATTTTTGTTTTTATTTTATTCTTAGTTAGGGTCGAAAATGGTATATTCTGACAAAAAAATAATAGTTTTCAAAAACTTTTTTTTTGACCTGCCGGTCCCTAGATAAATTATATTATTTTCTTTTTAGTATTGTTGGGTAAACTGTAAAGCTACAGTCACATGGTCATTAATGGTTTCAAGATGTCAAAGGTTAAAGAATATTACAAGTTTTTTTCTTAACAAAAATCTTAAAAATTCAAATGAAAAAATAATAATTAAAGAATAGTGAAAATTGTTTTTAAAATGATAAATATGTCAAGCTTAAACTATATATTTTATAGCTTAAAGCTGAAATAGCTATTTCGATTTCATTTATGAAAGAAAAAGATTTATTGTGCATTTATTATTTTCAACATGTTTAAACTACAATTTTTAAAGTAAGAAACATTCAAAAAAATTTTGCAACAAAGAAACGTTGTAATTTTTTACTATATGCTTTATTTGAATATTTCATATAATTTTAAAACATTATTACTTTAAAATTGTTGCCGCAAAACAAACCGTTCAAAGCTTTTAGAGAATTATTATGCAATTGGTCGTGTGATAAATGCGGCAATAAATAAAATAGATGAATTTGTTGAAATCCAACAAGCGCAAAAAGCAAAAGTATTAAACAAATTTCTTAAGTAGAAGAAAATATAGATCATTTGTAAACTTTTATAAACAATTTCGCTAACGTAATTTATGGTATTGATATTTATAACAAGCAGTATCTCCATGTTCATTTACAAATGAAATACACAAACATGATCCGTTATGCACAAAAAAGTTAATAGGACAAAAGAAATTTGAAAGTTGGACAGAAACATTTTGAAGAACACTTTTTTGATTAAGTGGCACATTTGTATGAACTTTGAGGTAGAGAAAAATCTTGACATTTATATTAACCTAAATTTAAAAAAGTACAGTTTTCTTTTAGTAAAATAAGCAAGATTCCACCTTCATTAAATTGGCCAAGCTTTGAATGTTGAAATTTAATTCTTCAATTTCAAATGAAATATATTTCATATTGCCGTGATTCACACGAACTAATTCTTCTGGCCATGAGCTGCTTAATTCAATATTTGTTTTTTTAAAATGAAGGCTTTCAATATTTGGAGTTTTTTGAAGAATTTCAGACAGTTTCACTGTGGATGAAAAATCCACAAAATTGCAATATAAAGTCGTTGTTCTCCATGACAACAATTGAAGAAGATCGCAGGAGGAAAATGGAAAAAAAGTTAGTGAAACTTTTTCCAATATAAAAAACATTGATTTTAATGCTTTACAATTTTTCAATTGTTTTGCTTTTTCGCGAAGTGAAGAATGAAGCTGAATTTCTTCAGATACAACAATATTAAATTCAGAATTTTCTTTGATATCTATTTCATCAATCGTATGTTTCTGTTGCACTTTCAAAGGTTTCAGCGTTATTGAATTATACGCTGCAGGGTAAGAAAATGCAAGAGAATATTGTTCCTCCAAATTCAACATATTTAAAAAACGAGAAATCAAATCTTTATCGATATTGTTAATTAACATTCTAGGAGCTAAAAAAATAAATTTTAAAGTCATGCACTATGCGCATGTGAGTTCTAACTACAGTCAAACCTCTATTTTACACGAAGGGGCTGCCAAAAAACCTTGTAAGATCAAAGTTCGTGTAAAATCGAGGTCGATTTACAAGGAATTCTTTTTGAAGGGACCGAAAAAGTAACGCGTAAGATCGAGTCCTGCGTAGTATCGAGGCGCGTAAAATTGAGGTTCGACTGTAATGTTACCTGTAAATCTATGTGGACAAAATACAGTGTGATGTTTTGATGATGAAAAACAAATATAGCATTTTAGTTGACATTTACCGTTTTTGCAATATACATCTTTGTTATCTAAATAATTTAAACAATAACAACAAAGATGTTTTTGCATTGCAACATTTTGTCGTTCATCATTTGAAATATAAGTATCACAATATTGAGAACGATGAAATACGCTTTCACAAAAAATACAGGACATAGTTTTACTAACAGGAAAAAATGAATGTTAGTTTTGTTCAGCAGAACTTGAAAAAAAATTTTACCTTACGAGGTTTATTGATCAGTATATGAGAAAGAATGTGGTCCACATTTTGCACTAGTTTTATTCGTTAATAACAGTGAGCCTGACCAATAAATAGATGAATATAAGTTTGTACACCCTTCTTCTTATATGCAACATACAACCTTTTTTTCATGATTTCTGGGGTTAAACTGTGTTTAGGATGGCGCGGCAATGTTTTCTCAAATAAATATTAACAAGTTTCTTATGAGGGCCGCGTGAAAAGTTACTTCATAGAAAAACTGCCGGAAGGTTTTGTCTAATTTTGTAGCATTTTTATTTTCGATACTTCTGCTATCAAAGTGAGAGTTACTCTCTTTTTGAGAGTATATATATATTTATTCACAAGGAATATTCCCCCATAGCCTAAACTAGGTGGATAAAATACAATTAAAGAAAGTTTTTTAAAATACAATTTAAAACAAGTAAAAGTTACAAAACAAAAAAGTAGAAATAAAAATAATATTTTTAATAGAGTTTGGATGATGTGAGATCAATTGAAGATAATTTGCATTTCAGCACATCTTTATTTTGCACGTTTTCAAATAAGATGCCATATTTGTTTAACAGTGATGAAACACGAGATGAAAAGTGTGTATTACCATATTTTCCCATGACATATTTCTTGGGTCGATAATATCCGGTATCACGGTTTCTTGCTATTGGGTGAAAATAAAGATCAATTTCCAAGTTCTTTTCTTGAATAAAATCAAATGCAGTTAAAATATCCATTTCGTTTCTTCTTTGATGCAGAGAGATCATTTCATATTGTTTCAGTCTTTCAGGATACGAAGGGATTTCTTTTGTAGTCGGATGATTTCTTTTGTATAGCAGTCTAGTGAACCTTTGTCGAACTGATTCGAGTTGGTTAATAATATTTTTTTGAGGAATATTGAATATTTGACTACCATATTCAAGATGTGGCCGTACATATATGTTAAAGATTTTGATTAATATTTTTTCATCATTTGTGATGATCTTATTTAAGATTGAAAACATACATTTTCGTGCACAGTAATTGTAATTTTTCATTTTGTAGTGTTCTAGTTACTCTCAAAATGATAGTAAAAATATTTTTTTTTGCTTTTCAAATTTTGGTTACTCTCAAAAAAGGACGACACTCTCATTATTTTGTTTATTTTATTAGTAAGTTTAATTTCATTTATTTATTCATTCCAGAAAACGCTGAGGGGGAAATGAAAACTGAAAATAGTAAGACGAAATTAAACATAGTAAAACAACAATGAAATGTTTTGTGAGACACAAATAATGAAAATATATAAAAAAAATTAATTATTTTTTAAGTAGTAATCACGTGACTCATAACACACAGGGCCATGTTCAAAAATAAGCCTAAAGTGTTTTTCGCCCTTATTGATGACACGAGTAAAATAATTGAAAAGTTTTTGATCAGCCGTTTCATACATTTCGGTACTGTTATTTGGAACGGCGATGTAAAGGTAGAGATAAACATCTTTGGAAGAGTTCTTCTAAAATTATTATTCTATTGATTTGTTTTTAAGAAGACTGGAGTTGATACGACTAGAGTCGCAGAAGTTAACAGAGAAAAACAAGGGTAGTTATTTTCAACAATATGTTATAGCATAATAATCTATAGAATTGTGTAAAACCTTGCCTACCTTTATGAATTCAGCCAAACTTGCAACATTGAAGTTAAAATTAGAAACTCTTAAATAAATTTCTTTAAAATTATTTTTTGTACAGTATTGTAGTAAAACATCTGGCCATGTATTATCAATTTCAATATTTGTTTGACTTAAATGAATAGTTTCAAGATTTGGTGCCATTTTAATAACTTCAGCAAAAGTCAAATTTGAATGAAAACGAACTTTCTGGCATTTAAAAATTTTTGTTGTTGGAGATAAAAGCTGTAAAGCGTTTTGTGAAAAAATGTTACGGCATAAAATGTTAAGTTGTTCAACAAAAAATTTTGCAGATATCTGTTTAAAAATTGAAGTGGGGCGATCATCGCTGCGTGCATCATAAACATGAAGATCATCTGCAACGATATAGTCATACGCGGAGTAATCTACATATATACTGGGTAACATCATGGATCGTTGATGATATATTTTAAGAGGCTTAAAGTTCATTAAATCAAAAATATTTGGAAATGATACTGCAGCAAAATACTTTTCTTTTACGCTTAAAAACTGAATAAACCGAGGAGACAAAATTTGATCAATATTTGGAAGGAACATAGTTAATGCTAAAATAGATAGCTTATTGGAACTCAAATTTAACAATAGAAGTCACCTGTTAATCGATGTGGACAATATACTGTATGATGATATTTTGAAAAACAATTATAACATTTATGTTTGAATCTACAGCTTCTACATTCTTTACCATCAAAATTAGCCAAACATATTATACAACGGTTGTTCAATTCTGCAAAGTTGCAACGTGATACATCAGAAATGTAAACATCACAGTTGTGAGAAACATGGAAAACAGAATTACAGAAAAAGCAAGACATTGGTTAACTGTAATAATTAATTAAAGGAGGAAAGAGAAAATGCAAGTAACAATAAATTTTAGTCAATAAAAAACATTCATGTATACATATGCATTTGTCTGATGATGGACATATGGTCATTACCTCTTTTATGTTTGCATAAAAGAGGTAATGTTAGGAGGAAAGACAGACACTACAGCTTCTCTCCTAATTTTTTGCTTTTAAAAAAACTAACAAAAATGTCTTGTATTTTCTGTGGAAATTTCTTTCATTTTTCACATAATTGTGACATCCATATTTCAAATACTGATCGGCAAAAAATAGCTAAACGTCTTTGTTTAAATAAAATCTTCGTTCCATGTTATATGTGCCCTCCACAAGCACATCATACTGTTTACTGTCCAGCTAGGTCTACATGTAAGTCAAATTCATGTTCAAAATTACTTTTTAGCTGCTATTTTATTTATCCCCAACATCGAAAATGGTTTATTACCAGAATTTCTGCAATATTAGATGCTGAAGATCCCAAATAACACAAAATTTGAAAAAAAATTTGTCCATTTGTGCTCATTAATGTTAACAATGCAACTGTATTTTTACAAAAAATTAAAATTAATCAAAAATTACTTGTGACATATGACACGCGCAAAATAAAAAGTTTGACAAAAAAAATAACAAAATTCTCAATAATCTCTAAAAACTAAATCACGATACTCAAAACCAATGGAGCCATTATTAAAGGAAATTGTAAAGACTGTTTCAGATGATGGAAACTTATTTTTTAAATAATCGGGATGCTTTCGATCAGTCATCTCATACAGCTTTTCAACAGATAGATAAAAATGAAATACAATAGATTTGTCAATTTTTTTCTAAAAAAGAATTTAATCATTTTTTTTCTAGAAATTGGATTTGATAAAACCAGAGCCAACTTTAAATTTGTAAGGTGATCATTAGATAAGTTTGTTATAGCAAGGTCATTTGCTTAATTCAGCAAAACTCTCCTTACCTTCATAAACTCAGTTAAGCCATTGATGATAAAGTTATAATTTGGAATTCGTAGAGAAATTTCTTTAAAATTATTTTCTGTGCTCTGTTGATGCAAAATATCTGACCACATATCATTAATTTTAACATCACTTTGACTTAGATCAATGATATTAAGATTGGGTGCTTTTTTAATGATTTCTACAAATATTAAATTTGGATTGAATTGAACATTCTTGCATATAAAAGATTTTGTTTTTGGAGATAGAAAATGCAAAACATCATGTGATGAAAGGGGTCCCCCTAAAACTGTTAAATGCCGGACGAAAAATTTTACATCTGTTTGTTTAAATGATGGAGCTGGGGGATAATTGTAAAACCAATATTTGAATTTAACTTCTTCAGCAACAACATAATCATATTTAGAGTAATCTTCATCAGCAGGTATATGCATGGATCGCTGATGATAAACTTTAAGAGGTGTAAAGCTTATTTTATCAAAAATATTTGGAAATAAAATGGCCACAAAATATTGTTCTTCTGTGTTTAAACATTTTACAAATCGAGGACATAGGATTTGATCAATATTTGGAACGAATATATTTAGTACTAAAAATAGTTGTTGGGGACTCCAATAAAACTATCACAATTAGAGTTACCTGTTAATCGATGGGGGCAATATACTGTATGATGATATTTTGAAAAACAAATATATCATTTATGTTTAAATCTGCAGCTTTTGCATCTTGCACCGTCAAAATCAGCCAAGCATTTTATACAACGGCCATTTAATTCCGCAAAGTTACAACGTGATACATCAGAAATGTAAACATCACAGTTGTGAGATACATGGAAAAAAGAATTGCAAAAGATGCAAGACATTTATCAAATTCCTTTCTCCTTTATCTGCAGTAATAAATTCAAAGAAAAAGGGAAAGAAGCAAGTAACAATAAATTTTAGTCAATAAGAGTTACACATATATGCATATGCATTTTCTTGATGACGGACAAAAGGGTCAAAGTAGCAAACTACAACTTTTCTGACCAAGATACTTTTTGACCATCATCCCTATCCATAAGTAAATTGATTAATTTATGGTTACATAAAAGAGGTAATGATTATGAAAAAAGACAGACACTACAACTTCTCTCCTTATTTCTTGTTTTTTCATAACACTCACAAAAAATGTCTTGTATTCTTTGTGGAAGCATATTTCATTTTTCACATAATTGCGACATCCATATTTCAAATACTGATCGACAAAAAGTAGCTAAACGTCTTTGCTTAAACAGAATGTTCGTTCCATGTGATATGTGCCCTCCACATGCTCATCATACTGTTTACTGCCCAGCCAGGTTTACTTGTAAGTCAAATTCATGGTTTTTTAAAAATTAACAATCACTTTTTTAGCTCCCATCTTCTTTACCCCCAACATTGACAATGATTTATTATCACGATTTATGCAATTTTTGGATGCTGAAGAACAATATTTTTTAGCTTTTTCTTTTCCACTTGTCTACAATTGTGTTAAACTCAAACCACTTTTTATAGAACGCAAACCAAAATTTGTTAAAGGAATTTCAAAAGAACACAATACCATCATAGCCAATTCATTTTTATTTAATTCTTATCTCAAAACAAAATCAAGATATTTAAAAACTTTTGATGCAAATGTTTTTAAATCAATAATTTTTAAGCTTGAAAATGTATCTATTAGTCATATATCTCTCTCTCCTCGTTATCTTCTTTTATTTTTATCACCGACAACAAGACTGCTCTATTGCAATTCTTCAAAATTAACGTCTACCATAAAACTAGCTGAAATACTTCAAAAAGCTCCAAGCCTTGAAAGCCTACATATTACAGGGGATAAAATAGAAATTAATAACACATGGCCAGAAGAATTAATTGATCTAAACTGTGGCAACTTAAAATATATTTCCCTTGAAGTGAAACAATTAAATTTCAATGTTCAAGGCTTGGCTTATTTAATGAAGGTATAATTTTTGTTATATATTTTGCTTAACAAACGGTACAAATTTTAAAATTTAGGTAAATAAAAATATCAAAGTTTTTATTTATTTGTTTCCCACCGTTCCCATAAATCAAAGCTATATTCTTCAAAATGTATCAAACATGCTGTCAAATTTCTTTTATCCAGTTGATTCATTAGTCAAAGATGAACCATATTTGTCAGTTTCATTTGTAAATGAAAATGGAGATACAAGTTGTTATAAACATCAATGCTACAAATTACGTTGTTAACAATGCCAAAAAAGTTCTTTGCATTTTGCGTTGATTTTGTGTTATGTGTTATTAAATAAATTTATTGCTAAAAATCAACGGAAAAACATTCAAACAAATTTTTTTCTTCAAAAATACAATCTTTTCGTAACATTTACATAAAATTTATTTTTTTATTTATCGACGAAGGTTAACAGAACACTCTTAAATAAAAGAAGCAACTTTTGTAATGAACCAAATAAAACAAGAATTTGATGACGTTAAAACAATTGCATTCTTGATGATTTTTTGATGTTCAAAAATTTAAAAATAGTAAAAAATCACATGAAAATGATGATTTGGCAAAACATGTTTCTATTGTGATATATGAACAACATCTGGTATAAAAGTTCAAAAAAAATTAAGATTCAAACAAGCAAAAATTTGCTGCAGTTGAACCTCAATTTTATGTCCTTTTTTGAAAAAAATTAAAATCAATGTAAATGAACGACGATTTTACGTTTACTCTGATATTACACCGTATTTTCAAGGTCCCTTGAAAGGCGTAAAATCGAGGTTCGACAGTAATTTTCATGAAAAAAATATTTTTTTAGGAAATAATTTAATAGAAACTGTTGCAAATTTTTTACCATGCATATTGGTGTAGTTTTCTTATTTCTCTTAGCATTGATTCCGCTAATAAGTTTTTATTATTTAAAGATGCCTTTATTTAAATTTGTGGTTTTTAGATCAACTGCGAATGTTGCCGTAAAGACCCTGCCCCATGGGGGGATTGGTGTGGAGGAAAAGGCCCTTGTAACATGTAAGTAAATCTATCAATTTAATTATTACATTTTATAATTATCCCTTTTTTTAGCTTTTGCTGCAATTGTGATGGTGGATGTGGTAAGTTCTCAATTTCTAGAAATAAGTAATAATGCTTTTATCCACCAAGGAAGTAGTTATCGGGGAATGAAACGATCAATCCCTTCAGAAGTTGCTTTAACCCTTTTTGCATCAATTGATAGAAATATGGATGATGGTGTTAATATGGAAGAAGCTGAACAACATTTGCTCTCACGAGGTTATCATTCAATTGCTTTGGATAGATTTGGTAAATGGTTTCATGACATGGATACAAACAAAAATGGATTTGTTGAACGTCATGAATTTGATGAATCACTTGTACATTAATTACCACTATTTACACTAACTGTTACATTTATCCATGCTTTTTATATAATATGCTTAATTCAAGTTAAACAAGTGCAAAATAAAATTTTTAAAAGGTTTTTGCAAACTTTGTTGAAACGCAATTTAATTTAAAATGAAATGTTTAAAAAAAGATGCATCATTGGTAATGAATCAAAGAAAAACAAGAATTTAATGACCTCTTTTTGTTAAAAAATCATATTTTTTGTGATTATTCATCGTTACAAAAAAATCAAGAACAGCAAAAAACCAAATGAAAATTATTTTAATTTTGTATTATTCACTTGATATGGACAACTTCTGGTATATTAGTAACTACCTTAAATTATATCAGTTATTCATCAGTTATTTAGGTCAACTGTGAATGTTGCTTTGCACGCACAACTATTATTATTATTTTTGGTGTGGAGGTCGAGGCTCCTGTAACATGTATGTTAACAAAAATTTTTAATTTTTATATTTCATTTTTATCCTTTTTTTAGTTTTTGCTGCAATTGTGATGGTGGATGCAGTAAATAAAAAAAATTTGTTAAAAAACGTAAATAATTTCTGTTTTTATAGAACCTGAAATTGTTGAAGAAAAAGAAAAAATGCGATCAATCCCATCTGATGCTGCTTTAGACCTTTTTGAAACAATTGATAGCAATATGGATGAAGTTATTAGCATGAATGAAGCTAAACAATATTTGCTCGCACGCAAACAACATTCAATTGCTTTGGATAGACATGGTAAATGGTTTAATGACATGGATACAAAAAAAATAGAATTCTTGAACGTCATGAATTTGATGAATCACTTTCTTTTCAATTATCAAAATAAGGCTTTAAAATGTCTTTTTCCAGAAACTGACATACATTAAAATTCTTAACAGTTTCTGTTATTTCAGAGAAACATAAAAAATGTTTTATTAATGCTTTTACGGAGCGAATATATTAAAAAAGACACACCAATGATTTCAAAATTATTTAAAAGAAAAATAATGATTTCAGAGAAAATACTTATCATATCACAATGATCTTAAATAAAGTTAAAGCTGATAGAAAAAACAAATAAAAGTTACAATATTAGTTGAAATACAATAAAAGATCATATATTTGCTTCTCGCAATGAAAATTACAAACAAAAGACATTTAAAAAATAAAAAGAGTTACAATCATTAAAACAAAACTTAAAACATAAGAATTTCCATTTCCACCAGGGACATATAATATATCAGCATCACAGCCTTTGATTGGATTATTTTTGTAACTGATTTTCGTACATTCTTCTCGTGCAGTATCATGAGCATAACATGGTTGAACACTTAAAACTTTTTGTGCAAAACATCCTGCTGCAGCTCCACATCTATTTGTAATACGATTTGTGGCGCATGTTGCATATCCAAGTGCAAGATCATAATTATCAAAGTTGAGTGCGCAATCGTTTTGTACGCCTTGTGTACCAATACAAATACGATGATCTTTGAGAACTGAAAAAAAAGAGTACTGTATATGTTTACATAAAAGCAATAACTTACCTTTAGTTGCATTGCCACTGCAAACATATTCATGTTGGAGATAATTTACAATTGCATGAATTCCATCTTGTACAGCATCTACATCATCAATAGTTATATTTGTATTTGGATTCAAATAAAAAACTTTAGAAAAATCATCAGCATTTAAACATTTTTCTTTTACTTCTGAAGTAAGACAACTTTCGAGATTACCAAATTCTTTGCAATCATAGAAATGCATGAATGCTTCATCAGCAAACATTGATGGAAAATTATCACGAAATGGAAAAGAATTCAATGGAAAATTGTAAATATTGTAACACTCATTTAATTTCTAAAAAATGGTTTTTGCATAGATTATTTATGCAAATATATACCTTACATTTTTAAGTTCAGGAGTACATGCACCTGATACCATGCCATCATAACTAACAATACAAACAAAAATTAAAATTAAAAATTTCATTATCAACCAAAAAATATTTTACAAAATTTTAGTTTTAAAGTTTTTAAAAAAATGATGAAAATGGAAGTATTTTGTTATGCTTTTTAAGTGTTTGTTTGATGTCAGAAGTTTCGGGAAGCAAAAAAAAGCTTTTAGAATTGCTTTTTGTTTTCTGATTTCATTTTTGAAACTTTATGATTCAGATAGTCTTATTTCTTAAAGAAATGTCAGTCACTGATGAAGCGTTTCTGCTTCTTTACTGTTTAAAAAGAAAAAAGAAAAAAACGAAAAATGTTTTCAATTTTAAAAGTTAAAAATTTCTAAAAAAAGTGATTCAGCGTGTAAAAATAAATGAAAATGTGGTGTTCCTCTTGTTTCATAATTATCAGTTTTTTTGTAAAGACATTTGTATTTATTGACCATATAATAATTATGATGTTCAAAAAAGCATCTGACTGAAAAAATTGTGAAAAAAAAAATATCAATCGGCGATTCAATTTATTCATCTTCTTGTTTCCCATTTCTAAGAGATTCTGGCTTTTCTTTCCTAAATATATTAATGCATGTTAAAAATAATTTAAAAATGGTTATTTGAAACTCTGATTTATGACTTTTAAATAATCACAGGCTTCAAAATCGTTGAGTATACGACAGTCAGCATATTTTTCATCTTTTGAAGGGATGTATTCTGTGCAATTATTCAATAGAAAGAACTGAGGTTCAAAATTTGTTAGCAGTGAAGACATAAATTAAAGTATTACCAAGCAGCTTCTTTAACCACTTTTTCTTCACTGTGAAAATGCAAACGATATTTTTTTTATTGCTACCTTATTTTATTACCGGAAGTCTTGAATATAAAAAAACTGAAGTTTCTTATAACAGTTAAAACAAAAAAAAACAAATCAAATAAAAGTATTGATTATATGTTCTTTTACTGATAACAATATCTTTAAAAGAATCGGTTGTATTTTCACAGTGTAAAAAAAGTGGTTAGAGAAGTTGCTTGTTAAAACTTTAATTAATGTCTTCACTGCTAACAAATTTTGAACCTCAGTTCTTTGTATTGAGTAATTGCACAGAGTACATTCCTTCAAAAGATGAAAAATATGCTGACTGTCGTATACTCAATGATTATGAAGCCTGTGATTATTTAAAAGTCATATATCAGCGTTTCAAAAACCATTTTTAACTAAATTTTTAGGATCTCCATCGCTTACGATCTTTTTCACATTATGCTCTTGGTTTGATACCATTGATAATTTCAATTTTTGCATTTCTTATTAACGCAATATTTATTTATATATGTTTGGCTGTTATAAGTGACAAAGAAAATCGGTAAGACTGCGAGATTCAATAAAAACTCAGATTATCTCTTCTTTTTCTAGATGCCGAAAATCATATTTGTTTAATTTTACTCGTTCAATGAGCTCAATTGCCGGTTTATTAGTTTATTACTGTGTATTAATTGCATGGAAAATGGAAAAACTTGGAAAAATTCTTATTGTTATATTATTTACCATTGGAGCTTGGTCATTTATTCTTCAAGCAATATGCTATATATATATAGCGATAACTGTTTATTTATCCAGTACTGATTCACGAGATGATTATGATTTATCAATGAAAATGTATTTTAAGGTTTTTGTAATTATTTGGTCAATCAGCGCGATTTGTGGCGTGAGTCTTATAGTTTTCTGCTAATTATTCGACTGTTTTATTATTTAAGGGTGTTGTTGGTTTTTTGATTTTTTATCTGCAATACGAATTAGATCTTATCACTGAAACCATTATTCAAGGTACTGTATTTGTTTTAGCACCTGTGCTTTCTTTTACTTATTCAACAATGATATTGACTATGCTTCTTATAATTCGAAAATTAAGAAAAAATGGTAATGAAAATGATAAAGAGAATGATGAAGAAAATGATGCAGAAAGTTACGAAGGAAATGTTACACATATTAATACAAATAATAATCAATTTATTTATCGGTTGATTTATGTTATAATTAACTGGGTATTAACAAAAGTTTCATTGATTGTAGTAACAGTATTTTGTTTTATATCATTAGATGACCTTGATATGGATTTACATTCACCATGTCAAAGATTTGTTCGAGGAAAACTTTATGTAAAGATTTCTCTTTTTGGCGGTATCCCACTAATTTTAATCATTATTGGTAAGCGAAAAGAGGAAAGAAATATTTACAAAATTTTTTAAGGAATGATATCTGATCCAGTAATTCAATTTTTATGTGATTTTGAAGACATTAAGCCTCTTTTTTGGTAAATAATCATTTTTCAATTATTTTTAACATACATCAATGCATTTAGGAAAGAAAAGCCAGAATCTCTTAGAAAAGGGAAACAAGAAGATGAATAAATTGAATCGCCGATTGAAAAATAGTTGAAATGTACTATTGCTGTTAATAAATAGCTTTTAAAAATTTAGTTAACACTTATTTAATTATATTTAAGCATAGTACTTTCAAAGCAGTGACAATTGATAGAGGCATACGAACACGATAATTAAAAAGAAAGTGATTCATCAAATTCATGACGTTCAAGAATTCCATTTTTGTTTGCATCCATGTCATCAAAGCATCTATCAGCGCTATTAAAAACAATTGAATGGTAACCTCTTGTGAGCAAATGTTGTTTAGCTTCATTCATGCTAATAACTTCATCCATATTGCTATCAATTGTTTCAAAAAGGGCTGAAGCAGCATCATAAGGCATTGATCGCATTCTTTCTTTTTCTTCATATTAAAAAATGAAGCAATGTTTGTAATAAATCAAATAATAAAAGATTTTTTTCAAAAATAAATTTTAAATTTTCTTCTGCAAAGAAAATATAACGAGTTATTATTACCAATATCAAAAAAAAATTAAATGTATTTCTTTAAGTTTAAAATATAAAATATAAAAAAAATTAGCAAATATAAAAAATTCACGACACAATATTTATGCTTTCATAGGTCTTTTACATACATAAAGATTAAATTCCGTACATGGGGCATTATTCCATTTTGCAAAATTTGGGGAATTTCGACCATAGATATATGTGCACAATTCAGAGCTCCCAGGAGTATTTGGTTGACCTGGACCCCAATTAGTAAAATCAACCGGGGTTCCGTCGATCCACGAAGGTGCAGAAAAATCTTCTGTGGTTGAAGTTAAACCTATCCAAAGATTTGGTGCAGTTGGATCAGTTGTGGCAGGCATAAGGCCTGTAAAGCAAGTAAACAAATTTTAAAGTTTTGAAGCAACTATAAATGTACAAACCTGCAATGAAGTCATTATCAGCTAAATTATGAATAGAAGCTAATTGAGCACCGTCACCTTCTTCCTGACACATATTTTCAGCATTGCTACCAATAGCTCCAAAAAAGACAGAATAGCATGTAGTGCCGTCACCACTTGATGACCAAGAATCTTGGCATTCCGTTGGTGAAGCTTTTGTTGTTGCAGTAGTAGTATCAGTAGTTGATGGATTTACTGTAACAGATTTTAGCCATTAAAGATTTTGTTAGTTTGTTTTGCACTATTTCCGTGGATACGGAAAAAATATTCAATAATAAAATTACCAGGTATATTCCATGGAAACTTTTCACCTTCACCACTTTCACTACTACCTGAACTACTACTTGAGCTGCTGCTGCTACTACTGCTTCTGCTTATGTAATATTGCCAATCTCTTTCATATCCACCTTCACCGTATCTGTATTGTGCCGTGACACAAATAAAAATATAAAAAAGAAAAACAACAACTAACTTCATTTTTGTTTTTTTTTGTTGTGAAAATAAAAATGCACACTTTTAAAGTTTATATAAGTGTTTGCTTTTTTATTAGTATTTATTAAAAACCAAAAAATTTAAAAAGTTTAATGAACAAAAATGACAGCCTTTAAAAATGAATCATCACACCAAATAATATTCAACTGCTAAAAAGATTTTTTTTGCAAAAGGTTGATCTTTGTGATATCATGCATAAAGTTACAATTTTCTTGTTTCTCTTAGCACTGATTCCGCTAGTAAGTTTTTATTATTTAAAGATGCCTTTATTAAAATATTAATCAAATATATTGATTTAGTAACAAAAGTTTTTTTTTTACGACCCTTTTAGTTTATGATGCGCTTTTATTTTTCAGTGATCATTTTTTTCTGCGCTTTTATTATTTAATAATCACAATTTGTTTATCTTTTTTAGCTTTAGCTGTAATTGTGATGGGGGATACGGTAAGTTCAAAATTTCTAAAAATAATTAATAATGCTTTTATTTTCACCAAGTTATCGGGGAATGAAACAATCCATCCTTCTGAAGCTGCTTTAACCCTTTTTGCATCAATTGATAGAAATATGGATGATGGTGTTAATATGGAAGAAGCTAAACAACATTTACTCTCAAAAGGATACAGCTCAACTGATCTTGATAATGATGGCAAATGGTTTCATGACATGGATTCAAACAAAAATGGAATTCTTGAACATCACGAATTTGATGAATCACATGAGCATTAATCACCACTATTGACAATTACTGTTACATTTATCAATGCTTTTTATATAATATGCTTAATTCAAGTTAAACAAGTGCAAAATAAAATTTTTAAAATCTTTTTTTTCAAACTATGGTTGTTCAAAAAAAGATGCATCATTGGTAATGAGTCAAATAATGACCTCTTTTTGTTAAAAAATCATATTTTTGGTGATGATTAATTGTTTCAAAAAAGCTAAAAACAAAAAACCATATGAAAACTATTTCATTTGTGTATTATTCACTTGATATGAACAGCTTCTAGTATGTTAGTTTAAGAGAAATATTAGCTTTTTGTCACAAGCAAATGTTATTTAACCGTGGAATAAATATCGAGTATGTTAACAAGGTTTCTTTTTTCAGGAAAAAATTTCTATTGAAGCATTTGCAACTTTTTTATCATGCATATTGTTACAGTTTTCTTATTTCTGTTAGCATTGATTCCGCTTGTAAGTTTTCATTATTTGAAATTGTTAGCATCGTTTTAATATATGGTTTAGGTCAACTGTGAATGTTGCTTTGCACGCACAACTATTATTGGGGATTGGTGTGGAGGAAAAGGCTCCTGTAACATGTATGTTAAAAAATATTTTTAATTATTTTATTATTATTCTTTTTTTAGTTTTTGCTGCAATTGTGATGGTGGATGCAGTAAATAAAAAAAATTTGTTAAAAAACGTAAATAATTTCTTTTTTTATAGAACCTGAAATTGTTGAAGAAAAAGAAAAAATGCGATCAATGCCTTATGATGCAGCTTCAGCCCTTTTTGAAACAATTGATAGCAATATGGATGAAGTTATTAGCATGAATGAAGCTAAACAGTATTTGCTCTCAAGAGGATATCATTCTGTTGCATTGGATAGATCTGGTAAATGGTTTCATGAAATGGATGTCAATAAAAATGGAATTCTTGAACGTCATGAATTTGATGAATCACTTTCTTTTTAATTATTGTGTTTGTAAGCCTCTATCAATTGTCACTGCTTTGAAAGTACTATGCTTAAATATAATTAAATAAGTGTTAACTAAATTTTTAAAAGCTATTTATTAACAGCAATAGTACATTACAACTACATTATATTTTGTACAAAAAAACACGACAAATAATACAGTGAAATTGCTGGTTTTGATTCGGTTGGTAAATTAATTTTCGGGTAGGAACTTTTGTTGACTTACATTTTTCAACAAAAATTCAGTGAAAATTCACATTTTCTCCAGTAAAAAATGGCGCCAAAACACAAATTTTGAAAATGAAAATTTTCTGTTAATGTCACCATTTTTCATTGGAGCAGATTTTTGTGAAAGTACTAACAAAAAAAGAAATTTGGTTACTCTCACAAAAATCAGCTCCGCTAAAAATGCAGAGAGTAATCAAAAAAAAAACAAAATGTTTTGGTTACTAACCCTCCCCAAAAAACTTGTAATCACAGAAAAAAAAAATTAAATGCCAATATCCCCATCTGATTTTGTGATCATTGACGAGTGACCAGGTTTTGTCTATCTTCAACACAAAATATTTCACAAGCAAACCAAAACCGGCAACTTTGTTGGGAGCTCTTTTTTTCATTCAGGCTTCCTCAAGGCACTAACAGTTGATGGAAGATGAAAATAATGCCTCTGTGAAATATTTGATGATCCACCAATGGCTGTTATATTTGAGGGTTTTTTAAACAATAACAAATTGGTTATTTCTTTTTTTAATTTTTTATTTGTGAACAAAATAAAATATGCTGGTGCTACTGTAGTAATATCGTAAAGGAAATATTGGACATCAAACATAAGCAAAATAAAATTATTATCTAATACTGTAAGGAAGGCGTACTGAAAAAATGATTGTGATTAAATTTAAAGGAAACAAAAAATGCTTTAATTTTAAGTAATTTTGCTTTTTGAAATATTAAAATAGTTTAAAAAACTTAAGGAACAATGGACATCAAAAAATTTCAACTTTTGTTTTAATTTAATCAACATTTTACGCGAAATTCGTGACATTCTGGTGTCTCTTTCTTACTCTTTCAAATTTAAATGTCAAAGCAATAACTCAAGGTAACAATTTTCTTTAGAGACATATCCCCCAATAAATGCCCTTTATATTTTACTTTCATTATACATGTGATAAAAGTATAGAGTGTTACAACAAAATTAGCACATTTGATTTGCCTAGCAATTTGTTTCTGTTTAAGTAATACAAAATTTAATAGCACACTTGTTGTCAGTATACTATGGGGTTGCTTTTCATATAAAACATTTTCTTAAGTCATTGAAAATTTGCATATTCTTCATTAAAAATTAGCGACAGTTCAAATAAAAAAAATGAGAGTATTGAAAAACGAAAACAACTCAACAAAATGCATTTGTAAGCCTTTTTTATATCCGATGTAAATTTGTATAATATATATAACGAAAAAAGGTAAATGAAGTATTTAGGTTATTATCTCTCTATAATAAACTTGCATGTTCAAAATTCGATAATTCGTTTGCGAATACAAAGATCAGCTATGTTTTAATAATTTATCAGAATGAAATAAAAGATGGAAAAGTTGTAGTTAAAAATCTTGAACTTTTTCAAGGGTTATAATCAACTGATAAATTATTGAATCATAGATGATCTTTGTATCTTTATCATCTACAATGATTGTTTTATCAGTTTATCACTTATTAAGTTTCCTCCTGCCTGTTAAAAAAATTTACAAATTCGGCTGTAACATATACAATAAACTTTACCTGTTCAACACAAAATATGACATCAGAAGCAAATACAAGTGCCGTATAAATTGATAACTTAATATCATTTGTCATTTTAACCGTGATAATATTTGTAGATTTTCGTTTTTTAATAAGTTTTATAATCACAAAAGTATTAAAGAAAAATGACGTAGAAGAAGAGATTGTCATAATAATAGCAGAATTTCTTGGATTATTCATCCATGCTAGATTTTGCGGTGCACCTTCTGTTAAATATCTTAACCAATCAGGATTTGATTCATCTTGTAGCTGCATATAAATATCAGTAAAAGGTATTTGCCAAATAATACACAATGGAAAAATGGTACAAAAGCCAATAAAAAATTTTAATTTCTTTTCCCAAAATTCTTCATAATCATTTTTTAGGGCAAATACTGTGAATCGATTAAAGCTGATAACAAGATGAAAGAGGGTAGGAGTATGGTAAGCATACCAAACAGCAACTTGTAAAAATGTAATTAAAAAATTTCGTGTACCCCATGCTTTAACAAATGGTATAAAAAGTGGAGTATTTGGCATTCGAATTGCAAAAAAATAGATCAGGGAACATGTCAAAAACATTCCTGTTGAAATTCCAAGCAGAGTATAAAATGATCCAGTAAATTTAATTTTTGCTTCACTCAAAAATATGAGGTATATTATCATTAAATACAGTGCATAAGCGGGGAGGATATATATCAAAGGTGTTAAAAGTTTTATATTTTCAGTGGCATAATAACTATCATCCATTTTTTACGCAGTAATCAAGTAAGCAAAAATAAAGAGAAAATTTTGTAGCTCTTTTTTGTGCTACTTCAATGAAGCAAAAAGCATTTTTTTCTCTTCTACAATTTTCATGTGAATCCTATGTCTTGTTTTAAAATAATAATTACTTAAATAAAAGTGATATTTTGTTTATTTAAACATTTAAGTGCAATGTTGAAGTGATAACAACAGCTCAGAAGAAACATAATTACTTGCTTACAACCAATATTTATGTAAAGGTTGATCAAAGTATTCTTGCAGACGAAACCTGGCGAGTAATTGCAGCTTAGAGGTTTTTCATCATCAAAAAGTTAAAGGTACATGAATAGAAAATAGATCAGCTCGTAATTGCTCCAAAGTTTATGAAAACTAGGTAACTGAAATTATATATCCACACTTCTTTAAGCTACTTCGGCATTTCTTTTCTTGGCAAAAAAAGGTTGCACAAGAACATAATTCATTCTACAAGACACGCATCGGACTTGCATAAATAAAAAGTCGGAAATATTAAAAGCGAGTTGTAAAATAATTTTCCTTTCTAAAAAATGCCATATAGAGGTTCGTTCACATTTCAAAATCAATTTAACTTCATTATATTATCATTAAATACAAAAATCACATTTAAACTATATTTAAATGTGAAATGTAAGTTTAAAAATTTTATTAAAGATTCAAAGAAATAACAGACGGAAAAATGTTGCAGAACAGTTTTGATGGCAGCGAACATTTAAGAACTTTCTGAGTTTAAACTATAACTTCCGTAGTTAAAAGCAGCAGCCAGTTCTTTCCACCGAAAAAGATATTTAAATTTGAAGAATAAATAAAGTCATCAACTGCATTTCAATGTATGTTTTTCTTTCAAGTTTAAACTATAAATAATAGAGTATGCAACACCAAGTGAAAAAAAATCTATGATAGCCATTGAAAAAAATGCAACACTTTTCATTCTAATTTTATTTGAATATTTTAAATACTTTTAAATACTTAAAGTTAGCATTCTATATGTAGCTTCTAAAAAGTTGTATAAAATCATGGTCACTTCATTGCAGTAATAAAATTTTTTTCATTTCATTTCTTTGAATTCAAAAAAACAAACTTTCATCTATATTTGCTTCAGGCAATCAAACTCTTTTTCTTCCACTGCTTTTTTACATACGTCATCGTTTTATATTAAAAAAAATTTAAACAATCAAAAAATAATTGTTCTTGCTGCAAAACATATTATTAAAAGTTGTAAATAAATAATATCGAATAATTATGCTTATGGAGATGTAGGTATTGTGGCAATAAATGAATAAATTGTTATCGTATTTGTATTGTTTACAGTTTTTTTTTTATACATATATTTTTCACCACAAAATTAGACATTTTTTTTGATATTTGTAGCTTTTGTACATACACAACTTGTTTAACAAAAACGAATGCAACGGAATTTTTGTTTCTTTAAGTTTTGTGTTAATGGTGGTTAAAAGGTAATATCTCAGACTTTTTTAAAAAGAATAAGAAAAAATTTAACTACCATGTATGCTTTTATTTAAATTTTAAATGGATAATGCACTAGTTGGCATTTTTCATCTCACAGATTTCATAAGACGTTTTTTTATCAGACACAGTTAGTACTAATGATATGTAAAGGAAAGCTGTGCATGCATTATCGGTTTTACTTTAGAGGCACTTGTTTAAAAAAAGCAGACTGTCACCAGAATCAGTTTTTTTTGCTGATTTCAAATATGTTAATAAAAAAATTTATACTTTTACAGAAAGTCTGGAAAACGACCTGAAAGATGGGTTACTTTTTAACAAAAATTACACACTAAAAACAAAGGGAAAATTCTCGAAGGGAAAGTTTTTCCTTTTTTCAAAATGACCCTTTCACAGGTGTTTGACATTGCAGAGAAATAGCAGAAAATCGCATTTATTCAACACAAAACGAAACACTTATAGAATTTTCTTTCTTTTTTTTTACTTTTGCAGAAATTTTGCAGGAAAGAAATATATTCAGCACAAAAAAGAATTGATTCAGCATAAAAAATAAAACGCGAATTAATTCAGCATAAAACATCATTTTGAATTAATTTAGCAGATTTTAATAACAGTATTCTGAAACGAAAACGTTCATTCTAGAAGAAATTTTGGCGCGCTATATTTCTCAATCCAATTTTGTTTTTTATTGATTGTGAAATTCGCTCATTTGTAATAAATTGTTTTTTTAAATTTACTTATTTAAAAGTACTGTTTTATTTTTTAAAGTAAAAATACGTCCCATATTTTGCCTAAATACCCGTCTGAGTAAGGGATAGTTCGAGACAAAATATTAACTGCCAAATCCTCCGCCCTTGTATTTAACAGATATATAGCTGAACAAATAGCAGACGATATCTGTTTTTGTAAAAAGTTAGTGATAAAATATTAACTGTCTATGTGGCTTTTTTGGGATGTAACAGATAAGCGGATATAGCTGATAAGTAGCAGGCAATAGCAGTCTTTGCTTTTAAAAATCTATAATGTACAGGAGAATCCATTTTAAATGCTAAAATGTTTTTGCTCGGCAAATGAGTTCTAAAAGGTCCAATGATAGAACCAACTATAGCTTTTAAGAATAGATAAAAGTATTTGATTAATTTATGTTTGTTAGAGTTAGCGTATCCTAAAATTTAATATATGGAAGGCAATATGTAATCACTAGAGTGCGTTAAGAATGATATTAGCTGTTTTCATTTTTGTTATTTTGTTAATTTTTTGTTTCAGGTGCTCTGTTTGGTCAGTTTCAGAGTTCTTTATTACTAATGTTTTACATTTCAGGAGCTTCCATTTTGTAAGTTGTGGAAAGTTTTTTATTTTATTAAAAGGAGTTTCAAAAATGAAAACAGTGTTTATCAAAACAGACAGCAAATTTAAACTAAAATGCGCAAAAGCCTTCAGCATTTGCTAAAAATATTAAAGTAATTTGCAAATTCATAGATTTAAAAGCGATATAAGAATTAGCTTGGGAAACGCAAAGTCGTTAAAATAGCGCTAAATTCGTGTTCTGAGAACTTAAATTAGATTTACCGTATCCCCTGGCTCATCTAAGGATAAACAATGGCAAAATCTCAGGAACTGGCCCTCGCAGTTTCGCCAAAGCTCGGCCCTGGCTAGGTGTGTACATTTACCGATAAATTTTAAAAATCGGTAAATTTACCATGGACATCGCTATCCTTGACCCAAAATCTCAGGTCACAAGCCCGGCCCAGCCCTCACATTCCAAGCCTAAGTCCCTTGTCCATCCTTAGGCTCATCCCCTTCATTTTTCTATGCTAGTATGAAAAATAAAGAAATCGAAAAGTACAAATTTTGTATTATCAAAGAATCTGCGGCGTTTATCAAAACCTATGCCAGAAATTTGACTATCTTCAGCGTCTTCAAAATAGCCAACAAGTTGCAAATCTTCTTCGTGACGAGGTGTTTCTATACCTAATCGACGTCGAAAATATGCATCATAAGCGTAAAGATCGTTTGAGTTATAGACTTGACGACCATTGAAGACAACTTTTAAATTTTTGATAGTTGTTGCACCGAAACCTTGAATAAAACTAACTTTATCCGCAGCAGATACAGGAACAGCTGTGCTGACCGTTTTGCCGTCAACAACTTTATCTACTTTTTTTAAAAGCGAAAAGCTTGTTTGCAGATAGCAGTGCGCAAGATTAAGATAAGAAGTGCCTGAATTAATTGTAAAACGCGAAGGCCAAGTTCCTGCTGTGTTTACAGGATTATACTCAACAATATTTGTTTGCTGAAATGCAACGTTAACAGGTTTAGAAGAAAAAAGATCTAAATTGTTTGGGATTTGTTCAGAGCTATCTTTATCGATTTGCATGATTTTAATTTAATCAGAGAAAAATTAAAAACCGACTGTACTGTAGACGTTTTGAAACGTGTGAATGACGCAATCAAATTTTCGATCCTATTTATACTTTTTCTCCTAAGGACATGTTGTGACGCACATGCATACGCGCATGTATTAATTCTTCACACACAGTGTTTAGATCACGCCCACAACACAGATAAACACACAACGTGCGCACACATCCGGATTGTCGGCAAAGATCAAAGGAAAATACAAAATTTTCGCAAAATCTCAAGTGATTTTTAGAAAATCGTCGGCAAAGATCAAAGGAAATTAAAAAGTCATAAAAATCTAGCGCATAACGTCAATTGCCTGTAAAAGTGGACACACGGACAAACATTTTTTTTGAAAAGTATAAAAGGAGAATGAGTTTAAGCACTTTATTTGAATAAAAATTATCTTTACTGATCAGTCGGTTTAAATAATTAGCTCTGATGGAATATATCCGAAAGAAATTTACTTTGGGGCGAGACAATAAGCTTGAATTAAGATTAGATACACCGTTGGAATTACAAGGGAATAACTGGTGTTGCAGTTTGCGTGAGTTTAGTTTAGAACAAAAATGGTCTTTAGCTAATGAAGAGATTACAATTTACTACCAAAATGATCATTACTCTGTTGTTAAACCTGGATATTACCATTCTGTCGCTGACCTCGACAATATCTTAGATGAATTGTTTCTACCTATGGGGCGTGTAAAAAGACAAGGAGGAAGAGCAGCTTTAGAAAGAATGTCAGGAATAAGAAATAGACATAATCAGCAAGAAGAAGAAGAGTCAGAAGAAGAAGAGACAGCAGAGAATGAAACAGAAACTGAAAATACCGAAACAAAAACAGCTGCTCCTGCAGCAAATGTTGAACCGAAATCTGAGACACAAGCAAAAAAACAAAAAATTGACTCTGAGACATATGAAACTGATTTCAGAAAAGAAGGTCAAGTGAAACTACATTGGATTCCACAAACGGGACATCTTCCTGATACTCCTGATAAAATTTATCCTAAACCTGTATCAATTGAAAAAGTCGGTGAGCACGCCGAAGTTGTCTCTCCCGTTTTGCCTGTTGCTGAGAGTTTGGTTGCTGGAGAGCAGTTACCCCCAGTAGCAAGTCTCGATGCTTTAAAGAAAGCGGCGGAAGAACTTGAAAGAAAAAAAGCTGCTGCTAAAAATAAAGCAAAAGAAAAAAGTGTTGAAACAAAAACAGAAGAAAAAAGCGCTGACACTAAAGCCGAAAAAAATAAAGAATTAGCAAAAGCACTTGACGAGCTTAAACCAATTCATATCCCCTCTAAAAACCCTGTTCCAACAGCCCCACCACTTCCAGATTTTACTCCAAAAAAGCCGAGACCTGTTGAAGAAGCTAAAAAAGAAGAGTCAAAACAAGAAATTAAAGTTGAACCTGAAACAACAGAAGTTAAAAAACCCGATTTGTTGGAAGGTGAACAGATAAATCCAAATCCTGCAATGGTTAAAACTGAGCCGCAAGAAGAAAAAACCTTTTTCCCTACAGTTAAACAAGAAATTATCAGGGAAGAAGAGAAAATCTCTTCAGAAATCTTGGAATTTAACCAAAAAGGATATAATTCTGTTAGAATTTCAAAAAATATTGCTAATTATTATACTGTTACCTTTGATCCTAATTACGTGCGAGAAATAAAATTAAGTAATGGTTTTGCTAAAGCTTTAGGTTTTCCTATAGGTCAAACAATCACAACTGGAGAAATTGCACATTATTATCCATCAACTGAAACGGATATTAGTCACATTTGCATGTCAATCAATGATATTTTGCGTCCACTAAACAATGAAGAAACTGCAGAAGATGGAATAATTCCTCTCTATGATCAAGCAAAGGCTGTTTATAAATATTTTGCCAATCCCGTTTGGTTCAGACTAGAAACTACAAGAATTAATCTTCTCTGTGTCGAATTTAAAGATTTCTTTGGTAATCCTGTTGCTTGTGACAATGCTCACGGCCACTTTACCCTTGTATTTGCTAACCATAAACGCTAATCTCCTTTTTTTTGTATTGTTTTTTGTTTATTGTAATCGATCTAATAAAATTTTTCAATGCAACTGATAAGACTGATAACAACGTCGCCTCAGGGCATAAGTGATAAAACATTAAAACAAATAAAAATTAAGCGAAATCCAAGACAAAAATCGAAAAAAAATTTACTGATAAGGATTAGTGATAAGAGTGATAAGGATTGATAAGAAAATAGATAACATTGATAAAATATTGATAAAAAATTGAAAAATAAAAATTTAGACTCACCGATAAAAAAGTGATAAGATCATCGCCTCAGGGCACAAGCGATAAAACATTGAAACAAATAAAAATCCAGATAAGCCTTGCTCGATAAAAGCAAAAACGCGAAAAAAAAATTTTACTGACAAGAATTAGTGATAAGAGTGATAAGGATTGATAAGAAAATAGATAACATTGATATATAACGATATAAAAATGAAAAATAAAAAATTTTGCTTCACTGACAAAAAAGTGATAAGATCATCGCCTCAGGGCATTTGTGATAAGCGGCTAACATATTGGCTTATTGGCTTGTGGCTATATCTCTATTTGACCTTGAAAAATAATTTTTGAAAAATAAAAAATTTGATCACTGATAAGGGTCACTGATAAAATATTTTACAGTTACAGTATACCAGAAGCTTACAGTAATTTTTACAGTAATATTTCTACAGTAATAGAATCTCAGAATCCTTTATAGTGAACCTTCTTACAGTAAGAAGGTCAGCTGCTGAACCGCTTTTTGCTCAAACTACAGTTTGGGATTACGGTAACCAGATCTTCCAAAAAGTCAGTGTATGACTACTCATGTCTTGGATTTACAATTACTTTTAGTGTACTTGATATACTTATTTATTTTCACGTTCAAACTACAAATTTTAAAGTAAATAGTAATCAAATAAATAAAAACTTTTTCCGTGAATATTAACAGCAGTAGTTTTTAAGATTAATCTTATTTGAATATTTGAAATGATTTTAAATTATCACAAAAAAGTTGTTATCCGTATCAAAACATGTTGTGAAAAATTATTAACGAAAGATATTGAAAAATTATGCCCATGGAAATGTGGATGTTGTGGCAGTAAATAAAAACTTTTTTAAACTAATAACTTTTCCAGTTTTTGAAGCTGTAAAGTTCTTCCTCTGCAACCTTCTGAACATGGAATTGGATCATTTATACGTTAGTAATCTCCAATAAAGAAAAAAATTATTTTATGCATTTTTCTCTTCCCTTTTTTGTATCATTTCATTGATTGCTATTTTTTGTGTTTCTCTCTCATTTGGAATAACTGCGCAAAAGTTTTTTTCGTAAACAACTTTTTTTCTAAATTTATTAATTTTCATTTTTAGTGATTTATTTATTAATTCTTATGATGGCTCAAAATTTTTATGGCTATATTCAATCAAGCAAAGACAGTGTATTCTTAAGCACAATTGATGCAGAAACTCATGAAGTATTTGGACAAATTGAATTTGGTCCTGGAAAAGAATTGCTTAAAGCTTTAGATTTATTTCCTGCAAATCCATCAATCAAACATTTTATTGTTAATATTTTTTCTTTAAAGAATCATGATGAATCAAGTAATTTGGAATTTTGTGAAGCTGTTAAGCAAAAGCTTATTTCCCTCAATATTCAACATTACTTTATTTCTTATAAACAAATTTTGGCATCTTCTGCTTTAATTGCTGGAAATTTTATTGCAAAGATTGGTGAAGTGGTTTTAATGGTATTACTTTATGATCAAAGTTATCGTGTTACTGAAATGGAATATACTAAAACTGGATATAAGCAAAAAGCTGTTAGAGTTATTGATGATGATGGTGGAAATGAATCACTAGAAACTTTGAAGACAAAAATTATGGGTTCATGTAAGCCGGTGAAAGTTATTGCATGTACAACATTTCCAAATTTGTCATTCAAAAGATTAAAGAAAATTATGAAATTAAAAGATCTTGTTATTGTTGATGCTGATAAAATCAAGAAGACAGAAACAAAATGCATTGTTGAAATTGTTAATTGGATGAAAAATAAAAGAAATGCAAAATATTATACTCTGCCAACAGTTGTTACCCCCTATTTTCTTTATGGATTTGTTGGAAATACAAGCTTTGAAATTTTTACGATTAGCTGTGATAATGATTTACCCGCTGAAAGAACTGCAATTGTTTCAAAGCCATTTCAAGGAATTACTGTAAGTTTTTTTTGAGGTTGCAAGTTTAAATAGCGGGAGAGGACATCTGCTTAACTTGAGTCCAATTTTACACCTCCCAATAATTCCCTCTTTTTAGCTCGTCTCCTGTGATTGTACTGAACCAAAACCATATCAAGTCTCTCAACTAGACAATAAATGTCATCGATATCTTGTTAAGCTGAAAATTGATGCTGAATTTTTTCCAACTGTTGAAGTTACATCTATCTCGGTAGCTGGAATAAAACATATGCCACAAATTCTTGATATCCAAATGAAAGAAAAGATTCCAGTTATTGGCTTTTTTGATTCATCTTCTGTTATTTGTGTTGCAAAAGATCAAAAGAATTATAAATTTTTGGATCAATGGAATGGTATGTTTTTATCTTTTTTAGACGAAAGATCATTGTTTAAACTCTAAATATTTCGGGCTCTGTTTTTGTTTCTGGAGTTACTTGCAAAAAACATAGAAATTCATGAAAGCATTTTTATATATCCTCAACACAGAGAGTGTTTTTTTACTTATGAAGGTGATATTTTTAGGCCTTTATGGTATTGATCTTTTTATTAATTTTAACAAAGAAAAACCCAAATATGGTTCTGATACTGTATCATTCATGGAAACTGATATGAAAACTGTTGTATACGGTATGCCGTTTTTAACACAACTAATAACAATGATCAAAAACAATACTTTTCAGATTTAATCAAAATTATGTCAATGCCAGCTAATAAAATTATTCCATATAAAAAATGGGAATTTACTTTTACCGAAAATGAGGAAAATCCTGTTTTAATTGAATTTGATAATTTTGATGGTGAAAAGAAAGCTGCTTCTCCTGCCTTCCTTATGGCAATGCTACTTCGACAACATCTCAAAGCAATCAAAGAAGAAATTGGCGAAAAACCGAAGAAAATTGGAATCTCTCTTGTTGGTGATTTTACTAATGAAGAACGAAAACGTGTAGAAGAACAACTTCGTGAAGCATGCAAATTAATTAAAATTGATTGTTGTTTTATTGAAATTTGATTTTATTTGTTTTTTTCTGGTGTTGTGATAAATACACTGTTACAAATAACTTTTTTTCTTATCAATAATGCTAATTTACGATTTTTGGCAGTAATAACTATTAATTTCTAAGTTCTTTGATTCAAATGAAAACAACTTTTACTTTAAAAAGGTTAAAATTTAAATAAAAAAATCAATACAAAAAACGTAGTTAAAACGGACATAAAATTAAATTTTATGGAAGCATGACATAAAAATTTAGATTGAATCTATGCGTCCCAAACTAATAGTTTTTCCTACTTTTTTTTCTCTAAATTTTTAATGTCCTTTTCTTATCAAAAGTATGCATTCAAACAATTAAACTTTGAATCAGTTCGTCATTATAATCTTTTGTTGTCTTTGTGTAATAAAATTTATTTTACTTAAAAATGGTTTATCATGTTGGTATTGATCCATTTGAAGGATTTTTCTCTGCTTATGATACTCGTAATAAAACTTACTTTTGTGAAAGCATAGCTCAAATTTTGTTTCAAGTTCCTAGTGGAAAAACTTCAGTTGGTAAGTGTCAAATTTTTTTCCAGTAGTTATATTTTTTATTCATTATTAGCTACAATGAAATCAAATTTCTGTAAAATTGACAAAATGTTTAAAGAAATCAAAACAAAATTAAAAGGAGAACTTGGTTGTGCATGTGTCTATCTTTCACCAAAAAACTACCCAATAGCATTCCGCCAACATGTTCAAAACACTGGTTTTTTACACGGTTTTCAAAAAGTTCAAGAAATTGATTTTGATGCAACACTAATATATTCAATGATTTCACAATCACCACATTTATCATACCCGAATAATTTTACATTAATACATACAATCGGCAAAAAAATTTATATATGGACAGCAGAAAATCAAATTGTAAATTTTATCGCTGACATAATTTTTGATGCAAATACATTCGCAACACATGTTGTTCCAAGCTTTGGCAAACATCCAGATATTTTTTTGTACAATCAGCCATCATTTAACAGAACTATTTAACATTGAAGAATCATCAAAGTTGATTTATAGATTACCCCGTATTGTAAATAATAGCAAAATAAATGCTATTGGAATTGATTTGGGGACTTCAAGATGTTGTGCCGCTGTTAATCGTAAAAGTGGAATTGAAACGGTAGCATTGGATAATGAAGGCCAAAGACAGCTACCATCATATGTGGCATTTGATGAAGAAAAAGCAAAATGCGGACAACTTGTAATTAATAGATTGCAGCATCATGCAAAATCTACAGTTTTTGATGCAAAAAGAATCATTGGAAAAAATTATGGTGAAGTAAACATTGATAAAAGTTGGTCATTTGAAATGGAAACTTTTCATCTTATTGATCCAAAGCGACAACGTCGAACAAAATGGATACCAGGTGAAGAAGTATTAATTAAACTTCAGATCTCAAATGGTATTACATTAAAACGTCCTGAAGAAATATCAGCTGTTTTACTGAAACATATAAAAAATAAAGTTGAAGAATTTCAAGGCAAACAGTTAACAGAAGCTGTTATCACAGTTCCAGCAGCTTTTAATGAAGCACAAAAACAAACAACCTATGATGCAGCATTACTTGCAGGTTGGAAAACAGTACAGTTACTGCCTGAGCCTGTAGCTGCGGCTTTTGCATATTTTGTTAACCGACCAATTTTGAATAATTCAACAGTTTTATTATTCGATCTGGGGGGTGGAACAATGGACGTTTGCATTTTTGAGATAAATAAAAATACTCTAAAAATTATTTGCAAAAACGGTGATTCAAATATTGGTGGAAGAGATTTTGATAATTTGTTGATCAAACATTTCGAGGAAATATTAAAAAATGAACACAATGTTAGAATTACAGAAAGCAAAAAATACAAATTATTGTTAAAATGTCAAAGCATCAAAGAGAATCTATCAACAATTGAAGATGATTTGTAAGTTATTATAGTTTTGTCACAGCTGCGATAATGCCACGTTGTTTAGCCTTGATGCAGAAGAAATTGATTCGTCAATTAATGGAAATATTTTTATAACAGTAACACGAAATGAATTTGAAGCAATGTCTGCAGAATTACTTCAACAAATTCGTAAAAATATTATAGCTGTATTGGAAAAGATAAATTTTCAGTCAAGTCAAATAGCTCAAGTTTTACAAGTCGGTGGAGGGTGTCGAATGCCAATGATTAAAAAGCTGTTAAAAGATATGTTTCCCGATTCTGAACATATTTGTGAACAAAATCCTGATGAAGTGGTTGCGATTGGTGCAGCATATTATTCATATTATTTCGGTCTAGTTAAAATGCGTCCAGGTCTAGTAAAATGCGTCCCGGC
Source organism: Panagrolaimus sp. LJ2400 (assembly GCA_024447215.1). NCBI lineage: Eukaryota > Metazoa > Nematoda > Chromadorea > Rhabditida > Panagrolaimidae > Panagrolaimus > Panagrolaimus sp. LJ2400. The sequence goes on from JAMRYA010000033.1 coordinate 265,613, forward strand.
CAGGAATGGTAAAATGCGTCCTGGTCTAGTAAAATGCGTCCCGGCCAGATTGGGTAAAATGCGTCCCGGCCGGACATAGTAAAATGCGTCCCGGTCAAAATAATCGCTTATAGTCAAATTCTGAGAATTTACTTATTTAAAATTCCTATTCAAAAAATTTTATCAATTCTAGGTTCCAGTCAATTCTCTTGTTTCTTAAAAATTGATTCTGATTTTGATTTTGAATCCTTTAAAATTCTAAATATTTTGGGGATGTTAAAAGAATTAAATATTTTTAACAAGGTTTAAAACATGCTGATTATTGATTTCAGAAAATAATTAAGATGCTTGACGTTTTATTAGCAAATGATAGATTTTGTGAATTTTCGTTTTCTGGTTAAATGAATAGAACTTGATATCTCTATGAAGAGGTCGAGTTATATATATGAAACCTTTAAAAATGATATTCTAATTAATTTGTTAACAGCTCTCGGCTGCTACATTTTTCAGTAAAGCAGAACACTGTTAACGAAGTTCGAAATCTTTTATTGCCAATCTGTTCTACTTCCAACAAAAGTTGTTACTCCTATTTCTGTTCATAATAAATTCCTTTGTTAATTCTTATTGCTCACATGTGTGTCCGGTTAACATGAATATGACCTAAAATAATACAAAATAGCTTATGATTAAAAAAGCATATTTCTGTTGATTTTAAGTTGTTTTACGAAGGTGCATTAAAAACTTAAAAAATATAAAAAGTAGCTGATTTTATCATGTTTTGACCCAAAATCGATGTATGGAAATTAGCTATAAAAATATCCTATGATCAAATTGAAATACTACGTGCGTACATACGTTTAGCGACAAAAAGTTGAAGCTAATGGCTTTGATAACTTTTGGCTGCACTATGAAAATGTCAGAAAATGAGGTTTTAGGATATTTTACAAAATCAAAGATTGTGATCTTATGTGCAATATCTTGATTGTACATAAATATGCAATTTCATGCGCATAAACATTGGCTGCGCTTAAAAAATATAGCATTTTTCTGATGTTTTAGCATTAGCAAAATACACGTTGCAACGATAATGTGAAAATATTATAAAAAAGGAAGTGTTTTTGTTAAAACATTATTAAAATTATTATTCGTGCTGCAAAAAAAAAACTGTTTTCCTAACAATTTACAAAAGAAATATAAATAAAAGAATTATAAGGAGCTGGTTTTGGATGACTTGTTGGGGAACAAATCTTAAAGGCTTTGAGCCTTTTTATTTAAATTTAATTGTGTTTAAGCTTTATTATATTTTATTTAATTATTGTTTTACATTGTCTTCGTTTATATCTAATAGCAACAAAGAAAAATAAACAGTCTTATCTATTTGCCTAAATTTTGATCGGGTTTGCAACAGCTATGTTAATGCTCAGATCCGGTCAAAACCAGCTTGTCAAATGTATTATTCACAATCTAGGATTCTTTTTAAGGTTTAAGCCGAGGGCTCTATTTTGCTCATTTACTCTTCTTGTTAAGGAATAATAAAGTACAAAATATCATTGGAGAAGCTTCTTCGTTCTCATACTTACATATAAATAGATAACATAAAGCTTGCTTACAATAGTAAATGATATAACTTGTTTTTTGGAACGCTATTGGCACAAGTTATATTTAAATGCCAATAGCATTGTTTAAATATAGCGTTATTGGTTTAACAAATCATAAATTTTTAAAATATAAGAGTTATTGTTGAAAAATCAGAATCAATTTTTAAGAAACAAGAGAATTGACTGGAACCTAGAATTGATAAAATTTTTTGAATAGGAATTTTAAATAAGTAAATTCTCAGAATTTGACTATAAGCGATTATTTTGACCGGGACGCATTTTACTATGTCCGGCCGGGACGCATTTTACCCAATCTGGCCGGGACGCATTTTACTAGACCAGGACGCATTTTACCATTCCTGGCCGGGACGCATTTTACTAGACCTGGACGCATTTTACTTTTTCCGATATTATTTACATCAAAAAGATAAGAGTAGCTGCTCCATTATGTAAAACGCATTCATGTAATAATGGAAGAATTTGTTTAATATGACTTTGTAGAAATTATCAAAATGTAATTTATTGATTTTTCTATATTTTTTTAATGAATAATGTTTTTATCAGAACGTAGAAACATTGACTTTGAATTAACCTTTCTTTGCATAAATCAATAATAAAATGTTATAATTTCGAATCCCTTTTGTGTTCAATATAAATGCATTTTTTTTAACAACATGCCATTAAAAAAACAAGGTTTATTTACACTCTCAAAGGGCTTCATTTTTACGAAAATCAAAAGACTCGAGACCTAATCATAAAGACAACTGGTGTTGGATGTGGAGGTGTTTTTAGCAGCCATGAAAAATAGAAAGCAATTAATTCTCAAATGACTGTAGAAGTTACAAGAAGAATGTAAAAAACAAAAGGATTTTTTTCTTCCATTAATTTGGTATTACCACTACGTGCGTGAGGCCCTGGTTTCTAGTATTTAACGAGATTATTATCTCCGTCGTGTCGTGGCCTTTAAGTGATAGATCTCAGAACCGATATATTTTTTATTGTTGTTGATTTTTCTTTAATTATATCGATTTTTTAAAAACTTTTTTTTCTTCTATTTTGAATATTTGATTATTAAAAAAGAAAAAAATACTAAAAGAAAATACTTAAAATAATGACGAATTTGAAACAAAATTGATGTAAGGACATAGAAAATTATGGAAACTGTTCCAGCACTCATTAATTTAAAAATATTTTTTTTTCTGTCCAATGTAAACGAATTAAATGTCATTCAGTGTGAATTACATTTGAAATGCAAATTTTATTCAAATCCCAAAAGACTCAATTTAAACAAAGTATGTCATTTTTGTACAATATTTGTGTTTACTGTATTTTTTCACTTTAAATAATGCCATCATTTATTAATTAACATGCTAGAAAAAAAAGTTTATTTAAATCCCTTAGGCAATTCTCACAATTCGAGGACTAATCATTGAAACAGCAGGAGTAACTTTTGATGTTGGATGTGGGGTTGGCTTCATTAGCCATGAAAAATAGAAAGCAAAGAATTCCCTCTTGACAGTAGGAGTTACAAGAAAAATAATAAACATTGGAGGATAAAATTGTAGCATTGAAAAGATCCATGAAGTAATTAAATAATCTTTTGTTTCCGAAAATAGTCCAATCAAACTTTCACCATATAACAATGCCAACGATGCCGCAGAAATTACAGTTTGAAGAAGGATACGTTTTTCCATTTGTGCCTGTTTTGATTTATTGGTACCTTTATGGGCAAAAATGAGTCCAATTGCAACCAAAACTAAACAAAGAATGTTTAGCGAAATTGTGATATATGCATTTCGACGGACGGTATCTCGGCGATAATCAAGGCACCCTGGTGCAGCAGAGGAAAGGAATTTGCATTCGAATTTGAAGAAGGCATCGCCATGAGCAATGAATGGGAAGAGATAAATGATGGCAAGGAAATACCAGTAACGTTTTCCATCCCAAAACTGAAATTTGGGAAGAATAAATTTGCGTTTTTTGATATCAGATGCAAATTTGCATATTGTGTCAAAGCAGTTAAAAACACTGATACTCATTTGAACAAACAACTCACTTTTTTATGTAATCCTGGAAACGCTAACGCCGTCATTCTGCTTAACCCCAAAACAGCTTCCCACATTCCTTGCAGCGACTGCGTATACCATTGTAGCAACAAAACAACTGGCAACATTGGATCATCCAGTCGATAATAAGTTGTTCGACCATAAACCCATGCTACAGTATAAGGGATTCTCAAGCAATAAAAAGAATTCAAAATATAAAAATATGAAGACTGAAAAACAGATTTTGGTTTTCGAAATTCGTTGCAAAGAAAAATTGAGATTAGAATATTTGAGATGAATAAAATCACAGCAAATACCATTTCAGTGAAATAAATATAAGGAAAAGTTTTTTCATCAATGAATAAGTGCATCTTTAGCTACGACTACAACTACGACTGCTACTTGAGGATGGTAATAAGCAAACAAAATTTTTATACACAAATGAAAATTGTTTAAAAGTTGTTGTCTTTTATATTTTCCAATGAGCAATAAAGGCGTTGGTTTTTTATAAATCTCAATAGACTTTCTTAAATGTCATATACGGTAGCTGCTCATTAACACAAAAAATTATTTTTGTAAAAATATAAAATTCATAAAAACCATCTTTTTTACAACTTTTAATGACAAATAAAAACGTTGTTCTCTCTAATAAACCCCAATAGACTTTTTTCATTTCGCTACTTTTATTTCAACAAAGAACACCTTAGAGAATTAAAAATCTCATTAAAATTTCTATGTAAGTTTCCAGTTACGGTATCAAAAACTTAATTTATTTAAAATAATATAACAATTAATTTACTATTTTGTTCCTCGTAATTTTATATTTTACAAGTTTCTATTTGACCTTTTAATATTAAAACTGTGGCGTTTATTGGATTGAATTATCAAATTTAATTGATATGTAAATTTTATTAAACGTTTATATGTCTTGTGAAAGGCACAACACTATGATAGTATTAATATTATTTGTCTTAGTTTTGGTCCCGTAAATTTATTTAACAAACTACGTTGGAATGGTAAAAGTTAACAACGTGAAAAAGTTGTATTATAATCTCTTTTTTCACTTAAATGTATATTTTTTTAAAGTGTTTGTGAACTTTTTCAGCCACAAAACACAAAGAAAAAAAATTAAGACAAGCCTTTTGTTAATTTTCGATTTTTTATCACAAAATGCAAGTTAAATAAAAAAAAAAATTTTAGATTTTTACGTTAAACTTATCTGAAGAATTTATTTTGTAACAGTTCATAGAAAAGAAATATGACTAACAAAGTGTTGATTTTCACGTGCATATACCACCATGTAGTGACATGTATTGTTCAACACTTTTCATTTTCTCCAACGTTTCTTTGACAAAGCAAACAAAAAATTGCTTTCCTTCATTTAATGAGCATAATTCCAACAGACAAAGAGTAAAGCTATTTACTGATAAAAAAATCAACTCAACTGAGCAAAGGAATTTTTTTTCGTTTTCTTAGAAAACTTTTTTCTTTTATTTAAAATATTATTTAAGTTGCAAAAGACCTATTCATTGAAAAGTGCTAGTTTTTACCTTTTATTGGCCGTTGTTTCTCAATATCTTAAAAAAACTTTTTAATATCATTCCTTTCTTTATTGGTATAATGTAATCAGTGTACTCCCGCTCCCGCCCCGCTCCTCGCTCCCGCTCCCGCTCCCGCTCTCTTATTAAGGGAGCGGGAGCGAGCGGGAGCGACTTCGAAAGAGCTGGGAGCGAGCGGGAGCGACTTCGAAAGAGCGGCTCCTTCCAAGTTCAGAGTTTTTTTGCAATATTTTCTCAAAAAATAATCAATTTTACTCTTATGTGAAAAAATGGATGTGATCAAAACTCCAAATCCAGCAAGATCATCAAAACCCAAGAAAAATTTTTTTGAATCTACAAAACTTTCTGAAGCTGTTCTTCAACAACAAGAACTTAACTTAGCAAGACTTGTTGCAATTTCGTTTAATTAAATAAAAAATTTTTTGAAAAGCTGTTAAACATGGGAGCCGGAGCGGGAGCGGGAGCGAGCGGGAGTAAGTGAAAGGAGCGGGAGCGAGCGGGAGCGGATTAAAAAACGGCAAAAGCGAGCGGGAGCGAGGAGCGAGATGCTACGTTAGGAGCGGGAGCGAGCGGGAGCGAGAAATTAGGGAGCGGGAGTACACTGAATGTAATAACATTATGCTGGAGATCTTCTTTTCTTTAAGCAAAACAAACGTTTTGTTAGTGGCACCAGAACTTCAACTTTTTTGCCTAAGTCATCTAATGTTTATTTTTAGTTTTAAGTTCACTACCTTTTTGAAATATTTTTTTTGCATGTTTGCCAAAAAATATTTCTTCTATTGCCTTGTTGTTTTATTTTTTATTTTCAGGAGACAACAAACATATTACATTTTTTGATGAAAAAATTCTTTTTGCATTAATAGACAAATGGAAGAATTTGATACAAAAAGTTACTTTTAAAAAAAAAACTTTTATTCATTTAACTTCCTTCTTTTTCAGAAATTGATATCAAAAAACAATATTCTGGTACAATTTACCAAATTAAAGTTTTGCTTTTATTGCTTTGTCGTGGAAAGAAAGTTGAAAACTATGAACATTTTTATTTGAGAACTGAAGTCAAAAATGCTGAAAAATTCGATGACGCTTTATTTTATTATAAGAAAACTGGTGAAAAACTTTACAATGTCAGATATTGCCAAATCAAGAATAGCGAAAGTGAAAATGCAGAATTACGGTATTCCGATTTTGTGAGCAATTATGACAAAGCTGTTGCAAATATTAAAAAATATTTTATTTCTTTTCGAAAAATTAAAATGAAAGCAGCCAACGAAAATGTGGGTGATTTCTTTTTATGCACTAGTTATAAATTGCCTTTGGAATTAAAAAAAAGTGAAACAGCAACTGCCAAGGAAACCTTAATGTTTATTGAAGACGATGCACCCGATGCACTTTTTGGTATTTCCACAGGCCCCTGGAAAAGATATCAAATTTCACAAATAAGTAATGAACTACAAAAAAGTTTGTTAAGAACAACAGATTTGGATTTACTGGCTGAAGCCTTGACTGAATGTATAATTAATAGCAAGAAACAAAATTTACTCATAGTCACAATTGATTTTAATAATTTTTGGCTTGGCATTTATCGACCGGCTTTGATAACAGAAAATGTCATAGCCCAAGAATCAACACCAAACATTAAAGAGTTATTTGAAAAAAAATGTGACACCTATGTTTTTTCTGAAGAATTTTTGAAAAACATTTTTCTTTCGGTAGAATGTAAAAACTTTCGAGAAATATTTTTGAGCCACTGTGGAGAAAGATTTATGAATTTATTTCTTCGTAACAGATATTTTTCTGCTGATGATTCTTTCAAAAATCTTATGGTTGAAAGAGATGAGACTTTGTCAACAGAAACACAAACTAATGGAATACAAGAATTAGCAGAAAATTTCAGCGATGCTATCTTTTGTGAAAAACTAATAACAAATGAAATCGCACTTAGAAGTACTTCAATGAACATTTCCAAGAACATGAGAAAGATTTTTAAAAACAGTGGTTCAGCAGGTGTAAAGTTTACTGGCGATTTTGTTAAAAATGATCAGTTAACTGCAGACATAATGGAATTCAGAGAACATTTCCTTAAATCTTATACAGTAATGGAACTGAAAAACATAAAGCTTAAATTGGTGCAAAATAAAAACAGCACTGATAAAGCAGCGGGATCTAAAAGTGGGGAATATAATTTAGAAAGCAGTACTAATCAACAACATGGCGATAAAATAAGCAACAATTATTTTCAGCCGGAAAAATTAATCAACAACGTTAATGTTACAGCAGAAATTAAAGACTTTTTTGAAAAATTTTTTATCCAAATAATGCCACACCACAATGAGTTGATGAATGTTATAAAAAAAGAAATTGGAGAAGAGTTTAATTTATTAAACGACAAATGGGTTACCCATTCATTGTTAGAAAAAGTTGAATATTGGTTTAAAGCAGCAAAAGAAATTCCCTTTGATAAAATTGATATTGCTGATTATTATGATGAAATAAAAAAAGATATTTTAATACAAATGGCTGAAGAGAATTTTTATGTCGAAATGCTAAAATCTTATAATCTCTCTTTTAAAACAACACCAGCTAATTGGAAATGTTTTCTTAATCCAGGGAATGAAGAATCAGAAAAAAATATTTTCCATTTAAATCAGCTTTTACTGTTGTCTACAGGTGAACCGATTCTGACAGCAATCAAACTCGAAATTAGCATGGCTTCATATGATTATTTTAATAAACAGAAAAGTTTTATTATGGCGCCAGCTACAGTATTAATGCAAATGGAAAACAAAACGAATTTTATAGTTAATGCGTTAAAATTAGAAAATTGCTATAACTTGATTGTTGTAATTGACGATAACGCTTCTATGACAATGTCACTATTTATTTTATTTGCCTATCATCTTAAAGAATTCAACAAAAAGTTTATTTTAGTTACAGCGGAAAACCCATCAATTTATGAAAATATAAAAACCAACTACACATTTCAAGAAGAAGATGATATTTTTCACTTTGATCAATTGACAACGGCTTCTCAAGAATTTGTGAAAAATAAAAATGTAATGTTTCAAGGAAAATCCATACGCTTAAGCACCATTATCACTGATACTTTTAATTTAATCGATGCAAAAACAGTGACACAACTTGTTTCAAATAATGTCATGCAAATTGCCACAGCACTGGAACCATATGAAGAATACGATAAGAATTCCTATATTGAAAGAAAAATTGGACTAGTCCGACTTACAGAAGGATTTTTCAGGGAAACGTTCTCTGATTGCTTATTCTTGGTTGAAGCACAAAGGGTTAAAAATATTTATAAATTTCTGAAGTTAAAAAATATTAACAAAAACAGAGTATCTACCAAAAGATGGAATTTACATTCTCCATTTTTTGCTGTTAATGGCAAGAAAGCAGCAAAAGTCTTTCGTGACAAGTGCAATAAAGACGCAAATCGTCGCATTTTTTGGTTTCTACTGAAAAAGGGTAATCTTTTTTTAATTCGCTGCACAGCTTCTGCGTTTGATCAAAGGCAAACAGACACGCCATTATATTTTGTTGAAACATATTATGAAGACGAAAATATTGCGATAAATATTCTTAACAAGTCAAAAACTGTGATCATTACGGATTCGCCTGGAATGGGAAAATCAACAATTTTAACGAATTTGTCACAAAAAATTCCAAACAATATTATGAAATGGAAAGTTAGAATAAATTTAAATAAATATACAAAACAGTTATTAGAATTGAAAAAATCATGTCCAAATAAAGTTGATGATTACAAAGATATTGGAAAATATATAATTGACAAAATATACAACCTGGTTCCAAAAAACGAGGAAGAAAAACCGTTTTCCTTGCGCGTTTTTGATAATATGTTTCATCAGAACAAAGTTTTATTTATTTTTGATGGCTTTGACGAAATTAGCCCTGATTATGGAGATATCATAATGAACATTTTTAAAAAAATTGAAATTTTAACACAAAATCATTTATGGATTACTTCTCGATTAAACGTGAAGAATATTTTGGAACAAAAATTAAAAACTCTCTCGTATACAATATTGCCGTTCTCAGTTAACGATCAAATAGAGTTCCTAACACGAGTATGGAGAAATAATTGGACAATGAAATGGAACTGCACGTATGAAAACCATCTTCAAATATACGCCATGCATTTGATAACTGGCTTTAACGCAATGACAAAAAGGGATGACATAGATGTTATCGGAATTCCGTTGCAGACAAAAATGCTGGGAATTGTCTTTCAGGAAAACACGGAATCAGAAAATTCTTGGCAAAGTTGCTATAAATTTATCATCGACACAGCAAGACGTGATATGCGATCTTGTCGTTGTTCACCAGCAATCGGCAATAAACTGCAAAATTTGTTTCAACTGTATGAAGCTTTTGTTAAAAAGTGTATAACACGTCATTTAATTGAAAAAAAAGAGATAGATAAATCAAAAGTTGGTTGGTGTTTTACAGAAAGTTTGCACTACAAAAAAATTGATAAAATTCATTGTTTAAATGGAATTTTTGCCCTTGCTGATGACATTTTACTAAAAAATCTGCTAACAAAAAAAGAATGTGAAAAAAGAATTTTTTGGCTGCAACAGATAAAAAACGGTGACGCAAATTTTGGTTTGATTTCTCATGTATCAAGTGATGACAAACCTTTATTTACACATCTGACATTTGCTGAATATTATGCTGCAATTTTCTTAACAGAAAAACTGCTGACATATCCATTAAAAATTTTTAAAATAATGGATTCAATATTCAAAGGTGATGTACCGGTACTTGTTTATTGCGTAAAGCATTTAATAGTAACAAAAATCTGTAAGAACAATCTCGAAGGAGCATTAGAAAATACAACAGTCATTAATTTTTTGGCTAAACATGGTCTTCTTAACTGTCTCAAGTATTTTACAATGGATGACAATTTCGAATGCTTTTTTTCTCACATTGACGAATTCAAAAGAACCCCATTACACTATGCTGCAAAGTATGGTCAAACAAAATGTGTCGTCTTTATTTTAGTGAATAAACATAGCCGGCTTTTAAAATTAATACCTGATGAAGAAAATGACAACCTTGACGCAAAATCCAGATTATTTTTTCTACAAAAATACATCGCATTAAGAGATGCAAATGAAAAATCTGCTCTACATTATTCTAAAAACAGAAAGATTTTAGATTTGCTAAACGATTTTTTTTATATGGATAAACATAACATAATATCCGCACATCTAATCCGAGCTGAATTAATTTTTTCTGCCTCTGTAGACTCAGAACAGGATATCGTAAATGCTCTTAGTGGCGAAACATCAAAGTATTTCATAAAAAATATGTTGCGTTCTCCTTTAAAATATTCTTGTACTACATACGTTTTTGGATTAAATTTACAAGGTGATGAATTTTTTTTGTTGGACATTAATAGGAAGCTTACAAACATCAGATCCGGAGAACCAAAAGATTCCATGTGCATTAAATATATGAATAGTTTAATTGATGAAAACTATTTTTCTAAATGGAAACTCAATATCGTGGATTCAATTTTAGAAACATCTGTAGTGCATAATAAGTTTGGAACTTTCGGAGTATTTTACTCCATTTTTGACTACGTAATTATCTTTTATTTAGAGAATGAAATTGGTTTTTACTTTAATGTATTCAGAAGAAATCTCTACCAAAAAGATTATTTCATGTCTCACAAAATTCCACGAATTAAGTGAGTCTTTTAAAAACCAAACTTCTTAATTTAATTCTTTATAGGCAATGTAAACATTGGAATGTTGGGAAAAAATATTAGAAGATTTAACAAAAAATCCAAGTGACGTTCTTTTTATGTTATTAAGCTAAAGATGAATGGTCAAAGTTCCGTCAAAAATGATCGATATTTCATTGTTTTAAATGACCATTTATCTTTCAGTTACTCTCTAAAATTCTTTTTTTTCTGAAAAATAGAAAAAGTAATATCAGTCTGTTTCAGATATCTGAGAGCAATATCCGTAAACATGAATAAAATTATTAGTATTCTGAGCAACCTCGATTTTGTAAGATTCTGATAATGTGAACAAAAATTACTATTTTTTTCAGCCACTAATTACTGGAGATAAAATACGAAAAACGGATGGCACTATTGTTGAAAGTAAAACATTGAGAACAAAAGAAGAATGGATAAAAACTTTTAAAGATGAAGATGACATATTATTTGATTCTGTATTGGAAATTGTCAATGTGATTGATATTTTAACAATCAATATTGTTTCAAAAAAGATGATCTCTTATATTGCATATTTTAATCCAGAATGGTGGCAAGCAATAGATCCTTTTAATAAAACATCAGAACATTCGGCTGATGAAATTATTGAAATGTTTTCTGTAAACTTATGTAAAACCACGAAATTCATATTTTTTCCGCTGATAATTGATGAGCATTGGATTACATTTGCATACGACATTTCTAGAAATAAAATAAGATATTATGACCCAATTCACAAGAATTTTGATTTGGATCACTGGAAAAATTATTATAAAAATGCTATAGAATGGAAACTCCATTAACGAAATACAGAAAGAAGAATTGATCGAAGCATATCACCAAAAAGATACAATAAGTTGTGGATTATTTATTTCAAGTTATATGGAAGTTATCATAGATGGTGGAATGTTTCTTGAAAACTTTGATTGTAATGAATATAAAAAAGAAATTATAGAATTGTTTACTCAATTGGTTAGGAGTTCCATAATGCTTCCTATGTCTTAAACATAAATCTTCTTTAAAATAAAATCAACTGTTCTATGATGTAAAATGCAACTAATCAAATTTTAAATTGGCTTTTCTTTTTTTAAAACTGTTTATTGATAATGCACAGAACTTTATGTCTAAATACTGCAGTTACTTACATTTAGCATTTTTTCCTGTCCTTTTTATCCTTGATTTACGGCTTTCGCTAACAAAAAAGTTATTTATTATATCATAAATAAAGAAGTGTACATTTATTTATCATTTACATAATAAAAAGAAATCTGTACTTTAACAATCAAGTAAGACCTTATGCAATGAATAGCTGTTTCAAAATGCAGTTCTTTTTGATAAAGTGGAAAGCAACACAAAATTCAAAGGAATTAATATTAACAAAAATACAGCTGAATTTATAACAGTTGAACGCAAATATTTTTCATATTGTAAAATTTCACGGTTTTGTATTATATAAAAAATAATTGAGCTAAAAAGTATAACACTCAAAGTATTTGCTAATAGTTTTAATTGATCATGATGAGGTAAAAAGATGTTTATTGCATAATTTTTAATGCATGGTGTTTTGATGGCATTTTGATGCCCAAGTAATTTTTTATATGTATGTATGATATAAAGATTTTAATTCTGTGTCAACATAGTCCATGTGAGGGTTATTGGAATCATAATAAGTTTTAATATTTGTGATGCTATTGAGTTCCTAAAGCAATTTGCTTTTCTGAAAAATTTGTGATGTAAAAAAAAACTGTAATCTTCAGTTTCGAATAATTTTTTTAATAAAAAAATAACTTACTCTTTTAATTATGCTACAGTTTTGATAAAGCTTTCGATATTCATCATATAAAAGTTTTCATTGCATGGCGCATGTAATAATTTGTACATACACAACAATGATTTTGGCAGTAATACTATAATAAAGTGTTGTACAATTATTTAAATAGAACAAAAAAGAAACAAACGAATGTTTTTGTTGCTGAAAATGAAGCGAAAAATTGTTAGTTAATTTTCGCCAATGCAATGTTCTTTTTCATTTAATGGTTGTGTACTGCCATTTTTTGCCTATGTTTTTGTCTTTTTGCTGCCTATTTTATGAGTATTGATCAAGCAGTGGCTAACAATCATCACCTAACTCGACTATAATTATGCATTCATTGCTCATCCTTCGTATTGCTTGTTTGTCTTACATGTATTTTCTAGCATGAAAGACAGAAAAAAATCGATAATATATTTTTTTTGCCTTGACTGCTCTCTTTTTGTTCTAATGGTGTTCATGGGGATTATGCTTTCGAATACGACAAAAAGAAAAACGCATTCAACACACACCATTGTCATTTTTGTTTGTTTTCAATCAAGAAATGTTTTAAATTTTTTAAAAATTTTTAAAAAATAAAAAAATAACACTATTCGTGCTGCTATTCGTAATAATCTACAGGAAAATATATGATAGATGATGGTAATGTTGATGGTTCCCAAAACTCTGATATCAAAATATTCCGACTGCTATCTTTAGTGTTTTTTTTTGCTTTTCACGAATATTGGTTTTTCTCAAGTTTTACTTATTGATTTCAAGATTTTTAAGTTAAAATGGAAAAAAAATATGACATTTCTTAGGAAGTTTTTTTTATAATTAATGTTAGTATTATAGTATTTAATAAAAGTGAAATGGCACTTATAACGTATGCACTAATATTATACAAATTAAAATCTTTTAGAAGGTGGATATCGTTTTAGATTAAAAATATTTGCTTACTTTGTGATAACAAAAATTACTATAAAATGAAAGGGATTTTAATCTTAAAAGAGTATTAGTTGTTTGCAGAAAATTTTAATTACCAAACAAGGAAATTTAAGCAAAAAAAATTTTTTTTGTTTTATAAATCTTATATAATTACAAAAAAGCAAAAAAAACACTTTTACAATTAGCATTTGATACATGTTCAAAATACAAAAAGAATTATATTCAGCATGACAAATACTAGGTGATTAAAATTTAAATAAAAAGAAAAAAAGAATAATATTGGAACCACATGAAATTTTTCATAAACTTTTTTATTCAACAAATAAACAATACATCATCAACTTGATATGTAGTTAAAAAACCAATTTTTCTTGCCAAAACTGAATGTACACGGTAATTCAAAAGAAAAAACATAATAAAACCAAAGATCGAGACACCAGCACCCCACTTCCAATCAGGGTGATGTTTCTTTAAAAAAGTATTTGCAATTATAACAGCAATAGCTGAGCAAATTATGGCAATAGTTGTCAACATATCTGCTGAAAATTTTAATTTGGTGTAATGTGGAAGTAAGTGGTTTTTAGCATATTCATCAATGCAAGCCATTCTTAAGCTATTTTGGTCATCATGGAGTTTCTTATATCCAGAATAAAGGTTTTTTAATTCTGTATCAACAAAGCTTAAATGTTCTTTGATTTGATGTGATGTATCGAATAAATTTTTAATATTTCCAACAGAGGTGATTTCCTGTTAATTTTTAAAAAAAGATTGAAAAAGCTGAACTTTTAACGAACTTACTTTTTTAGCTGCACTGCAATTTTTATAGAGGATATTGTACTCATCCCATTGCATCAAATCTACAGAATTACAAGAAAAATTTAACATATCGTTTTTAATATCTGTAGTACTTTTTGATCCTTCCAAAACGAATTCGCTGATAAGCATACTAAGAAAAGTAAAAAATGAAGGAAACATAGCTAATGCCCAACAAATGTTTACAATGAATTCTTTAACTTCTTTTTTCCTGTTGTTGCAGTTACACAACGCATATTTTGGTTTTGATGGCATGATTGATGTCAGCAAAAAAGAAAAGCAAATTTTTGTTTTATCTTTATTTTTCAAAAAATGCAGCGATCAATCTGTTTTTATGCAACTTTTCCTTGTTCCTTGAAGTTGTTTTTCAAGTGTTTTTCTATTGTGCTAATCAGGCCTGAGAAAAGCGGCCGAAATTTCCGGCCGGCCGCGGCCGAAAATTCGTCGGCCCGGCCGGCCTGCGGCCAAAATTTTTTCGGCTGGCCGCATATTTTTCAAAAAATTTTTAAAAACTTAAATATGTGTTTTTTCAATGATCGACGAAATTTTTGATAAAAATAAACGAAATTGTATACCCAAAAAGGCTAAAAACACATAATTCTATTAAAGAAACGGTGCAAAAGTCGATTTTAACCAGACTCAAAAACTGATTTTGGAGCTCATTTCTTTAACAAAAATAAAAAAGCGGCCGGCCGCGGCCGTCTTATCTCGGCCTGGCCGGCCGCAGGCCAAAAATATATCGGCCGGCCGGCCACGGCCAGCCGGCCGCATTTCTCAGGCCTGGTGCTAATGCTTTGTGGTTATCCTTTTTTTTATTCCTCTTTTATAAAATCATTACAAAAAACAAAAAAAAACATTTTCGTTATTTTTTTACCATTCAGGATCAAATTTCTTACCATAACTATCCCATAGCAAGATCTAAATATGAGAGATTACCTCCGGATCCGTTCACAGATGTAATTTTTTGGGCAACATTAAAATGACGAAAAATGATAAAATCCTTAAATCCTTTTCTTAAAATTTTTGAAAAAGACATCAGGAATGATAAATGCAAATAGCAGGGTATGAGTTTTTTGGCTAAAAAAACTTTTGCACCCCTGGAAAAATGCTTTAAATATTTTTTATTTCAGCTAATAAAAAAGACAAGAAACAATAAAAACAATAACTTTCGTAAGCAAGTGACGTTAATATATGTCAACCACAGCTGAAAAATGTTATCAGAGGGGTGCGGTTCCTTCCACCTTGCAAAAAAATTATCACCAAGCATTATTGATTTTTTAAGGGAAAAATGCAGACATTTTCCAGTGCTGCGTGTTTGATTCCTTCAAATTGGGTAAAAATGAATAAAGCTTTTGTGAATTTCAAGGTTTACTTTCAAACCATTTACCTTCTTATAAATCAGAGACAACATCATTTTTTTTGCCATCGTTGTAATTTTTTCCCATTTAAAAAACACTTGCTCACTTCGACATTATTTTGTTACTCACAAGGACTACAATATTTTTTGCAAAATAATAATTCTTTAAAGTTTTAGATGCTCAAATGTTCGGAATGCAACAACGAATTTCGTACTATCGAATTTATACTGGATCATTTGCGCAAGGAACACGCTAAATCTACTAAAGATAAAACTCCGTTTTTATGTGGCAATTGTCAAACAAGTTGTACTTACGATTCTATGCGTAAACACTTAAGAAACAAGCATAAAAAAGATGAAGAATCCCACGAAAGCGTTGATATTTCCGACGAATCAAAAGAAGAAAATATCCTTGAAACAAAAGAACATGTTAAAAAAATGTCATTTCCGATAGACTTCCAGCTAGAACTTTGTGAAATTCCAGAAATATTTGAAGTAGAAGAAGAAAGTGAAAATTACCTGATTGCTGATGTACCAGCTGACAATAGTTGCTTATTTTGGGCTGCAGCTTTCGCTTTTTTAATACCAGTTGCTGACGTAATGTTTCAAGATCGCTTTAAAATTTTATTTAACAACAGCCCAAATAAAGATAAATGGCTGGAAAAAATAAACCTTTTGTTAAAAGGTGAAGATTGCAGCTTAGATGAAGATATGCATAATGATATTATGATTTTTCGTTACAATGTTGTTAAACATATTGAAATTAATAAAGCATTTTTTCAAGAATTTATTGAAGAAAATTTTGATGATTATTTAAAGAAAATGAAAAGTCCATCAAGATGGGGTGGTGAGCCGGAAGTAAAAGCCACATCTAAAATGTTACCTTGTAATCTGTATGTTTACAAAGATCATAAACATCTTAATAAATATTTGACTGACGCTGACAATCCAACAATGATTCTTTTTCACACAGAAGATAACCACTACAAATTTGGCTTGAGCAAACATATACTTAAAAGAAAATTTGATACCTATAAAACAACTGGTTTAAGAAATTCTTTACATGGTAACATCTATCAGTTAAAGCTTTTGGTACTATTTTTAAAACGCGGATTTGAACATCATCAAAACTTTTGTTTAGCAACAGAAATTTTAGCTGGAGAAAAATTTGATGATTTACTGTATATTCACTTAGATGAACGTGGAAATAAAGCTAAGGATGCGGATGGCAAGATTCATATTCAATTTCTGCAAGCAAAACATGCTCACATTTCAAGAAAAATCACATATTCTGAACTTACTAAAAACAGTGGTGATGATGATTTCAGTTTAGCAAAGTATTATAAATCATATAAAGACATAAAAAAGAATCAAAAATTTCACGGCTTCCAATTAGAAAAGTTTTATATAAGCACAAATATAAAGATGGATTTGACAACAACTGAAACACCGTCCTTGTTTTATATTGAAGATAAAACCAAACCAAAACAGCCTAACGCTTCATTTCCCAATTTAAATGAAAAAGAATCAGCAAATGCATCGCAGAACCAACAGCTTAGCTCACAACCTGCTAAAATATATGTGAAATTATTACAAAATGATGATGTATTTTTTAACACCGAAAAACTAAAAGGAACAGTTGATCGTTATAAACTAGTAATTGATGACAATATGCGTAATTACCTTAAAAGTAAAACAACCATGGAAATTTTAGCAATTCAAATAGTGAAATATTTTACTGGTGAAAAAAAAAACTTGAATCATGGTGATAAGATATTTAAACCATTTGAAAGCGTGTTATTTACTGAAAATATATTAGAGGTGATTGAAAGGAAAACCGATGTTAAAGAAAAAGATTACTCGGTTAAACTTACAAAAGTATTTGCCAAAGTTATAGAAGGGCCAATGAATCAACATCTTTCACCAGATGGAGAAAAATTCAAAGGTTATTTTTCTAATGAATATGCAAAGAGGAAACAAATAACTATCGAACAAATTGACTGGAACGAATTAGCAAAAATCACAATAGATACCAGCCGCCCCGTTGGCAAGAAATGGATAAATTTTGAAGTGCAGCATGACAATCCGCATTTAGCTGGAGTTGAAAATAATGAAGAAACTGATGAAAAAAAAGAAGAGAAAGGAAAAAATGTTGATGAAAAAGAATTTTATTTGCCTTTAACAGAAGAGGAAGAAAAAAAAGAAGTTGAAGAATTTTTGGAAAATTTGGTTTTTGCCATAACGCCTGATGAAGAAGAATTGGGAAAAATAATTTCAAATGAATTGGGAGAACAATTTCATTTAATGGATTCCGATTTTGTTACCAGTCAAACACTTGTTTCAGTTTTAGACTGGATGAAAGAGCATTATGGCAGATATTTTCATGATTATCAAGTAAAAAAGCTTTTTACTCAAATTGATGAAAAGATTGCTAAAATGATAATGGCGGGCGTAAGTCTGGAATATTGCCGGGTCTTAAAAAGTCAAAACATGGTTTCCAAATCATCTGTAAAAGATATCATAGTTAGCTTTTTAAATTCAAAGGAACAACAAATACTACATGTTCATATTTCTTCTACCAAAGAAGTTCAGGATATATTGGCGAGCATGTACAAAAAAATTGACAGTTATATTATTATTCCAATAGAAACCGCAATGTCAATGAAAAAAGAAGTTTTATTACTAGCAAATGCAAAAAAAAGCAATAATATATTTGTTTTTGTTGATGAAGGCCATGCTGAAATTGATAATGTTGTAATTGAATTTTGCAATAAAATAGCTTATATTGCCAGAAAAATCAAAAACAAAAAATTTATTTTTATTACAGATCGTAGACATTTGTTCGAGCAAAATTTGATTGAAAAAGAAGAAAACATTTCAATGCTGCCAATTAAGGATGAAAAGATGGATACTGAAGAATATTAATTTTGTAAAACTGTTGAATTTTAAAACCTATTACAATACATTTTTGTTAATTTGCTAATTATATTGTTATGATTTATAAATACACTTTCAAACCGACATTGCTTTAACCATATATAATATCACTTAATGTGCACAATATGACTTGTAAAATTTTTATTCAATGACAAATATGCAAAAGTTCATTTTTCTCACATTACTTGATGTTCTTCAAGCGTTTTTCTATAATGCTACTATTGTTTTAAGGAAAAATAAGCTTTTATTGAGAAACAAAAACTTTAGAACTAAAAAGTAACCAAAAAGAAACAAATTTGTAATTTTTTACCATTCAGGACCAAACCGAACAACAAACGGATCTGGAATATGCAAAGCACCTAATCCTTGTCGCATTTCATTTGTTGCATCACTATTGTCAGCTTGTAAGTGATGATTTTGTCCACCAATTGTTGTACCACATTCTGGACATTGTGTCGCAACCATTGCTTGTCCACAATCTCCTATCCCATACATGTGACCTCAAAATTTTTTTTGTTAAAAAGTTAAAGAATACTTGAAACAAACCATTTGGACATTTATACCATTTTGTAACTGCCCCATCAAGAGCTTTGACGATGTCAATCCGTTCTTTCTCGGATATTCCAAAGCCTTCAGCAGGATGGTCTTTAACAATGGCTTTGAAGTTTGTCCAAAGCTTTTCTAAAAAATTTTTATTATTGCTGAAAGTGTGTCATCAACTTACTTTCATGCTCGTCTTTAAATTCAATGCTGCCATACAAGCCTTTAAGGGTGCCGTACAAAGCTTTAGCATATTCATATTT
This sequence comes from Panagrolaimus sp. LJ2400, assembly GCA_024447215.1. Lineage (NCBI taxonomy): Eukaryota > Metazoa > Nematoda > Chromadorea > Rhabditida > Panagrolaimidae > Panagrolaimus > Panagrolaimus sp. LJ2400. The sequence continues at coordinate 285,205 of JAMRYA010000033.1, forward strand.
TAAATCATTGTTAGCTTTGTAAAGTTGGTTCATATAAACAAATACCTGAAATATCAGTCGTTTGTGTTTTTATTGTTAAACAATTCATTTACGTCAACAATAAAACCAAATCTTGAAACTTCATTATTCAATTGTTGAATAATAGTTTCAGAGCATTCTTTCATATTAACTCGTTCAATTAAATTATTAAATTCATGATTTAGATAATCCGAAAAATTTTCAATTTTAAACTTTCGTTTTATGTCATCACAATAATGAAGACTTGGCTGAGCAGTTTCTGGAACATGATAGGCAGCTAGTTGAAAAGCTCTTGCTGGACGTTGTGGACGAAGATGTTCATGTGCATAATTTTGGTATTCAAGTAATTGTTTGACAATTCTAAAAAACTCAGTTTCATAGAGAAAACCTTAAGATTCAATTACTTCAACAAATTTCGACCAGAATTAAACCATGAGCTTGTCATAAGCGTTGGTGGTTCGCTCATCATTTTCTCTCGAAGCTTAAGAACTTTATCATAAGTAGCAGAATTTCTAAAGGATTTGTATATATTAAAATTCTTTTTTATATGCAGTAGCTTACAATCTGTCTGCGATGAGGCTGGTTATCTCTGCAGTAAATTGTGCATATTCATGTTTTCTTTCAGGTAATGTTAAACCCCGAATACGATGTTTTATCTAAACATGTGATTTTTTTGCATAAACAAATAAACTAATTACTTGTTCAATATCTGCTGCTCGTTGATTTAATAAACTAATATACCGTTTTGACCTTCTAATTGACGTTTTACATCTTGGACAAAGAATTTCAACAATTTCAATCGTATTTGCATCATTATTAGGAAGCTTTGATTCAACCCATTGATCGAGGCCCTAATAACAAAAAATTAAGTAAATTAGCTGCTATAAAAATTTGCATACTGAAACTTCAAATATATGTCCACAGTCTTTCAGCTGCAAAAATTTAGCATCTTCATCTTCTTCTGTGCCAAAAAAGACTTCTTGGATTTCATCATATTCTTTAGGATTGCAAATTTTACAAATTTTTAGGCATTCTTCTTCACAAGCGCCAATACAGTAATGTGGATCTTCAATTATTGTCGCTAAAAAGCAATAATTTAAAGTAACATTTTTAAAAAATTATTTACCTTCTTTTTTTCTTGTTTCACCTTTTTCGTCAGTGGCTTCAATCTGTTTTTTAACTTTTGGACTACAAGGAAGAATCTTCGTGCATTTTTTATCACATGGTTGAACATCGCAGGGATCACTGCATTTCTTGCTGCAGCTTCGATGTGGACATTTATTTAAACATTCTTCTGCACAAGGGGGGCATGGGTCACCACAAACTCGACCACTGGTTGGATCTTTGTCATCAGCTTGAACAACCTTTTTTCGAATGGCTAAAGATTTTTCTCCATAAGCTGATACTTTTCCACATTGACTATGACCACAAGCAGTTTGGCAGAGCTTTTGACATGGAGGACATGCATTTGAACATTTTGACTCACATTCATGACCACAAATTAAAATCTTTTTACATTTTTCTGTACAGCGAATATGTAAACGGCCTAAATTAATTATGTGTAACTCCAAAAAAAGGCTTTAAAAATACCATTTCGACAGCTTCCACAATTTCCTTTGCACAAATGTTCACAACCTGGCAAAGCTGTATTGCATGGATTTGGACAAAGAGTCTTTGAGACTTCAACATAGCAATGAACATTTACGACATGGTTACAAATGGGCCATTTTTTAAGAACAGCTTCTTTGCATTTTATTGTAGCAGGGTCATCACAACATTTCATGGCAACAAAATGCCCGCATCCTGGCATCTGCTGTTTAATAATGACTTGACATTTTCGAACACATGGATCTCCGCATAAATTAACACAAGCATGTCCACAAGATAATCGTTTTTTGCATTTATCAACACACTTAACTCTTTCAGGTTGTAAGTAACATTCTGTTAATTGTGTATGCCCGCAAGGAAGAAGTTTATCAACATTGACCATACATTCACCACAATCCTGAATTTAGCAAAATAAAAATAATTGCATAATAAGGAGTTATAAATGCAAAAAGTTAACACACTTGGTGGCATCGTTTTTTGCATGGATGCTTTTCTGCTGCTGGACATGTTCGAGCACATGGTTTCATGCATTTCATAATAATATGATCAGTATCTTCAACATGACAAGGTTTAGGGCACAAGTGTCCACAATTTAACCGAGTGCCGCAGGGATCATCACATCCACCTTCTCGGCATTTTTTATCAAAATCTTCGCCGCAAGTGATAAGCTAAAGAAACACTTTTAAAAATTGTTTAGAGTTACAGACAAACCTGTTCTTTTTTATGCATTTTGCATACAACTGTCAATGCAGTATCCAGAGCATCAGCTTCATCAACACTTTTTTGAATCTTTTTCCACATTTCTGATTTCTTTGCAAGAAAATCCATATTGCAAATAACAAACAAACCTTCTCTTGCACGTGATAAAGCAACACAAACTCGGTTTGGAATCTAAAAAATCAAGTTTTTAGCTTAAAAATAACTTTTTTTAAATACTTACATTTAAAAATCCTATTTTTCCTTCAGGATTGTTACTTCTTACAAGCGACAAAATAATGATATCAGATTCTTCTCCCTGATAATTATCAACACTTTCAATATTTATTTTTTCTCTTTCACCAATAACCATTGGAGCGGCTTTTCGAAGTGATAATAATTGATCCAAATATGTACAAAGAACTGTTATCTGAAATTTAAACATATTCCTTTCATCTTTTGCGTAGACTTACCTGAGAACCTCTGTATCCTTGTTGCAAAAAATATTTTGCTAGTTTTAATGCAAATTTTGCTTCAAATGGATTGCTATGAGATTTGATATCTTTTTCAGAAATTTCAGGTTCAGAATGAGTAATAAACATTAAATTTTTTGTTACACCTTTCACTGGCTTTCTTTTTAATACAGAAGGGTCGTCTTGTAAATCTTCATAAAAATGAGGCATTAATACTTCAGAAATGTCCTACAAATAATTAATAATAGAAATGTTTTGGAAAATAAGATACTTACAGTACACATTCGATGCTGATTACTTAGCATTCGATAAGGAAAGCCATTGTTGACTAATCGCTCAAACAATGAGATATCCATATTATATTTTTTAGCTAATTCATATACAGCTGGATTAGGTCGAAGTTGTTTGTGATCGCCAATAAGGATTAAATGTTCACAAGCAATTGTTAAACTTGCAAGTAAATGTGCTTCCAAAACTTCTGCAGCTTCTTCTACAATTACAATTCGTGGCCGAAGTGATCTCAGTGTACCTGAAAGCATTTGTTGTTTCCTTTGTTCGCTTAACGATTATTTACTTTGATGTTTCGCCGCACCAGTAGTTGTCATTCCAACAACTTTTGCTCTTCTCATTACATCGACATCTGCCATTGTTTTGAGAGCTTGAAGTTGTTTTACTTTTTCGCTATATTCATCTTCTGTTTTCTTAAGCTTTCCTTTAAGCTTATTTCTCGCTTGTGAAATCCATCGCTGATAAAGTCTCCAACGAGCTTGAAGTGGTAATTGCCAAATGTCAGTAACATTTTGCGCTTCCTCGTTTGTCATAGCTGGAGCATTTACAATATGTTCAAGCAATGGCTTTATTGCCTCAGGGTCATACCATACCTTTAAATGTATATTGTTTAAAACAGTTGTATTGTAAGCTTACTTTTTTCTCTTTTTTGTCTTTTTTGCCTCGACCACCAATCATTTCTTCCATAAAATTATTATCAATAATTATTCGATTATTATCATCATCAGCTTCGACATCTAATTCTGTAAGCGCTTCTGTTGTTGCTTCTGTTGGCCCTGGTAGCTTCGATGCAACAGGTTTTCGATTACCAATGAAATTTCTTGCTAATGTTATCTCTCGATTTACAGCTAGAATACTATTTTGGCAACTAATCAATATTTCTGCGGCTGTATTTGCATCATAGCCTTAAAAATTATATGGTTCAACTGTTACAAAACTTTGTTTTAGCTTGTTAGCTTACCATGTCTAGCTACTTCATTAATTTGACGCACTGTTGGCCAATGCTGAATCCCTTGCATCATCTGAATTGTTGAAACATTGCCATAACTTCCAGCAGTCAAACAGTTGTAAACAGATTGAGGAGTAAAATTTTCATATCCTTGGTAAGCACATAATAAAGCATTTTTTGCTTGAATTTCAGGGATATTTCGACTTGTAAGATATCGAATAACATTAACATCAATAGGAAATGCATCTTCTAAATTGAATGTTGTGAGCCATGATGACATTATGCAAATATAAGAGTTTTCAAATTTTGTGCTATAAACTATTCATATTTTAAATTCAAACTATTTTTTGTTTTTTTTACCATAAATCCTTGCTGCTACGATAATACGGTAATTCTGTATTACTAAAATATGGATGAAGACTTTTGGGTGATGCAAATCTAGATGACAGTTCTTTCAGTGCCTCTGCATCACTTTCAAGCTTTTCTTGTAATTCTTCTATCGCTGTTCTTAGTTCTTTTGATCGAAATCGTAAATTTGGATCCTTCCAACTTCGAAGCTTATGAATCATATATCTATAATATTTGATTAGAATGTTTTTTGATGAAAAAATACAAACTTTTCCATTTGCACATTTTTACTTCGACCACCAACTCGAACAATTCCATCACTCAAAAATTTGCTAATACCTTCAAGAAATTGATCCAATGCATGATTAGTGTAGCAAACTACTAGCATCGGTCGATGATCAGCACCATGTTGCCATAAATGAGAATTAGAAAATAGCAGTTTTGCTATTTGTAATCCCATATATGTTTTTCCAGTACCTGGCGGGCCTTGGATAATTGCCAAATCTGATTGTAGAGTGTTTACTAAAGCATCGAATTGACTTTGATCCATGCCAAAATGATCAGATCTTAAATAATGATGAAAATTGTGGGCATTTAAGGCGTTGTAATGAGGGTGGATTGGTAAATTTTTCTAAAAATAAAAGCAAGAAAATGAGTAATTAAAGTTTTTAACGAACTAACTTTGAATAAAACTTTAAAGTTTATTCCGTTAGTGCCGAGGTACTGGGGAACTTGGGTGTTAATGTCAACGTCAACAAGATAACGTGAAAATGGAATTGGCTCATTTTCTTTCAATGTCTAAAAATTTTTGCGATGTCATAAATGCTAGTTTTAAGAAAGTCAAACCTGTAAAGCTGTCATCACATGTCGATATGCTTCAAAGAAGGCAGGGGATTCCACCATACAATACTTTCTTTTTGTATTAACTTCAAGCACCCCTTCAAATTTTAGGCCAACTTTTCCATCTTTCAAAGTATCCCTATCCAAAACAGTTGCAAATAAAAATTTTGTTTTAAAATCATCAGGTGATAGACAAACAAGACTACCAAAAATGAGCCGTTTATTCATTCGCATTCGTTTTAAAATCTAAAATTTGTTAATTAAAAGCTTAAAGAAACTCTCATCAACTTACCTGAATATTTGCATAAAACACAAGCTCACCAGTCTGTTGATGCATTACAGCTGGTTCAAGTCCAACATTTTTATAAACAAATAAATCAGAATTTCTTGAACCACCATGTTGATATGCAGCAATCCCTTCTCTTAAAGGTCGAATTAAATCTTCACGAAGTAACCGAAACTGAACATCCAAATAGTGTTCATCAGATTCATATCTGCCATCAACTTTTGCAGGTCGAAGATATACAACATTATTGATATCCATGTCTTCGGTTGTTGGTACCAAACTTAATTGACGAAAATCATCTGGTGGTGCGCCATGAATTTCTTCGGCAAATCGTTTTTTATATTGCTGCCTTGCTTGAACTTCTTTTTCATCTTCAGCAGTTTTGGCAGTGTAGCGATCCTACAAAGCATTTTTTATATGGTTCAGTTAAATTTTCAGTTTTAATAATGTGTCAAAAATATACCTGAATCCTTTCTTTTAATCCATCGAAATTATACAAAATTTCTCCTTTCAAAAATCTTGGTAATGCACTTAAAGTTGCAATGACTAGATGAACTCTCGTTAAATGAATATCCATTTTTGATGGTAAACTTTCAAATCCAAGTAACAGTATTTTCATCAAATATCCAACAAGTTCAAAATAAGCTGGATTTTGTTGTAATTGTAAGCTGTATGGAAGTGGAGAAATTTTTTCAACAACTGTTTCAATAAGTTTGCTTGATAAAACATCACCAAGAAATGCATGGGTTAAAACTAGAACATCAGCTTGGGAGGCAGAACCAGCAGCAACAATAACTTTGAGGAATTTTGTTTGTTTTTCTACTTCTGGCCATAAATTGTTTAAGCGATTGTTGAAGCCTTTACCCTAAAAGATATCGATGTTGATAGACAACATATATGTTCAAATTTATGCAAATTACTGCAGCTTTGATCTACTTACTTGAACAAATTTTAACAAATCACTTGACCCACTTAACACTTTTTTGGAATCCATGTCGGCGCACATTTGTTCAACTTTTGCGTAGCCAATTCCGTCTTGCTTGAAATCTCGTTGCTCATTTCCCCCTTGTTGGTTATGTCGTTGACCAGTATGTACTCTCCCACCATAACCTTGTTGTTGATGATATCCATCATTGTTTTGTCTTCCATGTTGATAAAAATTCCCACCATAAACACCTGGATTACAACCTCCATGAGAATTACCCCTTCCTCTGCCTCTTCCATTTCCACGACCTCTTCCACCTCCATTGAGGCCTCCATATCCTTGGTTTCTATTTCTTCCAGGGTTGTGACCAAACATTTTTTTAAAACTAAAAAAATGAAAAAATGAGTATTAAAAAAAGAGAGAGCAACAAACAAGGCAGTTGGTGTTGATTGAAAAAAAAGAGGTCGTATTTTTTTAAAGCCGTGCTTGCTTTCTTGTCTACACGGAAAAAAGCAAAGAAAGAAAAATTGATAAAATTGTGATAAACTAAAAGTGATTCATTGCTTTTAAAAAAAGGGGAAAAACACATATTTTTTGAGACTACAAACAACTAAAATTGTTTTGTTGATTTATTTGCACCCTTTTTTGCAAAAATAGTTTTTGACAAAAAAGAAGGAATTAAATTTTAAAAACAGATTAACACTTTTTCTACCATTATTTAATTTTAGGCTAAATTAAAAAAATGTATGTATTTTGGACATATACTTTTTTAAGTTACCAGGGTTACATTTTCTGCATAGAAACATGTGTTAGTTGAGTTCATTACCCCAAAAAGAATTATGATATTGTGATTTTTTAGGAGAAAATAGTTTACATTTTACATAGTACATATATTGATTGAATAATGTATTTATGGCAATTTGATGAATGACAGAGAAATGTAAGCTTTGTTCTAACAAAGTTTTTCAGTGTAAAATAGAGTAACAATGAAAATTTTCAATGACAACTTTTTTTGACTAAAAATTTATTACTGCTTCATGAATCTTTGTATCCATTTATCAATGTAAAAATTTATTTAATATAGCATAGATCATATTATTTAATTTGTGGCAAATTTAAAAGATCTAAAAACGAAATATTCAAAAAAAACTTGTTATTGTGAGTCAACAAATTTTTTTTATTTGAAGAATGGCACAAAGAAAAATTTAAGCTCCTCCCAAATATTTTCAGGATGATGTTTTCTATGACCCGTTTTTGTGTATAACAAAATTTTTATGGCAGCCTTTTGGGGAGGAGATTAGAGAAGAAATTGATTTCTAGAAAACATTCCTATAAAACAATTTCTCGCAGCATATATTATAATTATGCACGCTGCCAGCTTTTAGTTTGACTCCGCCCATAGCAATGGAACTGTCATTAAACTGAATAGGAGAATTAACTTGAAAATACTAAAGTGATAACCTGTAATTTTTTCATTATTTTTTTATATTCTTGCTGATCACTTCTTTAACTGCTTACCATTTACTCAGTCTTGTTAAATATGTCTTGTTTTTTCTGTGAAAGCATTTATCACGTTTCACATAATTGTGATCAAACTAGCACTGCTGAATCAAGACTACAACTATTATCTTCAAAAAATTGCTGCTTCAATTGTTTCACCTCTTTGGGTGCTGATCTAGTATGTATAAATTGTAAATTTCTTTTGAAATGTTTTGTTTGTTTTTCTAAAGATCATTCAACAATTTATTGTCCTGATAGAGTTAAAGGTAAATGCAACAAATAAAAAATTGGTTTAAAAAATACTTCTATTATTTTTAGCAGCAAACATCTTTCCTCCAAAAATAGATAGAGATTTGTTATTTCGTTTTGGTCAACTATTAGCTTTTGAAGAAAAATGGTCATTATCATTTTCGCATCCCCTCATGTTTGAAGTAATTAAACTAAAGCCCTTCAAAGTCAGATTTGCTAAAAAGTTTTATTATTCAACCACGCGGGATTATTTGGATTATGATTTGGTTGTTGCTGATAAATGCGATCTTATGCATTGTCCTGAAAATCGCTTTGCTGCCAATAACTTGTTACAACTAAATTTACCAATTTTTCATGTTAAATATCTTGAAATTTATCGATCACCAATTTTATCACAAGAAATTATTCTGCTTTTGTCGTCAAAAACAATACGTTTAAAATGTTGGCGAACACAAATTAATCCAAATTTGAATTTTCGTGACATTCTTAAAAAGGCTCCAAAGCTTGAAGAGATTGATATATCCTTAACAAATATTGTAGTAGATAGTTCATGGCCTGATGACATTCTGTGCTATAGTAAAGCTGATAGTTTAACATATTTAAAGTTTTCAATTCCTGCTGATTTAAACTTTGATACTGAAAACTTAATTACTTTATTAAAGGTATGAAAAGTGTTTAAGGCAAAATAATTTGCATAATTTTTTTAAATTCTATCAGTAATGTTCTTCCGTTTCAGAAAACTTCAATTAAAATTTGTGCTTTTGTTATAGTAGCATACTATGAGGACGTAAAGGAGGGTATTCAAACTCTAAAAAGAAAACTTCCAAAACAATTTGTTCCACGGCATCATGAGGATGATGATACAAGAATTTGTTTCGTATTCCGTATTGGACCACTTGGCAGTTCTCATTATGATTGTTATGCACTTAACGAATCTTAAGTGTTTGTTTGAATGTAAACATTTTTACTTGTTTAAAGCAATCAAGTTTGTTTGTTTAATTATACTTGTTTGTTAATAAATTTATAACAATCTATTAATTACAAAAAGGCGTTTTCTGAAAATATATCATGTGCAGATATGAGGCCAAAATGATAATTGTACTAAATGTTTATTACTTTTTTTATGTAAAAGTGACCCTTGTTACATGTATCAACGCAAAACTTAAGTTAACCCGAGAAAGTATAAAATAAATCACAAATTATAAGCCACAGCAAGAGCAATTATTATATTGATTCAAGAAATTTATTGGTCAAAATAAAGAAAAACGGCAAGTTGTTTGGCGTTCATATTTTTCTGCTACTTTTTTCGTTGTTATAAACTGTTCATATTTATTCATTTAGATTTAGCAATGTCTTGCTTTTTTTGTGATAGCAATTACCATGTTTCACACACTTGTGGTAAATCTATTTCTAATGAATCTCGTAATCACAAAATTTTGGAAAAAAATTGTTGCCCAAATTGCTTGACTTTTTTGAATGCTAAATCAGAATGCATAAAATGTAAACTGCGTCACAAATGTTATATTTGCTTTTCTAAAGAACATTGTAGAATTTATTGTCCTGTTCGATCTCAAGGTATTTGTCATAAACAAGAAAATTTGTTTTCATTTATATCAAAAGCATTGCATATGTTTCCTCCAAAAATTGATACTGATTTGTTATTCCGGTTTGAACAGTTATTGAAAAAAGAAGAAAAAGGGTTACTTGCATTTTCATACCCAGATATATTTGAATCAATAAAACTACAGCCTTTTACAGTAAAATTTTACTGAAGAATTTAACTATGCAGAAATCTATAAAAATTATGATTTTATCATAGCTGATAAATTTATTGTTAGTGAAAATGATTTTATTCGACGTGCAGATGAGATATCTTCATCTTTAAATTCTTTAATATTTCGAATGAAACCTCTAGAAATTAACAGCAGAAACATTTATCGTGAAGAATTGTTGATGCTGTTGTCTTCAAAAACTACTCGTTTCAAATGTTGCACTACTACAATTCGTCCAATTCTTACATTTCAAGAAATTCTTAAAAAAGCTCCTAAACTTGAAGAAATTGATATTCATCATACAAATATTAAAATAGAAAATTCATGGCCTGATGATATTCTTAATTTTAATAAAGCAGATAATTTGAGAAATTTGCGATTTTCCATTCCTAGTATGAATTTCAGTGCTGAAAGTTTAATTACTTTATTGAAGGTATGAAGAAAATTTAACTACAACTTTCTTAAGCTTTTAAAAATAATTTTTATCTAATTTAGAGAACATCTGTTAAAATTACTGCTATTATGATTTCATCAAGTACTGAAGATATAAAGAAACACATAAAAACTACAAGAAGCAAATTTTCAAAGCGTCTTATTAAACGGCATCACTGGCATAAAAATACAAGACTAATTTTTGCATTTCGTCTTTTTGGCAGTTGTCATAATAAATGTTACGCATATTGTGTTCGTTAAATTGTTGTTTTAGTGGAAACATTGATATTTCTTACATGTACATGAACTGTTTTCTTTTTGGTTTGTAAACAAAAAATAAATTTTATGTATGTATGCAAAACACATTGTATTGAAATTTAAAGTTCAAGAAGAGACACAAGTGGTTTAAAAATCATGCAATAACTTTATTGAAAAATTGATTTTTACATCAGGGATTCACTCATATGTTTATTTGCTGCAGCTGACTAGATGGGTCATGCATAGTTACTGACCTCTCAGTACATTAACCATAAAAAAGCAGCAAATTGTCTCCATTCTCTTTTTTTTCTGCAATTTGTTTGTGGCTCAAGCTTAGCAATGTCTTGTTTTTTCTGTGTAAGCAATTATCATGTCACACATAATTGTGATAAATATGTTACTGATGAATCTCGTTACGAAATAATTTTGTCAAAAAATTGCTGCTCTAATTGTTTCACCTTTTTGGCTGCTAAATCAGGATGCGTAAAATGTAAATCCCGTCATAACTGTTATGTTTGTTTTTCTAGAGGTCATTCAACCATTTATTGTCCTGATGGATTTAAAGGTAATTAATTATTAACAACAATGATTTTTTAAATATAAATTTCATTTTATAGTACTGAATGTTGTTCTTCCAAAAATTGACAATGATTTATTATTTCGTTTTGGGCAGCTATTAGCTTTCGAAGAAAAATGGTCGCTAACATTTTCATATCCAAGAGTGTTGGAAGCACTTAAGCTAAAACCTATTAAAGTCAGATTTGGGGAAACGTTTTTCTATTCAATAATGCAAGATTATGTGGATTTTGATTTATTTGTTTCTGAAAAATGCATTATTCAAAGTGCATATCGCTTTGAACCATTACTTTTAAATCCCCCAATATTTCATATAAAAAATATTCAGATTATTTGCTCAAAAAACTTCATCTCAGGAATTTTTGCTACTTTTATCATCAAAGACTACACATTTAAAAGGCACATATTTCGCAAAATTTCAGCCACAAATATCTTTTCGTGAAATCCTTGAAAAAGCTCCCAACCTTGAAGAGGTTGATATTTCCCTAACAAATATTGTAGCAGATAATTCATGGCCTGATGATATACTACGATTTAATAAAGCTGATCACTTACGAGATTTAAATTTTAAAATTTCTGACATAAATTTTAACAACGAAAGTTTAATCACTTTGTTAAAGGTATGAAAGTTATATAATTGTTTAAATAATTATTGCATAAGCTATATAGGATACTGTTATTCGAAATATTAGTAATAATAATACTTTTTTTATTTTAGAAAACATCTGCAAAAATTCATCTTACTACTATTGTAACAAGCAATGAAGATATATGGAATGGCCTCAATAATCTTAGAAACCAGCTTTCAAACCAATTTATTCCACGGTTTCAGAATGCCCCAAGAGTGTTTTTTGTTTTTCGTCTTGGTGAATTCGGCAAATTTGAATATGATTGGTATGGACTTATGGAGCAATGAATCATTATTTTTGTGTTTATTTCTTTTTTATATTTATACTTGGGCAGCAGCATCTTTTATCTTTTATACTTGATATTTGTTAAAAACAATAAAAATTTTATGCTCAAATTGCTTGTTTTCCTTTGTCTTAAATTTATGATTCAATTAAAAACAGTGCTGCAGGGCTAGAAAAGTGATATAGAAGTTTGGTTTGTGACTAATAAGCAGTTTTTAGTTTTTATCATGATTGTTAGATATTTACGTAGTAGGACCTTTTACTTGAAAAAGCAATAAAGCTTCTATGATAAGCTTATGACCATGTTTTATTCTATATTTGCAACACCAGTGGCGAAATGTTTGTTATATATGCCCCTTTGACCTGATAGATCATGCATAGTGTCTGACCTCTCTCTGTACATTAACCACCTATTTTTATTGAATAAAAAGCAGCAGTTTGTGTCTGTCTTTTTGTGGTGGACTAAAAATATTTGTGAACGACTAAAATTTAGCAGCGTCCTGTTTTTTTCTGTGAAAGCAATATTGTTTGTGTTTCTTGATTTTTTTATTTGTTGAAAACAATAAAATATGTTTGGCTAAAATTGTAATTTTACTCTCAACAAAAGTCATGGTTTGGCAAATTTTTTGTTTTGAAGTCAGAAAGAGAGCTCATTTTTTCTTTTTTTAAAAAACTAATTTGAAAAAATATCGATAAAAGTGCAAAGGGGCAATTCACTCCGCCAAGGACAAAAATCAGTCACAACTACTAGGATAATAGTTAAAATCTAATAGACAAATGATGCGTCGTCAATATATTGATTCAAAGATTTTATGGGTCTAAAAAAAGGTGACTAATACTGCTATGTGCCTTCTTTTTCGTTACCGACCAATTTGTTGGGAACAAACTCTTTTTTTAAACAAAAAATATTAAAAATGTCTTGTTTCTTTTGTGATAGCAATTATCATGTTTCTCATTATTGTGATAAATATGTTACTGATGAATCTCGGCGAAAAATTATGTTATCAAAAAATTGTTGCCCCAACTGTCTTACATTTTTGGATTCTGGTTCTTATTGTTTAAAATGTAAATACTCCAGAAAATGCTATATTTGCTTTTCCGAGGGGCATTTTACTGTTTATTGCCCTGATAGATCTATAGGTAATTATAATAGATATTATTTCAGCAATATGTAAAATAAATATTTTTTAGAATCTACGATGTTTTGTCCTAAAATTGATGATGATTTAATATACCGTTTTCTTCAATTATTGGAAAAAGAAGAAAAAATGTTTTTACCTTTTTCATACCCAAATGCACTTAATATTTTAAAGTTAAAGCCTGTCAAGATTAGATACACTGAAAAGTATTGTTATTCCAAAAAACAGCTCCAGACGGATTCAGATTTCATTGTAGCTGATGAATGCAGTGTTCAAAATAGTACTAGCAGCTTTAGTTATTATTTTGATGCACGAAATTTGAATCCACCAATTTTTTATATTAAATCACTTGAAATTTGTACAGAAATTTCTTCACAAGAGCTTTTTATGCTTTTATCTTCAAAAACTACACGTATACATTTTTGTTCTAACGTAATTTGCCCAACTTTTGTATTTCGTGAAATTCTTGAAAATGCTCCAAAGCTTGAAGATGCTGATGTTTCTTTAACAAATATTGTTGCAGATAATTCATGGCCTGATGATATTCTTAACTTCAACAAAGCTGATACTTTACGACATTTACGTTTTTCAATTCCAGCTGATTTAAACTTTAATGTTGCAAGCTTGCTCACTTTATTAAAGGTAAAATAAATGTTAAGCAAGTTTTGCACAAATAATTACTTTTTCTTTTAGAAAACTTCGGTTAAGCTTCATCTTTTTATTACTTTGCCGAACAATGCGTGTATACAGCATATCATTGAAACTTTAAGAAATGATCTTTCTCATCATTTCATCCCTTTATATCATTGCCCAGAAAATGCAAGAATTATTTTTACTTTACAACTTGGACAAAATGGTAGTACTCATTTTGATTGTTATACGTTAGCAGAATCATAATACGTTTATTGTGTGAAACTGTTGTCTTTTATGATCTTTACTTGAAAGATCATAAAAGGTTTTTATTATGTCTTGTGAAAAGAAAAATAAATTTTCACTTTCGAATGCTTAGTACATTGTTACAAAATGTGATTGAAGTCCAGACTGATCAGATAACAATTTAACTTGTGGCTGAAAAATTTTTTTAACATTTATGCAGCCGAAAAGTTTTATGCAACATTATTTCTGCGCACATTTCTTTTCACTTACACAAACAATTTACCGTAAAGATCCCAAAGAGATTCCGGAGTTGATTGATTTTCAATATACACATCTTAATAAGGGATAGTTAGGGACAAAATATTAGCTGTCGAATCCTCTTCACTGGGATTTAATAGCTAAATGAATGTAGCTAATAAATAGCAGATGATAACTATTTTTGCTATGAATCTACAAAATTCTACATAATGAATACTTTTCAGATGCTATAAATGTATTACTTTAAGTTATCCTTGCTATTAAACCTATTCAAAAACATTGACATCAAAATATTATAACGAAAATTGTTATTATTTGCTATTCATTAGCCATATTCATTTAGCTATTACTAATGTAAATCCCAAGGAAGAGGATGGGTTCGTTTCTCTCTGATTCTAACAGAAAAAATTTGACAAGAAAAACACCTTGTATAAAAAATATTTTGTTGGTAATCAAGTTTTAAAACAAATGTTTTCATGTTTATCAGTATTTGAATGCTTCAAAAGGCGTCATAAGCTTTTACAACCTAATCTTGCTTATTTTTTCACTTTCTCGTTTTTAGTATGAATGCTTGCTAGTATTTACCTTTAACACATATTTTTTTGATTTAAATGCAAAATTAAAATAATAATGAAATATGTGTTAATTATTATTCTGTTAAAAACTGTTGTTGTTATAGCACAAGATGATGCTCCACTGGGGGAAACATTTGTTGGTGATTTCGGCAACTTTTTTGATGGAGATATAGGTACATGTGGCATTTTTGATGATTATAGTGATTATAAAGCCGCCTGGATTTCTTCTGAATGGTTTACTCAGTATGGGAATGATGTTTGTCAATATTGTTTAATGGTAGATTATAATGGAATACGGTAGAATTTTTTACAGATATTTTTTTTCATATAATTTAATTTTACAGTGAAATTCTCCCGATTACTGATGAATGCCCTTTTTGTGAAAAAAATCTGGTGCTTTTATCGTATATAGCATTCCAAGAATTTGCTTATCCTGATGTTGGAATTTTCGATGCAAACGCTACTTTTGTTAATTGTCTTGGGACAACTGATAACGAAATTTTGACGACAACAAAAATGTCCACAATACTATTAACAGAGACCTCTGCAAAGGCAGTAACAGATGCTTTGACAGAAGTGATGAACCCAGAAACATCATCAACTTTGGTAACTTTGAATACTGCAAATACAACAACTTTACCATTAACCACAACAACAACAGATTTATTGAACACATCTAACATAAACTCATTGCCTCTATTTTACCCCAGTAATATTCTTAAAATATTTTTGATTGTTTTATTTTGCATTTGTTTTTAATGGTCTTTTTTTGGAAATACGAGAAAACATAATGTTTTTTGGCAACCGAAAAATATCATAAATGCTTATTTTGGTATAAAAAAAGAACAAATTGAATTTTCTAATGAATATCACAAAAATATCATTAATTTGCATTATAATCATAAATGATGCATTCGTTGAACTAATGATGACAGTAAATTGTGGTTAAACAAAACCGAGCAATTTTGGTATTGTAAACCTCTATCAAAATTGCTTGGTTTGAATCCAAAAATTCTCCGATTAGTTTCAAACAATATAACTAAATTTTAGATGACAACGAAAAATGAATGAAGAAATTAATTATTTTTAAAAATGATTTAGCAATTTTATTATGATAAAAAAAGAAGATACTACTTTATGAATCGAAAAAAATTCACAATAAGAAGCATAATTAAAATTTCTGCGCAGCTTCTGACAGCTTTGGATGACACACTTTCTGTCGTTTTTGGTAAAGAAGAAGTTGTTATAATAGTTTTCGAAGTCATATTTAAAAAATGTGATGTGCTTTCTGTCGTATAATTGATAGTTTCAGATAACGTGGATGTAGAGGGAATGTCAGTAGGTTCCGAAGGAAGAACTTCAAAATATTGATATTCAAACAAAAATGAATCTGTAGAGGGATTTGTTTCATAATTATAGAAACGAATTTCATAACCAGTTATAGCAATTTTACGTCCAACATCTGAAGATGTGAAACTGAAAAGTGCAGTCTTTAAATAATAATCGTGAAACTATAAGAAAGCAATTTTTGGTTTTGAAAAAAAGTTGTTTTCCGGCAGATACGGCATGCTTTGTGCCACTGGCAAGCGGTCCATTTTTTTGAAAGCCTTTTTTTTTCGCAACCGTCACGATGCCACTGATGGCGTTAGATCGGCAACGCTGTTGGGTTTTTTTCCATAAAAAAAACCGTTTTTGACCAAAAAGTAAAAGAAGAGGCCAATTTCCTTACGTAAAATTTTTCTCTTCTATGTCACTCCAAATAACTACAACTTCATTGCCAGTAATCGTAGCTGCCGTAATTTCTGCACAAAATGGTCTATTCAAATGCTTGTTTGTAGTCAATACAAACATCGGTTGTTGATAATTTTTGATGTTTAGACCATTATAACTTGGAGACGTAATTAAGCCACCATTGTTTGCAGTATTGTAATCGAGAACTGTGCCATTATTGATATTATTTGCTATGAAACTCTGTTGACCATGAAATGTGGTAACCAAAATAGGAGAATATATAGCTAAATAAGCTTCTGTGAGATGATCAAAACTATAATAATGTTGCTTCTTTATAATGCTACAAACAAATCCAAGCGCTTACGACGGGATATTTTTATTATTTAAAGGACTTTTTAAGACGACAGATTTAATATCAATTTCTAAGAAATGAAAATAAAAACTTGGAAGATCGCTTGAAGTTGCAAGAATGATAATTTCGCATGTTTCATTTCCTATTGTTTGAAAGTTTGGAGAATTTGTAATATCAGCTGTCACCACATATATATTTGTTAAGAGTGGTAAACAATTTTTTGTTTGAACTTCTAACCATCGAAATATGATAACATTCTGTTGCAATAAATCACCAATATTTTTGACCGTAAAACTGCCGCTTTTTGATTTCAGACTTCCATACGTTTGAATATTGGTGGAGGAATTCCTAAAAACTTTGCGACTTTAGAAAATACATATATGCAAATGACGTCATTCTTTTTTAAAAAATAGCATTTTGATTAAAGCTTACCACGTTTTTAAATTTTTACCATCATACAATTCATAAGCTTTCAAGTTGGTATTCAAAGGGAACAATAATTCAAGCGTTTTGAATAACGAAATATTTGCAAGATACACTGTTATTGAACTATTAACTTCAATTTCACTAAGAATTGTTACGTACAGGGGTGAATCATTTGTTAGTGTGATATTTTTGGAATCATCGGAAGCGACAACTGTCACAAAAGTCAAAAATATAATTAGTAGCATTTACCTAAAATGTTGTAAATTGTATAACTTTACATAAGAAAGAATGCTACTTGGAAGCAGAAAATACAAAAAAAAGATACAGCGCTTTATCTTGTTTAAAAAACTAGATTTTACTTTCTAATACAAAATTGAAAATTTAATAGACAAAGATGTCATAATACATGAGAAATTTTCATCGAGGCATTCTTATAAAATTTAAACTAGTGTATCATCAGGATTAAGTGTATGCTGGGTTTTCTCAGTTCTTCACAAAATGTGTTATAGAGGCCTCATATGTATAAGCTTCTTAAATTCTTAATCACAGTTTTTTCATTTTTTCCTATGATTTACATGCCCATTTTTTTGATAAAGAAAGCAAACTGCATATGTTCAACACCTTACTTTTTTATGTCCTTTAATATTGAAAGGGGAAGGGGTAGGGGGGGGGGGGGTTTCAATCGTAAGAAAAGGCTGAATAAAGAGTGACCTCATTTAAACTTAAAAAATTTGCAAACTTTATCGCACGTGAAGAAACTCAGTTAATATTGTTGATTGGGCATTACTTCATCTGCGAAAAGCTACAGCAGTGGTAATATTTTTCAAATTAGGTTTAATCTTTTACAGAAAAAAATTTTTTGTTTACATTTTTTAGCATTTTTTACGGCGATAGTGTGAAAAGTACGTGTCATTCCTGCTGGAGAGATGAAAATTCTTTTGAAAATAATTACAAAGAAAACTTTTAAAGTACAATAATGTCATGTGTGAAAGTTCCGTTTACATCAACAGATGATTTTGTCAATAATCTGATAATATTTAAAGTAATGCATGATTTTACGTAATTTTTGGCTCATAATACACTTGAGCGCTGTTTTTTCACACACCTTTTTTTTGTAAATTAAACAATTATCTTTATAGAATTGAAGCAAAAAATTTATTCCCTGGTTGTTGTGTTTTTTGAACTGCAATGAAATGTTTGATATTTTCTCTTTACATAATTGGGATTTTTTCAAAAACCCAATCCGATGTTTGCTTTCCGCCTGAATGGTGTCAAGGGCATAAGAATGTTGAGCTAAAAATTAATGAAATATATTTTTTTGACACCGCTCTTACAGCTGATACTTGTCCACCATGTAGTTATACTTTTAATCTTAATAATCCAAATAAAATAGTAAGTTTACAACATTTTTTTATTTATTAAATAACTGATATATTTAGAACATAATTGGATACGCTGCTACAAAAAAATATGATACTTCTCATTTTGATATTTCTCATTCAGCCTATCCATCTCCAACCATATATTATTTTAACGAAACTGCTAAACCCTTTCAAGTAACTTCAGAATATACAATTGGATTTGTAATATATGAAAACGCGGCACGAAAATACCCATTAGAATTTATCTCCACTGATAAACCTTTTAATTTTACGGATGTCAATCAAGTTTTATATCTTGAAAATGGTATGGCTGGGAATAATATGACTGGCACACCATGTAAGTGGCAATTCACTGCCCCAAATGATTATGGATTTAAAGTTATTGTGTATATCTTTCAATCTGATGCGAATACTCGTTTAATTATTAAAAATCAAACTGATCTTTTAGTCAAGTTAGTTATTATTATTTTTAAAATACATGGCTTAAATGTTTTTTTAGTGAACGATCTCTGAAACTTTACCATCCCATTTACAATAGTGACAATTATATTCAAATTTATTTATCTAATCATCAACAAAATTTACATTTTCAAGCTTCTGTTTCTATTGTTAAGCAACATGTTGTTATTGAGGATGGAAGGTGTTTTAGTTATAATAATACAAATTTCATTGAATGGGGCACTATGGAAAATTTGCCAGCTCCAACTCGTCGTTCAAATAATGTAAAATGTCTCTATAAGCTTTCCATTTTACCCAATACTCAAGTTGTGGTTGATTCCGATAAATGGGATTTAGGCGATTATGCTGATTATGTTGGATATTATGATAATGAAAATGGTGGAGATTTAGTTAAATATTTTACAGGAGAGTATGTATAGATGGAACTCTGAGAAGAAATTTATATTATTTATTTTCAGAAACGAACCCTTGCCATCTCTTTTCTTTTTGGGTTTTGACAATGGATCTACAAGATATATTACGTGGGAATATTTCAGTGATGGAAGCATACCGGGATATGGATTTCATATACAATTTTCAGGTCAAGGTAATTTTTATTCATGTAAATTTCTAGCAGTGTTGCCGAGCTACAGCCACTGGTAGCTTAAATCGCCACCGCTACAGCCACCGCCACCGGTGGCGGTGGCACTTTTTCATTTCTGGTATAGCCACCAGCAATTAAAAATTTAAGCGAAAAATGACAAATATGCTGAAATTTTTGTAGAATTTTCTTAAAATTGTTCATTAAGTCCTTGTTAGTAGTAAACCAAATAATTAACAATGAAATTAAAAACATTATTTTTCGGTTAAATTTTGAAAAATGGCTTTTTGTATAAACACTGTCGGTGGCGATTTTTTTGAAAATCGGAAACACTGATTTCTAGCATAATACAGGATGTCCCAACTAAAAAAAATCGATCGAAAATTGAGGCTTTTGGGGTTTCAAGAGTTCTTATAGTTAGGGAATGCATATGAACGCATGAAGTAATTAATGCACATAAAATTTTGGCATTTGGAGCACTTCTCCAAACGACGCCAAATTTAAATTTGACCTCGCCAATAGCATAAGCGTGGTATAGATTATGAAGTCCAGACATTCGTGGACACAATGGTCAAAAAATCAACACTCTTTGATAACTCTTTTTATAACTCTTTTTGATATTATTTGATAAATAAAAATTAGGCTAATACGAAAAAAACATCAAAAATTATTTTTTGATTTGTTTAGCGAAGTGCTCCAAATGCCTAAATTTGTATTAATTAACTCATGCGTTCGTATGCACTGTCTTAACTAAAAGAGCTCTGGAAACCCCAAAGTCACAATTAGTCATCAATTTTTCGAGTCCAGAAATAGTTGGGACACCCTGTAGTTTGTAATAGCGAACTCTTTTCTCCCAAAAGTAATTTGATCTCTCTGTAAATATTAATAAATTTTAGATTGTGGAAGTAAAAATCAGAAAATTTTTTGCGGTGTTCCTCAAACAAATCTTTGCCCAAATGTTGAATATGTATATACTGTATCATTAAAAATGCTACTTTATTAAACATTTACTTAAAATAATTTTATAGCTACTTCCATGTTTAACTAAATTTTTTCAATTGGGTTTTCTTGGAAGCCCAATCACTAGCCTATATTCACCTGATAACTTTGAAGTTTTTTCTAATGGTACAATGGTGTATCAGTTGCAAGATGCAAGTCATGGTTCAATGTATGATTTTTTTCGTAAAATGCGTGAAATTGATATTTATTTAGAATAAATGCAGTCATTCTACCCTCTAACGCTGAAAATATTGCAAAATTTTATACATCTACGATTTTTTCATTGGGCTTTTACACACTTCCATATTTTCGTAAGATTATAGAATATAGGATTCTTACTCTATTACACTCTTTGCAGTATCAAAAGCAAACGCGTATGTGAAATTAAGTTTTGAAAATCCTATGTATATCATGGATTCAAGAGTTAATCCTAAAGTTGTATTTGAAATTTCTGATGAATTGGTAAATTTTGCGTTTACTTTTAATTGAGTAAAAAAAGTTTTAGGCAGTGTTATCGAAACGCCGACGCCAGCGTCGTGGCGTCGACGCCAATGCCGACACCGACGCCGGCGTTGGCATCGGCGTCGGCATCGATAGGTGGTGATTGGCGTCGACGCCGGAAGTGACGCCGACGCCGAGTGATGTATCTTTTAAGCTCAAACATGTTTTTTTGACGGTTTTAGGCATTTTTGTAGAATGTGTCTGTACAAAAAGAGGTTCCCGTACATAGCTATTAAACTATGTTATTTTTTAAACAAAAATTTCGTTGTTAATTTACACCTCTGAATATACAACGTCCGGCGTCACTCGGCGTCGACGCCATCAACGCCGATGCCGACGCCGGCGTTGGCGTCGGCATCGAGGTTTTTCGAAAATCGATAACACTGGTTTTAGGAGGCTTTTAATTTTTCGACTGAAATAACAAGACATAAAGGTGGTGAAATTTCTTTTTTTACCGATGAAACTTTGACACAACAGATTTCTTCAAAATGGTAAGTTAGACGTAAAAAATATATTTAGATGTCTGAATGCTTTAGTACTTACCTAAATCAAATTATTTCAAATTTTGACACTTGTACCATAAAAAATCACAAAACGTTTGTTGTATATTCGGTTGGGTATGTGAATATTTATCCATATACAGCTATACAAATTTCAAGTAAGTTTAACTAATTCACTTGTCACAAAATAATCGTAATTTACTTAAGAAAATCAAAAATGCCTATTTCGAAGAACAATTTTTCATATTGAAGATGGACTTCATGCTGTAATGAAATCATAAAGGAATATAAAAGATTTTTAATTCCATACATTTTATAGAATGAAAGAATTTTATCTTTCATTTCCCGTCCAAACATTCCTTGTTCAATTATCCTTTTGTCAACCCCTGCGCCTGATGCCGTAATAGAAATCACAAAAGTTTGGACAACTTCTGTAAATGAAAATGTAAAAATATATGGTGGAGATTTCCAAAATATCACAATTGCAGAGTTTAAGTTCGTTTTTTGTATAGATTAACCAGATTCGAATAATAAATATTTTTCAGTTCCAAATCACAAAACACCTGGAAAAATTTTAGATTAAACTCATACGTCTATACCATTGAAATTCCAAAAAATTCATCAATTTTTATAATTGTTTCAGCTAAACCTGAAATGTAATGAAGAATTTCACGCCTTTTTATGTCTGTTTGGGCAACAACACTATTGTAACGAGTAATTTATCAAAAGCATGTACTTTAAATTGTTTAGTTGTTTCATATTTCGAATAGTTTTACAAAAATGCAAAGAAAATTTAATTCGTTGCATTTTGGTATTCACTGGAGTTTGTTTCATTAACCTTTTTCAATATCAATATGCAATATGTTAAAACAAAAAATGTCGATTGTCTTATTTAGAAGCCTTCGAAAGTTAGAAAAACAAGATTTCAGTAATGAAAAAACGTACTTGAAACGAATTTTGCTTCTTTATCGCTTTGAAGCAAAATCGAAAATGCTCCTCGCTCACTACAATATGAATCTGCTTCCGCCCATATTTGCTTAAAAATGCCATCATCCATGCCATAACAGGAATGTGTTGGCTCAAAATAGGTTCATCCTTTTGAACAATTTTTTAAAACAGGATTAGCTTTAGCAGAAACTTCACAAACAAAATGTTTTCTTTCAAAGCAGTCATCAAAAGTCCGTAAGCCATTTTTAATAGCAATAGTCGCACAACTTCGCGTCAAATTTCTCAGTTCTGATGATGCCCATTCTGTGAAATCAACAGTTGTATCTTCTGTCCATCGCCAGTTTCCGGGTGTGGTGAGAGAATTTAAACCGATCCAAAAATTTGGTGTTGTACTTTCAATGAAATATTTTGCGGCTTTTGCTGTAATGAAAATAATTTCGACTTCTCATTAAGCTGGTACATTTTTTCTGTTTAAGTTAAACTAATATCGAAGTTGTTGCCTGCATGCTATAGAATTTTTTCATAGAAATTTTTTTTCGTTCGATGAAAATTTGCATATTTTCCAGTAAAAAACTGGTGTCAGTAACACAAATTTTAAAAATGAAAAGTTTCTGTTACTTTCACTATTTTTTATTGGAGCAGTTTTTTGTGAAAGTAACAACAAGAAAAAGAAATTTAGTTATTCTAGCAAGAATCAGTTCCAATAAAAAAAGTGAGAGTAATCAAAATTATCATAAATATAATAACAATGATAATTGAGTAATTAAGAATTAAACGAGAAGGCGAATTTTAGGGGATGCCTCATTTCTGGTGTTATACATTTTAGTCATTAAAGCCTACATTATTACATGGTTAAATGCATATTAAAGATATTATGTTTATAAAAAAAACAGACATATCTTTTTTGAAAAAGTTTGTCGATGCACCGAAAAATTTCGGGCGACTGAAAACACTGATCGAGAGAGAAAGAAAAAAAAAGGGGGTGAAAAAAGTAGACAAAAGAAAATACCATTTTTTTGTTACTTTTTTGTTTTTGTTGCATAAAATTGCGCAATTTTTGATTTCAAAAAAAATTGATAAAAAATGAGAGCAAATAAAAGTGACGCAAAATCAACAAACTTTTTTTTTACAAAAAAGTGTGCATTTCTTGTTCCTCATTTTTAATTTAAAACTTGTTTTGGGGGGTGTGATTAAAAATTTGTGAAAGATTGACGACTATTTAAAGGTGAATAAATTTTAATGTCAAATTGAATCCCAATCAAATTTTTTTTTCAAGCAAAGATTGTTTTTTTTATACAAAAAAGGTACATATTAATTTTAATTTATTTAAACACAAAATTGTTGCTACTAATTTTTTTCAAAATTGTGTTTAAAACATTATTTATTTTAAGTTTTTGAATTTGATAAAAGATGGTTGCTGATACGGTAGATTTGAATCATGCAATTGAAGGCCGTTCATTTACAGTTGGATGGTTGTTAGAATCTTTAAGAAAAAATGACAAAATATTTGCAAATTTATATGGAAATAGAGCTGTTAAAGAGGTATGGTTTTTATTTTTGAAAAATTTTAATAATTTCGAAAAAAAATTGTGAAAAAAGCATGTTTTTTTGTCTTGCCAAAAAATTTTCAACACATGAATATAGAGCCATGGATGTTAAAAGAGGCCAGTGTTTAACATGTTGAAATGATAAAAAATTTAAGCATTATACGGGTGATTCAAGTACCAAATTGTTAAAAACGATCTTCAACATGAAAATCTGGACTCTTCCAAACATAATGGTCGAAAAATTATGTTTCTAGCTTCAAAAATAACAAAATAGCAGCAATTTGAAAACACCAGTTTTCATAAAAAAAGTTTTGAAAAACATAAAAAAATTTTTATCTTTTTTTTTGATATTTTAGAATCAAATTTAAAATGACCGCCATTTTGTTATTTTTGAAGCTAGAAACATAATTTTTCTACCATTATGTTTGGAAGAGAGATCATCTTGTTTATGTTTTTTTTGGTTACGTAATTACAAGAAACATATTTTTGACAATGTTTTGTGCGATAAAAAAAGAAGAAAACAATTCGAAAAAAACGTAATTTTTAAATGCAGTAATTTTAATTTTACTTTCAAATGTCTCGAAAAATTTCTGGTATTATTACATTTACATAGTTATAATTTTTTAGGTCATTTCTTCTGATGTCTCAGGTGGAAAAGGTTTTATTTCAATTATTTGTCGGTGCATAATAAAATTTGTTGATTCCATTGATGATTCTGATATTTATACAACAGTTCTAAAAATTCCCGGCTTTGAATCGATGGAAGAAGTTGCAGAAAAATGTGAATCTGATCAATTTTTTGATGATGATCTAAAGAAAGAATTAACAGATCTGCATCGACTTGAAAGTGATTTCTACACTTTAATGGCACCAATCTTAGATGTTCCCGTTCCGAAAGTGTATAAAACGGTTGAATGGATTTATGGAAAGCAAGAAGGCTGCCTTCACATGGAAGATTTGACCCATCGTGGCAAGACCATCTCATTTTTCGACAATATTAATCACACCCATGTAAAGCAATTCATTCAATATTTGGCACATTGGCATAAAAATATTCTTTGTGCCGAAGATAAAAGTTGGCAAGAAAAATTTGCATTAAAAAAAATGGATGGCTTCAAGAATACTATTGTGGCATTTGATAAATTAGCGCAAAATTTTGTTGAAAAATCATCGATGAAACGTAAGAGTTTTTAATTGGGGCAGTGGGACGAGATTATACACTCTAAAAATCTTATAACTTACCTGAAGAATATTTTAACAAAATTTTCTATATCTATGTGTACATTTGTCACAAAAACTTTTTTCCATAATTATTTAAAATTTTATGTGTTTGTAGTAATTTTGACTCTGAGAAATCCAGTGGTGCTATTAGATTTTTTTTGATGTTCAATATTAAAAAAGTTATAGCGATTCTACAAAAAAAAAGACGTTTTCAAATTCCTTCTCCCGAGAAAAAAAATGCGTCCAATGGCCACATCCCCCAAGTGTTGTGGTGAAACGCGCCCGCCATATGAAAGAGGTCATTGGATCGAATCCCGTCGGGTTAAAAAACAAGTTAAACGAAAACGGATAGTGCCACTGAATTCCCCGTGGTGGATTACATATATAAATTAGCTAAATCTGAGAAAGCGAGATCGAACTTGCATGTCTTGCATGTAAAAAAGCGCGACTGGAAAAGTAGAAACAAAAAAACTCGCATGTTTTTCTCACCTCAGGCAATTTTTTTGCAAAAAAGAATGAAAAAATTTGTGACGGATGTATTTTAATATATCTCCAAAAAAATATATTAAAATCAGGAAAAAAGATATTCGGATTATGGGATTTTGGGCAATTTTCGTGGCTCAACGTTCATTTGCTGAAGCCATTTTTGAACACTTTGTCAACATGAGTTTTATTTTTGCCTCTAACAAATTCAATACACTTCAAGAAAAATTTGTATTTTTGGTCTCGCAGGAATTAATTGTGTCATATCTATTACACCTTTTGAGGCGCATTCATATGATAAATTTTGATCATTAAAAGTAAACTTTTTCAGATCTCTTTGATCCACTTCTAAAAAAATATCGAAGTCTTTCAACTAATTTCGATTTTTTGTTGTATTCGGCAAGAGAAGCTGTCGAAGAATTGGATATTCCGAAAGTACTTGTGCATGGAGATTTGCATTCTGGAAATATAATGTTTTCAATTGATAAAAATGGAAATTTACAAAATGATATTGCAGCATTCATTGATTGGCAAACTGCGCATATTGGTTCACCGATGGAAGATTTGGCACGATTTTTAGCATTTTGTGCTGATGGAGTTATTCGACGCCAAGCTGAACAATATGCAATTCAGTATTATTTTGATTGTTTGATTCAAGAATTTGATGGCGAAAAAGAAAAAGTACCATATGACATCGAAAAATTGAAAAAAGCTTACAATTTAAGTTTCTCCAGCCAAGGTTTAATTGGTCTTGCAATTGTTCCATTCTTTTTGGGATCTTTTGAAGCTCGAGAACCATCAAGAATTATAAAAGATGCTTACCGAGATTACGGTACCTTAAAGGCTTTACATTTACTTGAAGATATTGATCGATTAATGACCGGTGAAATGAAAGATGTTTATGAAAAATTTGGAAATTCAACAGAAGCATAATTTGTGGATTTTCGATGCTTAATTAATTAATTTTTTTTAAAATTAATTCCTTCCGCCTCAAAACTTTTGTAAAATTTTCTTAAAAATTGACTTTGGCAAAATTTCATGGAAAAACGAAACGTTTATTTAATTATACTGTCCGACACGTTAAGACCTTTTTTTTCATTTATTTACCGTAATGGTAATATCTAAAATTATTTATAATAAAATAAATATAAGCATTTATCAAAGCTGGAGTCTTAAAAAAATTATGAATTTTTAAAAAGCAATTAAACGTTGTATCTCGTTGAACATAATGGATTTAAGTTTTGCAGAAGTTAAAAAAAACGAAAAACAGAAGTAAAAATACAATAAAAATGGTAATACTAATATAAAACAGAAAGCAATCAAAACACTTGTAAAATCTTAAATGACTGTTAACACTTTAATTTCTTTTGACTTCTACACGGAGTGTATCAAATTATTACACATAAATCCAGCATTTGTAAATGACAAAGTATTTGAAATAAAATGAGTAGCACGAATTTTGATATGAAACATACCCATTTGGACATGAATTAGCAAAATTTCAATGAAAAAAAAGCGATTTTTTTTCTTTTTAACGGATACGATGAAACAAAACAAAAAATCGTCAGACTTTTTATACTTGAAAAAATTTGTTGTTATCAGTAAAATATGATGCTAAAATGAAGCAACAATGTAGACTAGAAATGGAGAGTCAATGAGGGGTGATCTATTATCATAGATATAATAACAATGATAAATGAGCGATCAAAAATTAAACCAGAAAGCGAATTTTAGGGGTTTCCTCATTTCTGGTGTTATACATTTTAGTCATTAAAGCCTAAATTATTACATGGTTAAATGCATATTAAAAATTTTATGTTTATGAAAAAAAACACTCACATATCTTTTTTGAAAACGTTTGTACAGATTTTTTTGTTTTTGTCAATCCTTTTAAAAGTATGTATCTCCTTTAAGGGTAAAAAGGGAGAGCACAGTCAACCAAAGTATAAATCTAGGTGAATGTTTCTTAGTCCACTACATTTTCCCTGTTATGGCTATTATTGATTAAAAAAGAACCCTTTAGTATGGCAGTTCTTCAAGTTTTTTCTTTCATTGCAATTTTATTTTCGTAGACAAAAAAATATTAGAAAAATGTCCTGCTTTTTTTGTAAAAGTAATTATCATATTTCATCATACTGTGATGTTTATGAAAGCAATGAATCTCGAGAGAAAGCTGTTTCAGATGCAAAATGCTGCCCTAATTGTTTTGCTCATGTTAATTTATATTGTGCAAGGTGTAGATTTAATAAATATTGTTTTATTTGTTTTTCTAGAAAACATTCTTCAATTTTTTGTCCTGATGGACTCCAAGGTAATTGTGATATCCAATAAATAACTATTAAAGCATAAAAATTTTTTAGCGCCAAATATTTTTCCTCCAAAAATTGATAGCGTTTTATTATTTCGGTTTGGACAATTACTAGCTTTCGAAGAAAAGTGGTCAATATCCCATTCGTATCCATATATGTTTAAAACAATTAAACTAAAGCCTCTTAAAATTAGATTTGAAAATAGCTGCAATATTTGGAGCAGTCAATATTATGAGGATCTAGATTTAGTTGTAGCAGAAAAATCAACTAATTTTAAATATTATACTTATTACAATGAATCATTCCTTTTAAAAGCTCCTATTTTTCATATTAAGACGCTCGATATTAATCGTTTAAATATTTCTTCTCAAGAATTTTTATTACTTTTATCATCCAAAACAACACATTTAAAATGTAGCTCTATAAAATTTGTTGAACCGGAATTGTCTTTTCGCGAAATTCTCATACGTGCTGCTAAACTTGAAGATATTGATATTTTTGAAACAGATATAAAAGTTGATGATTCATGGCCCGATGATGTACTTCAACTTAATAAAGCTGATATTTTACGAAATATTCATCTTACTATTCCTGATTTAAACTTTTCCACCCAAAGTTTAAAAAATTTATTAAAGGTAAAAATCACTGTTTTGCTAACGAGCCAACGTTATTTTGAGTTCTGTTTACATTTTATGTGTTGTTCTGTTTTAGGCGACATCTGTTAAAATTCATCTTTTTATCACTTTATCATCTTTTGAAGATATGCAGAATATCATTACAACTTCCCGTGATATACTTTCACAACATTTTATACAATTGCAACAATGTTACTCAAATTATGCTAAAACTAGGATTGAATTTTCATATCAACTTGGAAAGCTTGGGAGTTGGTATTATGATTGTTACACATTACCAGAGAATTAAATTATTCTATGCTCGAAAATATTGTTTTTTTTATCATTTTTCTATCTTGTACGATCACTATCTGCATTTGAATTTTTTGATGATTGCAATAAAATTTAAAAGATAGATTTATTCATTTATAAAAATAAATCTATTAATCCTAAATTATTTATTATGGTTAAATGCATATAAAAAATTTTAAAAGAAAAATGTGCTTTTTTGAAAAAGTTTGTGCAGATTTTTATTTTTGTCAATCGACGCTTTTAAAAAATATGTATTTCGTTTTAGGGTGCAAGGGGAGTACATAGTCAACTACTAGTTCATCTTTTACCCCTGCTATTGATTAAAAGGGGGCACTTTTTATGGCAGTTTCTTTCTTTTTTTTTGTTCATTGCCATTATATTTTTCCGCATACAAGAAAATATTAAAAAATGTCCTGCTTTTTCTGTGAAAGTAATTATCATATTTCACAATATTGTGATGTTTATGAAACTAATGAATCTCGCAAAAATATTATTTCACTGAAGAAATGCTGCTCCAATTGCCTGTATAATGCCAGTTATTATGTTGGTTATTGTAAAAATTGTTTATTCGGTCAAAAATGTTTTATCTGTTTTTCAAAATGCCATCCTACAATTTATTGTCCAGATAGACTTAAAAGTAATTGGAATTGCTAGTAAATATAGCTAAAAGCATTAACAAAAAATTTTTCAGCGAAAAATATCTTCTGTCCAAAAGTTGACAAAAATTTGCTATTTCGTTTTGGGCAGTTATTAAATGCAGAAGAAAAATGGTTGCTATCATTTTCGTGTAAAAATATGTATGAGGTCATCAAACTAAAGCCTATCAAAATTAAATGCACTACAACTTGTTATTTTGAAGGATTACAGTCCTTTTTGGATTATGATTTGGTTATAGCTGACAAAGCTAACGTCGTATATGATTATGACAAACATATGGAAAATACATTTTTTCCAAATCTTCCTGTTTTTTACATAAAAGATCTTAATATTTATAGCTCAAACTTTTCATCTCAAGAACTTTTACTACTTTTATCGACAAAAACTACAGACTTAAAATGTTGTTCTACAGACTTTTCGTGATATCCTTGAAAAAGCTCCAAATCTTGAAGTAATCTATATTCATAAAACAAATATTTTTATTAATGATTCATGGTCACATGATCTACTTCAACTTAATAAAGCTGAAACATTACGAAATTTGCATCTCGCAATTCCTGATTTCAACTTCTGTACCCAAAGTTTAATCACGTTATTAAAGGTATGAAAGACATTTAGCTGCAAAATATTAATAAACGTTAAAATTTTTTTTGTGATTTTTTTAAACATTTTATTATTTTTTAGAAAACCGCTGTTAAAGTTCATTTCTTTATCACCTTTTCCCGTTATGTTGATGCGCAGATTAGTTTTGAAATAGCGCGACATAAAATTTTACAACACCTAATTAAATTACAACAGTGCCCAAAAAATGCAAGAATTATCGTTGCATGCCAACATGAAAAGGCTGGAAAGTATTATCTTGATTTTTACACATTACCAGAATCATGAATCAATGTTTGTTAGAAAATGTTGTTGTTGTTTGTTTTTTCAAAATAAAAACTTTTTTAAAAAAAATCACAACCGACTTTGTGGACCAGTTGATTTTGAGGACTGAATAACTTGTTTGTGCTTTCATGAAGTGGTGATTCAGTGAAACATTATCAAATGTTTTAGAAATATTAATTCTATGTTTCTAATTTGTTTACAAGTCAAAAGTAGTAAAGTAAAGTATTTCATAAATTTCGACAATCAGCAGCTATTATATGACGTCATGCAAGTTCATATAAAGATCTACTGATAATTCGATTAATATTATGACCTTTTTATGACCTACTTTACTAGTTTTGAATTGTAGGCAGAGAAGAAACATAGAATTACTGTTTCTAAAACATTTGATAATGTTTCAGTGAATCACCACTTCATGAAAGCACAAACAAGTTATTCAGTCCTCAAAATCAGCTGCAAAAAATATAAAAAAAGGAAATTTTAAAAGTGAAAATTAAAAATTCACTTTTTTTGTCACTGATTTGTTTATTTAGATTTCATCTGATAAAAGGCAATTTTTTTTGAGTTCACTCGTCTGATCGGTCGTAAATTTTTATTTGATATAATTCGTTCGTAAGAAATCACTCATTCCAAAAACATACAAGAAAATGTTAAATTTTTTAATTTTTGTTGCATTTTTTTATTTAACCAAAGCTGCATGTCCTGAGGAAAGCTATGAATGGCAAACAAGTTGTTACTTTTTTTGTAGCAAATTAAACTGGTTTTGCTGATGCAGAATCTGCTTGTGCTTTATTAGGAGGTCACTTAGCTTCTATTTATGATGGATTTACAAATGCTTTACGTGCACTTAAGTCATAAAATGTTATTTTATTTATTATGAAAAGCTTGAATTTAAAGCAATATCTATGGACAGGAGGGCTTACAAAAGATAATGGTATGACTTGGCATGGAACTCAATGGGATTATAATCCATGGATGCCTAATAATCCCATAACCGATACAGCGTATAACTGGGCAGAGATCAACCTTTTTGGAGTATTTAATTATCCTTGTAGCAACACTAATGCACGACCTATTTGTAAATATACTTTGTAACTATGAAAAAAAATGAATCATTTCTTCAATTGTGAAAAAAACTGTTGTTTTTTTTGTGAACGCATATGCACATTTCCATGCATATGGCTCACACACCTTTGACAAAACAATCCTAAAGTTTGTGTCCTTGAGTATGCCCCATGGTCATTCATGTTGCTGGTCTCCTTGCAGTATTATTGATCAAAAATACACACATAGTTTTGTTTTACCTTTTTTTCTTCCACTGCCATCATATACGACTTATTTGTTTAGGTCAAAATTCTCTAAAAATGTCTTGCTTTTTCTGTGGCAGCAATAATCATGTGTCAGCATATTGTGATGTTTTTGATTCTAATGAAGAACGTCAAAAAATTGTAACATCTAAGCAATGTTGTCGAAATTGCTTTGCTTCTTCAAGCTTTGCGATATGCGGAAAATGTGGTTATCGAAAAAAATGCTATATCTGTTTTTCTCAAACCCATTGCACAATTTATTGTCCACATCGTTTTAATGGTAATTTTTTTAATTTTATGATACCATGGCAAAAAATATGGATTGCTTGATTTCGGTTATTCATTATTTCATTTCTTATTACCGAGTAGAATCCAGGCACATGTTTAGCCATCTAACCCAATTCGATTAAATCAACAAAAGTAATGAAACTATAAATTATGCAAAAAATTTGCATAATTTATAGTTTTTAATTAAGCATAGTTTCACTACCACAGCTTTTGATGACTTTTGTGTGGCATTGTTGTAAAAGTATGACATCATTTTAGCACCAACTGCTCCAAATATTGATAATGATTTATTCCATCGTTTTTGGAAATTATTAAATGCTGAAGATAAACATTTCTTGGCATTTTCATTTCCAAATATTTTTTCTGCTCTGAAAATTGAGCCTATCAAAGTCATCTTGAAGAAAGAACTTTCTCTTGCAACCATCTTCAAAGAATATTTAGCTTATAATTTTGTTATTGCCGAAAAAGTTTTTATGCCAAATAGCTGTCGTCACAACCCTAGTTTAGAATTAGTGCCTACAAAGCTACCATTTTTTTATATCAAACATGTTGAAATTCAAGTTTCTCCATTTAACTCTGAAGAATTTTTGTTACTTTTATCTTCAAAAACAGAAATTTTAAGTTGTGGAAGAATTGAATTTCATCCAAAAATAACCTTTCGTGAAATTCTTAAAAAAGCTCCAAAACTTGAAGATATTGATATTTCTGGTACAAATATTGAAATCAGTAATACCTGGCCAGATGATATAATTCAGCTAAATACCGCAAAGAATCTTTCTCTACTTTATTTGTCTATTCCAGACATATATTTTAATGTTGAACGTTTGGCCGCTATTATGAAGGTATGTAAACTATTCAATTTTTATGCAAAAACATTTTCTTTTTTTAGAAACGTTCTTCCAAACATGTCAAAATTAATCTTTTCATTAACAATCAGAACATATTTTTTAATAAGCAGACAGCTTTTAGTGCTGTTAAAAATCACCTTTCAAAATTATTTACCCCAACAAAAGATAAATCAAGCATTCGAGTTACTTACTTATATCAAAATGGATGGTTTTGTAGTAATGATAGTGAATATTATACATTATCTTTATAAATTTCTCGAAGAAGATTGTACATTGTTTGTTTTTTGTTTTTTTGATGCAAATACAAGAAACTATAAAAGGGCACTTTTAAAACATAATGAATTTTTTTGAGATCACATCAGGGAAGAATTCTGAGGGAATGGCTTTTTTTATAAATTTCGTTTTAAGTCTTTATCTTTAAAAAAGCAGCACATTCTTAACTATTTAAAAAGAAATCTTTTTAAAGGTTTTCAACATTATTTTTAGTGAATTGTGTAAACAAATTATTAAATGATACTCATATAACCAAAATATTGTTTACAAAAATTTTGTTAAAGGTACAATTATTATTGAATAATTTTGTTTAAAAGTTATTTTAAATATTCAAAGCGACAAAAATGAAAATAATGATTATTTTTTTATTTAAACAACTTGCCTTAAGCAAGAAAGTTTATTTTTTGTAGTTTAATCATTAAAAGCTTTTGTGTCATATAATGCGTTGGGGGTTTGACAAAGGTCGGTTGTTTCAATTAATCATATCAATGAAGTTTTAAATTTTTATCTAGATGTTATTTAAGATTCTAAAATATGAATTATAACAGTTGTGGCTGGGTCATAAAGTAACAATGGAACTTCTTAGTGGGCAAAAAAAACATGCAAGCTGGTATTTTTATTTTTGCTTCAAATTTGCATAGAGTTCAAGGAGAGAAAATTAATAAAAAAACTTGGTAAAAAATAAAAATAATAATTTCCCGCTAAACTGAAAAAGATCTCTAACAACATTATTTATCAATAAATACAGCATTATTATTTTTAACAACTAACATTTTTAAAGAACAATGCTTCTATTTCATAGCATGTTTCTTGTTTTTTACTTTTTAAGCATACAAATTATTATCTTTGTAATAGCCGATTTTTAAAAATTTTAGTTGTTTTTAGCTGGTATGGAAAACTAAAATATTCAAAAATAAATAGAAAAAAAAATAAACTTTTAAAAAATAACAGAAACAATTTTGTTTTCTTGTTAGTAACAAACTTCATTTTCTGTAGTTTCATTTTAGTTGGTTTTGATTCCATTTTAATGGTTTGAAAAATAGATTCTTACTATCACAGTAATACATTTTTGACGATAAATGTCATTTTTGTATTACTATCACAGTAACACATTTTTGACGATAAATGTCATTTTTGTATTACTATCACAGTAATACATTTTTGACGATAAATGTCATTTTTGTATTACTATCACAGTAATACATTTTTGACGATAAATGTCATTTTTGTATTACTATCACAGTAATACATTTTTGACGATAAATGTCATTTTTGTATTACTATCACAGTAATACATTTTTGACGATAAATGTCATTTTTGTATTACTATCACAGTAACACATTTTTGACGATAAATGTCATTTTTGTATTACTATCACAGTAATACATTTTTGACGATAAATGTCATTTTTGTATTACTATCACAGTAATACATTTTTGACGATAAATGTCATTTTTGTATTACTATCACAGTAATACATTTTTGACGATAAATGTCATTTTTGTATTACTATCACAGTAACACATTTTTGACGATAAATGTCATTTTTGTATTACTATCACAGTAACACATTTTTGACGATAAATGTCATTTTTGTATTACTATCACAGTAATACATTTTTGACGATAAATGTCATTTTTGTATTACTATCACAGTAATACATTTTTGACGATAAATGTCATTTTTGTATTACTATCACAGTATCACAGTCTTTAATTCAGTCTATTTTTGTGCCCTTTTTTAACATAGTTTTTTTAATGTGGAATCTGAATACATCTTAATTGGTTACTTTTGAATTAAATTTAATAATTTTTAATAATTTTGCCAAAGATAAAAAATTAATTCAATAAACTGTTATTATTGAATTAATTTTTTATTTTAATATTCAAAGCTGCAAAAACAAGAAAGATGTTTTTTTCAATTAATCAACACGTTTCCCAACAACAAAATTTATTTTTTGTAGTTTAATCTTTCAAAATTTTGTCTTTCATTTTATTTTGTGGTAAAAGACAAAGCTTTAAGCAAAAAATTGTCTTTTTTTAAATAAAATTGTTTGAATTTTTAATTTAATTAAACAAAAATCTAGCTATGATTTTAAACAAGAATAATGAATGACTTTGAGAATTTAGAATATTTCTCAAATTTTCGTTAATAAATGAGAAGCGTAATATGTGGCAGACAAAATCAGATCATTAATAAAATAATAAAAAAAAAGAAATTGAAACTCATTTTCTTACAGCAAATCCATCATGTCTGCTCTACAATTTTCTAATAAAATATTTAATACTTTATTATTCACACCGATGAAATATCCAAAAGTGTTTAGAATTTTATTATTGCTGAAAGTTGCTCCCATTTCATAACACATACATTTGATTTTAACAAGGGACCGTTTTCAGATGTCCACCCCAGATTTTTTCATTATAGTGGGGAATCGACAGCTCATAGTAAGGAATAAACAGGCCCCAAGTAATAGCTGCCCTTTCGCTATTTTAAGGATTTAATAGCATTTTGCTTTTACACTAAAAGTAGCAGGCGATGAAAGTTAACGAATTACGTTTGAGAAGATTTTAGATGGTTGTAAATGCATTAAATATGATTAATAATTTATGAAATATTATGTTTTCTCCACTATAATGAAAAAATCTGGGGTGGACATCTGAAAACGGTCCCTTGTAAGCTTTTTAGCATTCAAATTCAAATTGATATTTTGACTGTTTTTTGAAGATTTCCGTTTTTCGAAAACTAAAATATTCAAAAACGAATAGAAAAAGAATAAAAGCAGAAAAACTTTAGCATTTAAACAACCTTTTTCTAAGCAACAAACTTCAGTTCTTGTAGTTTAAAAATGGATGATTTTTATTTTATTCAAAAACTTAAAAAACTGTTTTCTTTCAGTGATATATTTGAATATTTAATATAGCGAAACATGAACTAAATTTGTGAACAACTATTGAGTTGCTAATTATATTAATTCATCAAATACATTGATATCGTTTTTGAACAAACAAAGATTACCCATGTCCTCTAATTAAAAATTTTTATTGCTAATAGGAATTTTTTTTATCAAAATAGAAAAAAGCATTACTCTTTATTTTATTGCTTGTTTAGCATTAACATAAATGATGTTATTAATTTTTGTTTTAATATACATTTATGACTTTACAGCTCTTAAAACTTGTATTTAAAGATAAAAACTCCATATCATTAGGGGATATCGCTTGTTTAAATTTTTTACATTCATTTTCAACTTCTGTACTCAAAGTTTAATCACGTTGTTAAAGGTATGAAAGACATTTATCTACAAAATATTAATAAACGTTAAAAATTTTTTTTGTGATTTTTTAAAAATTTTATTATTTTTTAGAAAACAGTTGTTAAAGTTCATCTCTTTATCACGTTTTCACGTTATGTCGATGCGCAGATTAGTTTTGGAACAGCGCGATATAACATTTTACAACACCTTATTCCGTTACAACAATGCCAAAAAAATGCAAGAATTGTCGTTGCATACCAACATGGAAAGGCTGGAAAGTATTATCTTGATTTTTACACATTATCTGAATCATGAATCCATGTTTGTGAGAAAATGTTGTTGGTGTTTGTTTTTTCAACATAAACGTTTTTAAAAAAATCACAAGAAACATCATTAAACTGAATATAAAAAAGAGACACTTTAAAAGTGATGGAATAACTTGGCATTGGTCAGATGGAACTCCATGTGATTATAATCCATGGATACCTAATAATCCTACAAACGATACAGCTTGTAACTGTGCAGAATAAGCATAGTTTCACTACCACAGCTTTTGATGACTTTTGTATGGCATTGTAATAAAAAAATAACATTGTTTTAGCACCGGCTGCTCCAAAAATTGATACTGATTTATTCCATCGTTTTTGGAAATTATTAAATGCTGAAGATAAACATTTCTTGGCATTTTCATTTCCAAATATTTTTTTTGCTATCAAACTTGAACCTATTAAAGTTACCTTGAAAGGAGAACTTTCTCTTGCAACCATCTTCAAGGAATATTTGGCTTATGATTTTGTTATTGCCGAAAAAGCTTTTATGCCAAATAGCTGTCGTCCCAACCCTAGTTTAGAATTAGTGCCTACAAAGCTACCATTTTTTTATATCAAACATGTTGAAATTCAAATTTCTCCATTTAATTCTCAAGAATTTTTATTACTTTTATCTTCAAAAACAGAAATTTTAAGTTGTGGAAGAATTGAATTTCATCCAAAAATAAGCTTTCGGGAAATTCTTAAAAAAGCTCCAAAACTTGAAGATATTGATATTTCTGGTACAAATATTGAAATCAGTAATACCTGGCCAGATGATATAATTCAGCTAAATACCGCAAAGAATCTGTCTCTACTTTATTTGTCTATTCCAGACATATATTTTAATGTTGAACGTTTAGCTGCTATAATGAAGGTGTGTAAATTATTTAGTTTTTATGAAAAAACGTTTTCTTTTTTTAGAAACGTTCTGCCAAACATATCAAAATAAATCTTTTTATTAACAATCAGAACATATTTTTTAAGAAGCAGACAGCTTTTAGTTCTGTTAAAAATCACCTTTCAAAATATTTTACCCCAACAAAAGATAAATCAAGCATTCGAGTTACTTACTTATATCAAAATGGATGGTTTTGTAGTAATGACAGTGAATATTATGCATTAACTCTATAAATTTCTCGAAGAAGATTGTACATTGTTTGTTTTTTGTTTTTTTGATGCAAATACAAGAAACTATAAAAATGCACTTTTAAAACATTATGAATTTTTTTGAGATCACATCAGAGAAAAATTCTGAGGGAATGGCTTTTTTTATAAATTTCGTTTTAAGTCTTTATCTTTAAAAAAGCAGCACATTCTTAACTATTTAAAAAGAAATCTTTTTAAAGGTTTTCAACATTATTTTTAGTGAATTGTGTAAACAAATTATTAAATGATACTCATATAACCAAAATATTGTTTACAAAAATTTTGTTAAAGATACATAGTTCAATTATTATTGAATAATTTTGTTTAAAAGTTATTTTAAATATTCAAAGCGACGAAAAATAAGAATAATGATTATATTTTTATTTAAACAATGTGCCTTAAGCAAGAAAGTTTATTTTTTGTAGTTTAATCATTAAAAGCTTTTGTGTCATATAATGTGTTCAGGGTTTAACAAAGGTCGGTTGTTTCAGTTACTCATATCAATGAAGTTCTTTATTTTTATCCAGATGGCATTTAAGATTCTAAAATATGAATTAAAAAAGTTGTGGCTGGGTCATAAAGTAGCAAAAAAACGTTTTAGCTGGCAACCAAGCAGTTATATTTATTTTTTTGCTTCAAATTTGCATGGATTTGATAAGGTTCAAGGAGAGACAGTTAATTTAAATAATAAAAAAATAATTTTCCGCTAAACTGAAGAAGATCCCTAACAACATTATTTATCAATAAATATAGCATTATAATTTTTAAAAACTACATTTTTAAAGAACAATGCTTCTATTTCATAGCATGTTTCTTTAATTTTTACTTTTGTAGCATACAAATCATGTCATTGTAACAGCTGTATTTTAAAAAATTTAGTTGTTTTTAGCTGGTATTGAAAACTAAAATATTCAAAAACAAATAGAAAAAAAAACTTGTTAAAAATAGCAGAAACAACTTTGTTTTCTTGTTAGTAACAAACTTCATTTTCTGTAGTTTCATTTTAGTTGGTTTTGATTCCATCTTAATGGTTTGATAAAATAGATTCTTGCAAAGAAATATTCAAATATTTAATATAATAAAACACAAATCAAACTTTTAAAAAGATTTAGAGTTATTCATTCACTGAAAAAGTGGTCTAATTTCTTTTTCAATAAGAATGATTTTAATCCACTAAAAAAAGGTACAAAACTTATGATGATTCTTTAATAACTTTAAAAAATTCTTAATTTTTTTACAACTGTTCTGATTAACGCATTTTTGACGATAAATGTTATTTTTGTGTTACTATCACAGTAATACATTTTTGACGATAAATGTTATTTTTGTGTTACTATCACAGTAACGCATTTTTGACAATAAATGTTATTTTTGTGTTACTATCACAGTAATACATTTTTGACGATAAATGTTATTTTTGTGTTACTATCACAGTAACGCATTTTTGACGATAAATGTTATTTTTGTGTTACTATCACAGTAACGCATTTTTGACGATAAATGTTATTTTTGTGTTACTATCACAGTAACGCATTTTTGACGATAAATGTTATTTTTGTGTTACTATCACAGTAACGCATTTTTGACGATAAATGTTATTTTTGTGTTACTATCACAGTAACGCATTTTTGACAATAAATGTTATTTTTGTGTTACTATCACAGTAATACATTTTTGACGATAAATGTTATTTTTGTGTTACTATCACAGTAACGCATTTTTGACAATAAATGTTATTTTTGTGTTACTATCACAGTAATACATTTTTGACGATAAATGTTATTTTTGTGTTACTATCACAGTAACGCATTTTTGACGATAAATGTTATTTTTGTGTTACTATCACAGTAACGCATTTTTGACGATAAATGTTATTTTTGTGTTACTATCACAGTAACGCATTTTTGACGATAAATGTTATTTTTGTGTTACTATCACAGTAACGCATTTTTGACGATAAATGTTATTTTTGTGTTACTATCACAGTAACGCATTTTTGACGATAAATGTTATTTTTGTGTTACTATCACAGTAATTTTTCAACGTTAAAAATAATTTAACAAGTTTTATTTTATTTCATGCTTTTGTGTTTTAAAATATAAAAATATAACTAAAATTTCGAGGACCCATCAAAACAAGTAACTGGATGAACCCGGGTAAAATCATATCCATTTGAGTCAACGCCAGTAAACTATAAAAACGCGTTTAAAAACTTATTAAACTTTTTAACTAGCTCACAGTCATTTTTCCAGATAAACATTCAAAAGCATCAGAAATGTATTCGTGCTTAAAACTGCTTGAATCACGTAAATACATTTTCTAAAATTTAATGAAGTTTAAATTTTTTTCGAGTATTAAAATTTTTTACCAATGTAAATTTTTTTACAACATTTTTAAAGGAAACGCTTTTTAGTTCTCCCTTTGTGGTACCATTCAATGACAATAAACCATCAACGTGAGCAATGACAAAATTATTAGCTTAAAATTTTATTTACAAAATGATATTTATCGATATTTAACAACTTCCTGAAACGGGTATTGCTTCACCAATGTCATCTTGTTCATCTTGAACAAAAGCTGGATAAATAAAAATGTTAGATTGTGTTGTAATTTTTGCAGAACATGACCCTTCATAAGTTTTAAGTTTTGTAATGGCTGTGTGTATAACAGCCATCTAAAGTAAAATTAGAACTCCGCCTTCGTTTTAACAACTATAAAAGCTAGTCTCTTTTAATGTTAGAAATGTCTTTTATACTTTTGAGAGTGCCTTTATCTTTAATGTAAATATGTATATTATGTGTGCTGTAAATATATTGTAAATAAAGTATGTCAACGGATAATGCTGCCCTACACCAAGTCGAACCGGGATGAGATAAGGGACAAATGGGGACAACAACACATGTCAAACAACCCCACAATTACACTTCATTACATGGAGGTCCT
This sequence comes from Panagrolaimus sp. LJ2400, assembly GCA_024447215.1. Taxonomy (NCBI): domain Eukaryota; kingdom Metazoa; phylum Nematoda; class Chromadorea; order Rhabditida; family Panagrolaimidae; genus Panagrolaimus; species Panagrolaimus sp. LJ2400. The sequence goes on from JAMRYA010000033.1 coordinate 326,462, forward strand.
TGGAGCTTGGTTGTACAGGTATGCTTATCATTTTACGGGTTATCTTTTAATTAGCGTAATTTTATGGTAATTGAGACGGGTACTAAACATAATTTATTAATTAGTTAATTATGCCAAAGAAAAGACGTAAAAAAAATAAGCCCATTAATAGTAGAAGAAAAAGTTAACTTTTCGTTTATAATATATTTTAATGGATACATTTTTGTTACATAACTTTAAAATTTTTTTCCGTTAAAACAATAATTTAAGAAACACAAATTTAGTCAAAAACTCAATTTTTTTTCATTTTTCAATAGATCCTTAGAGTCCACAAGAAATTATTTTTCTGTCAACTTTAACAATCTAAAAATCGTTTAAATTTAAAAATATTTTTTATGATTTAAACTTAATAAATCTTTATTTAAAAATCACTTTACTAATGATTCAAAATTTAACAATAAAATGAGGTAAAAGATATAATTTTTTTTCAATAATTTTGGCCAAATATGTCTAGAAGGTTATCAGAAGGGAAGTTAGCTCGGTATACTGCTAGCAAGCGACCAGTTTTTTTTAACTCTAAAGGTGATGAATCCACAGCAGGATAAGAAACTCTTATCGGATGTCATGATAAAAGATTTATGAATAAATGAGGAATAAGGAAGTTTTATGATATAAAATGAGAACGTTGCAGTTATTAATAATACAAAAGCTAAAATAAATTCCCTGGTTCTGCTGCCATTAAAAGGGAAACCTTTAGAGGCCCGACACGGTTGGGTGAATAAATAAAGAAATGATAGATAATAAATTGAGTAATGAATAAAGAAATAAATTTTAAATAAGCTTTTGTATGAGGAGTATTATTATTATGATTTTTTTGAGTTTAAGCAACGTTATTTTTTTGGGATCCCACAAAAAATTGAGTCGGGACTAACAGGCCCGGGGTACTAGAGTTAGCAACCCAAACGATACCTTCAAATTGATTAAATAAAAGTGTAATTCAAGAGGTTGAAAGATTATAAATAATGTGCACAAATTATCTTTTAATTCAAGGATTACAAAAGAGAAGATTTTAAAAACTAAATTTTTAGTTCTAAAAAAATGTTTTACAAGTATCCAGATATGAACAAAAAGTTAACTTTGCTTAAGTAGAAGATTAAGAAATAAGAGAAGACACTGTTAAATAAAAAAAAAATTTATGATACAAAAGTTTTAATTTTTTGATGAGATAGTTTGAATGAAAAATTTTTCATTTTTAAGATTAAAGCTAAATACAGTTTCTGTTCTGACTTTTGTAATCTTAAATCTTCGTCGGAGTAAGAAAAGGAAATATCCCCAAGTGGTTTTTAAAAAAAGTTATAAGCATAATGGCATTACAAATCAAATGTTAAATTAAAAAATTTTATTACGTCTCAAATTACCAAAAGATTTTTGTAAATATTTAAAATTTGCTACACCATAGTTTAAGAGTTCTTTAATTTTTTTATTATTCAAAAAAAAATTTATATGTATTTACTTAAGTTAAACTTATTTTATTTATTATTTTTTGACGAAAAACAAACGTCTAATTTAAATTAAATCTTATCTTTTGGGGAAGAAAAGTTTCATTCTGGGAAACACCAGAAAGTAATGTCATAGTTAGCTGTTAAGCAAAATGAATTAATTTTTTACTTTTTTCTTGTAAATGATAACTTCCATCTTCGATATGGAATAAAAAGCAGTTAAGAGTAAATTAACAGTATGTTTGGGACATTGTTTCAAAATTATTTTCTTTTAAAGAAGGATGCATTTATTAAAGAAAGTGTTTGTTTAAAAAGTGTGATTTTTGGTGTGAAAAAAAAAAAATTATAAAAATTGTGTGTGAAAATACGTCATTGAAAAAGGGTTATTTTGAAAATGGATAAAAAGTACGGTAAACTTGTGATAAAGTATGAAAAAGTACAAAAAAAAAAGATATGAAAGAAAAAAGTGCGCATGATCATTTGGACTCTTGTAGTCAAATAAAATTATTTAATCACAAACACCAAAGGGTTGCTGGCTAATCATAAAAAATCTTAAAATATAATCGGGGATTTAATCTATTCTTGGTAGCACTTCTGCAAAAAGAAAAAAATGAACACAATAGTGTGATTAATTTGTGTTTGAGGCTACGAAAATACAGTAACCCTGCTATTGGACTTTGCTACTTTTGGGGAAAAGAAAGATTATAATCCAAAAATACAATTTAATCTAAAATAAAAGAACGTTTATAAAAGGAAACACAACAGCCATATGATTAAAATAAGGTGTTCGAAGAAAGTGTAGATTAAGGACGGAAAAGAACGTGTGATATAATTATTTTGAAAAAGGTCATGGGATAATCTTGCAGAAGATAAAAGCTAAATTTGGAAAGAGAAAGTACAAGTGGGATTAAATATGGTAGTCTAAAAAGAAAAAGTGAAATTTAAAAGTATAAAAAAGGAATAAAAAGGGGAAGGTAACAAATAAAATGAAAATGTTTTAAAAGAAAAGGGAAAAATAATTTGAGACTTTTTTTTTTTTTAAAATGGATGAAAAAGTTAAAGAAATAATTCTGGACCATAGATTAAAAGATAATGAAACGTTGGAGAAATTGGAAAAATTGGAGAATGAAAATCAAGAATTATTTTTGATTACGGTACAAAACGCTTTTAATGAAATGGTATATCAAAAAGATCAAATTATTTTAGAAGGAAAGATAGGATTCTTTAAATTAAACGATAAGCAAGATGAGTTATTGATTAAAAAAGTTATTAAACAAACTATGATGGTTGAAAAGCATGCTAATATTCGTGGAATTTCGGAAACAGGACTACCAGATTGTTTAAAAACATTAGATATTTTGCCAGACTTTTTAGTTTTTTCCGATTTAAATAAGAAATATATAAAAAGGGTAGGAAATTGCAATATTTCCAATGGATATTATACAAAAATAGAATCAAAATTTTTTGAAGACTTTCCTTTATCAATTACAAATCTTAAGCTTTTATTTTGGGATATAGAGGAAATCTATCCGCAAGATTTTTAAAATGCAAATTTAGCAAAAGTTCAAGGTTTAGAATGCTCGTTTTATCCATTTAAGCAAACAGAAACTGGTAAATTAATAAAGAATTTTGTAAAATTTTTAGATAATTTCAAAAGTGTAAAAAATGTAAAAACTGTAATTCATGTAACAAATCATGAAACAATAAGGGAAATGGTGAAAAGCGAAGAAATAATAAACAAATGTTTGCTTCAGATAAAATCAGAAGCAATAATGCATTTTACAGTTCTCTTAAGCGAAAGACGAAATGTTAGAAAGGTTATCACAAGCGTAGAAAAAGAATTAAAGTCAAATATTTCAGTACTTTTTAGATTCAATAAAGAAGAATAAGTGGATCTTAAATAAAAATTTAAAGTTAAATCCAAACACATCTTTTTTAATTTTCCTTAGTTATTTTTCATTTTATTTTTGTTTTGATTGTTGGGATTATGTTTTTTTTGTTTTTTTTATCATTGTGTTGTTGTAAATGTATGTGATAAAATTATTATTATTCAATATTGTTTGTGATGGTATTTTAATTACTAACAAAGGTTATCCAGGGACGCCTGGAAGATTTCCGACAAGGACGCTTGAAGGAAAGAGTAAACGGGTATTAAAAGGCCAATTAAGGGATTATGAGAAATTTTTAATTGTATGATATGTGAGAAAAAAATTAAATTGTTATTTAATTCTTTTATTATTAAAGTGTTGTATTAAAATGCGAGTAGGGTAAAATATTACTGTTATGAGTATTACTATTGTATGTATAATTGTTATTTTGATTATTAATTTTAATTTATTCTATATTAATTCTGCAAGAGTTATTTATGAAAAGAAAGTTATTGTATTAAGAATGTTAATATTTACTAATTTTTAATTTTTATATTAATTGTTATGGATGGAAAAGTTTATTGTATTCAATATAATTATTTACATCTTTATTATTTTATCATCATTGTATTAACTGTAATAATTATTTGCAATGAACATTAAGTCATCGTGTTGATAATTAGAATTGCTAAAAAATTATTTTAAATGGACGTGAACAAGAGATTATTAAAGCTATTTCATTATAATGAGCTGGTATTAAACAGGGCGGAAACAAATATGAAACTTCAAACGACTATGAGAGATATTAGGCTAAAATTTATGATCCATGGAGCAGAACTTACAATGAAGATTATAATAAATTGCTGGATTAAAAATCATTATTGTATAAATTTGCATATTTTTATGATCGATAGGGTCATCGATTGTGTGAGGTGGTGGAGATGTACAACAAAGCCTGACCATTTCTAAAAACACATCCAGCAAATGTTTCTGGTACACAACACCTGATCAACGTCACATCTATTAAAATATAAATATAAAATTTTCAATTTTTAAATCTGTTTAAATTTATATCTTGAATGTTTAATATCTTTGATGTTAAATGATAATTTTGATTTCTTTATTAAACCATTGTTTTATTTTGATTGACGAGGTCGTCAATAGTCGTCGGAGGGAGATGTAATGGCTGTGTGTATAACAGCCATCTAAAGTAAAATTAGAACTCCGCCTTCGTTTTAACAACTATAAAAGCTAGTCTCTTTTAATGTTAGAAATGTCTTTTATACTTTTGAGAGTGCCTTTATCTTTAATGTAAATATGTATATTATGTGTGCTGTAAATATATTGTAAATAAAGTATGTCAACGGATAATGCTGCCCTACACCAAGTCGAACCGGGATGAGATAAGGGACAAATGGGGACAACAACACATGTCAAACAACCCCACAATTACACTTCATTACAGTTTCAAAGTCCAAAGTCCTGGCATGACGGGTGTTGATGAATTATCTAAAATCAATTATTTTTTTTGTTGTAAATACAACAATGACTTACAGTAATTTCGAGTACAAATACTTATATTTGTATCATTGCAGCTTTTGACTTGCCATTTAGAAATCGCACTATCTGTAACACATCCACCAACATTGACATTTGGTTCACTCTGTCTCCAATTTGTGTATGATAACTAAAAAAAATGATAAAAATATTAGATGACCATGAAAAAGTGAGACAGGAGTTGAAGAAGTTTGGTTGTAATCCCATACAAAGTTGCCTTCTCGTTGCAAATCATTTAATCCAATCCAATACGATACAGTACCCGTAGATTCTAAAAATTTAAAAAATATAAAATGTGTATAAATATGCAAATTTTTTGTAATAATAACTAGCAGTGTTTTCCCGAGAACACTTTTTTTATCACCAGTTTTGAAAATTCGCATATCATCTCCTTTATTGTTAAGGACTGTATACTTACCATACAAAAGTTTTTGATCACTATCATCGAGAATATTCATCAATGCACCACCATGTTCGTGACAGTAATCTCTTGCTTGATACCATGTTAACCGATAAGTATTATAACCCCAACATCTTCCATTCATGTAAACATAATATCCATCATCAGAATTACAAGTTCCAATAATTTGATCAAACCTTTCATTTGTTGAGTAATCATTAAAAACATTGATTATACTTTCACCATTATATCCGCTTGGATATATATAGATTGGATTTTCAGATATTTCACCATTAATTACAATGTTAACAATTTGAGTTTCTGAATCAATAGGAAATTTTAGGATTTTTTCCTTGGAACAATCTTCAAAGCTAGCTTCAGTTATCTGGGAATTTTGATAGTGTGATGGAATTGTTTTGAGAAATGCGGGAATATTCTGTGGAGCAATTACATAAGTCCCTCCTCCACTTTGCGATGAAATCTTCCACATCATATGTGGCCCTGCTGCGGACAACGCTTCACCACATGGATATGGATTGCTTTGAATAAAATTAATTTTTGTTTGACTATGAGTTATTAGATTTAGAAGTGAAGAATATAAGCCATTGGAATAGTCCCCGATGATGCCATTCATAAAAACGTAAATATTAGAATTTGCATAAAGTTTTGATGACGTGACAAGAGCAATGTAGAGAGAACTGAGGACCGGTAGATTTTTACAAGTCGCCTAAAAGAAGTTACATTTATGTAGACACAAATTAAAAACGACATTGTCATATGCAAATTTTTTAAATTTCAAATAATTCTCTCTCTTCGACTTACTTCTGTAGTATTTAAGAAATTTTGAGTTGCAAATTCTTTGAAATCTGTTAAAAATGCATTTGCATCATTTGTTTCACCAACTTGTGTAATTGTATGAGAATTAAAATATAAAAGCTGGAAGGTTTTTATCCATTTTGGATATTGGCTTGTGATATCATAAACGACTCTGGCCATTTCAGTTTGCATTTGTTGAATCATTTGACTAAAATCGAGTATATAATTAAAGAAATGATAAGATCACGAAAGATTTGCAAATTTATATACTGCTACAAAATGGTAGCGTGAATCTTAGCTTACGTAGTTGTTTGGGAATCATGAACGATGAATGTTAAACTTTTGCCATCAGGAGATAAATTCTGAATATCCTTTGATTTGTAAATTGGTAGTTTTACATTATCTTCAATATTTCGTGCGTGATATTTTACACTTTTTCCATGTAAAGCACCACTGCCATGGCGTGATACAACAATAAATGTCAACAACAGCAAAGGAAAAAAGCTCTTCATTATTGGATGGTTTCTCACAAACTCATCAAAAATAAAAAAAAAATTGTGATTCTCGTATGCTATTTTTCTTATCAACATTTTCCAGGATTTAAATTTTTTTTATACCACTCCCTCTTTTAACAAATTCTGGTCAAAGGTTAATAGTTCAAAAAATGATAAATCGTATTTACATTGTTTAAAAACAAAATTCTTTGATTGTTTGGTAATTTTATTGATAAAAAAAATTTATTGCATTTACTATTGACTATTATGGTTGTAAAAATTTATAATTATATTAGTCCTATATAATAAAATAAAATATAAAAGACACTCAAAGTACAGATTTTTGAAGCCGTGATTGCAGGGGTGTGTAAGATGCAAAGGAAGTGTTATCTCTTATTCTCTATCGATTAATCAAAGACATTCGTATTCTGTTTACCATAAAACAATTTAAGGCTATGTAATTTATATTAAATAAGCGCTATGTTTATAGAAAGAAACAATTATAATTCAATCATTTGCATGAAAATGAAAAGCTATTTCAGTTTTTGATGAACCAGAATTTTATTAATTCTTATATAAAAATCACTAAAATTCTACCAGATTCTTCAGAACTAAGCAATTGTTTCTCTATTTCTTATCAGAAAAGGGTTAAAGTTCTTCAACGAATCGATTTTTCATCGCATCAAATATGTTTTTCAAGTGACGTTTTTTAAGAGGAAAAAATTTCTTTTCTTTAAACTTGATTGAAGAAAGCAATGGCTGACAATTTAACAGAAAATCAATTAATTCAGAAAGAAGTTTTTACCAGATGGTGTAATTACCACTTAAAAAAAGTAAGTATATTTTCTATAAGCAACGAATTTGCATAAATACATTTTTAGAAAAATCTCAATGTCAGCGATCTTTTTAAAGATTTTTGTAGTGGTGTTTTACTGTTAAAATTGCTTCATATTCTTTCTGGTGAATCAATTTGTGAACCAAATGAAGGGAATGAAAAGGTGCATCATAATGCAAATATTTTGTGGTGTTTAGAATATTTAAAACGTAGAAGTATTAAATTCAGATTTATTAGTGCCGAAAGTATTGTTGATGGAAAAAAAGCAGTAATTTTGACGCTCTTTGAAAATATTATATTACATTTTGAAGTTGATATAATTCGATTTCAAGAAAAACGTGGAAAATTTGCGCTTCTAGCATGGTGTCAAGAAAAGACTGATAAATACAGAAACGTTATTGTTAGTAATTTTGGTGCGTCTTGGACTTCTGGATTAGCACTAAATGCTTTGATACATGTTCATTGCCCGGTTTTAATAGAATATGAAAAGCTAAAAATTAATGAACACATTAAAAATTTGAATAATGCAATGGATTTGGCAGAAATGAATTTTGGGATTCCGAAAATAGTCAAAGCTGAAGAAATAGATGTTGAAAATCCTGATTCCACTGTAATTGTTGCATATGTAGCACAGCTGTTTCATTATTTTGAGAAGAATAAAAACACATTTGCAGTTTTTGATGGCAATAAGAAAAAAGAAGATTGGAAGAATTTGCGAACACCATCTCCAAGGATTAACAGATTACCTTCTGTTTTAGCAAATCTTTCACAGCAAACTTTTAATACTCATCAGACGTCTCCTTCTACAGAACAAAAAATTATTGGACAGTTAAAAACACCAGAAAATAGTGCTGTTATCAATGAGCTGAATATGTTCCTCAAAAATTGGCTTAAAAATATGGACACAATTCCAACTTATAGCATTCCAAAAAAGCACAAATCATATGACACTAATATCAATGCAGTTGGAATCGATCTAGGAACTTCAAGTTGTTTTGCAGCAGTCAATCGAAAAAATGGAATTGAAACTGTTGCACTGGATAACACAGGTGAAAGAATTCTACCATCATATATTGGATATGAAGAAGAAAAAGTTAAATGTGGAAAACTCGTTGTTGAAAGATTAGGAAATTTTGCAAAGTATACAGTCTTTGATTCTAAGCGACTTATCGGACAATGCTACAACGATGAGTTAAAAGATGCAACATGGCCGTTTCAAATTGTCAAAGATGGCCAAAAACTGAAAGTGAAACATTTTATTTACAATGAAGAAAACGTAACTCATTCTCCAGAAGAAGTTGCTTCAATGTTGCTGCTTCATATAAAACACAAAATTCATGAATTTCAAGCTAAAAACCCTACTACCATAGTTATTACAATTCCAGCAGCATTTACTGAAAGTCAAAAAGAAGGAACTCTCACAGCAGCCAAATTAGCAGGATTCGATAAAGTCAACCTTCTACCAGAACCTGTAGCTGCTTCATTTGCATATTTTATTGATCGGCCACTTCCCAATAATGCTACAATACTTTTATTTGACCTTGGTGGAGGAACGTTGGATATATGCATATTCAAAATTAACAATTCTCAAATGCAAATTATTAGTAATACTGGTGATCCAAGTATTGGTGGAAGAGATTTTGATAAAGTTTTATTTGAATTTTTTAAGAAAGAATTGTTACGAAAATATAATATCGATATTGAGAATCAAGTAAGAAAAAAATATAAACTTTTGCTGGAGTGCCAAAAGATTAAACATTCATTAACAGTAAGACATGATGAGTGGTAAGTGTAACAACTTAAATTTTAAACCGTAAAATCAACAATTTCAGGCTTGATGCTGAAGATTTTAACACAAATGTGGAAGGAATCATTAACTTAACGCGAAAAGATTTTGAATCAATGACTGCGAAACTTACAGCAAAAATGAAAGAACTAATTGGTCGAGCTTTGACGGAAGCAAAACTACAAAGCTATCAAATTAATAAAGTTTTTCGAGTTGGTGGTTCCAGTAAAATGCCAATTGTCAGAGATATGCTGAAGCAGATGTTCCCTCAAGCTGACCACTGCGTTGAAGAAAATCCGGATGAGGTTGTGGCTCTTGGAGCTGCTTATTATTCTTATCATTTGGCTACAGAAAGTACATAATTTATGCTATATATATCTGCTTGAATTTGTTGTTGTATAATTGTATTTATTATTATTGCTTACACTAAAAAAAGTAATCATTTATCAAAATTCAAACTTTATTTACTAAAAATAAAAATACTTATGTTATAAACGAAGGAGAAGTGTCAAAAAAGATTAAAAGAATTTAACAAACATTTTGAGTTGAAAGATGATATGCATAAATTGCTGCTCCAACTGCAACAACTTCATCGGGCTGCTCTTCACAGCATTGCTCTGCTTGTGGAAACATTTTTTGAAGCATTTCTTTTACAATCGGCATTCGACAACCTCCACCAACTTGTAAAACTTTATTTATTTCTTTGTGGTTTAATTTTGCGCTATATAAAGTTTGATTAACAGCAGATCTCATTCTCTGGATAAGATCCATTACCAGTTCTTCTAATTCATGTCTTTCTATTTTAACGTTGCCTTCAACATTTGTATCAAAGGTTTCGGCGTCTAATCTGAAACATAAATTGTATGAATATTTCTTGGTAAAGAGTTATTATAAACTAACATATCATGCTCTCGAATAGTTAAATTGTGTTTAATTTTTTGACATTCTATCATAAGTTGATACCTTCTTTTCAACTTATTTTTGATATCGATGTTGTATTTGTATTTTAAAACTGTTGCAAAATGTCTTATTAAAAGATTATCAATATCTCTTCCACCAAGACATGTATCACCATTGTTTGCAATAATTTGTAGACTACCATTAATTATTTTAAATAAACAAACATCCAAAGTTCCACCACCAAGATCAAAAAGTAATACATTTGAATTATCCGAAATATCACGATTATTGAAATATGCAAATGAAGCAGCAACAGGTTCTGGCAATAAATGTATTTTCTGCCAACCTGCGATCTTTGCTGCTTTTAACGTTGCTTCTTTTTGCAATTCTGAAAATGCAGCCGGAACCGTTAAAACAGCTTCTGTCAGCTCTTTTCCTTGAAATGTTGAAACTTTTTCTTTCATGTATTTCAACAGCACAGCCGAAATTTCTTCTGGTTTTTTCATGACTTCATTATTTTTGGTTTGTGTTTTTATCATTACGTGCCCATCTTCTTCAAGCACAGTAAATGGCCAACTTTTATCAGGGATTATATCATGATAATGTTTTCCAATAATACGTTTTATGTCAAAACATGTATATTTTTCTTGGCCTCTTTGTAATCCTTGTATTACAATATCTCCACATTTATCATGTTCCTCATCAAAAGAAACAAACGACGGCAGTGGTCTTTCTCCAGTATTTTCTAAAGCTACAGTTTCCATTTTATTATTTCGACTTACTGCCATGCAACATCTTGAAGTACCAAGATCAATACCAACAGCATTAATTTTTTCATCGTAATTCGTTAGCTTTTTTGGAATTAAATAATTTTGCGTTTCAATATATTTTGTCTGAGTCGGGTCTATTGGAACTGAAGATAAACGACATCGTGGAGTAATTGTTGTTTCAGCTTTTGGACCTTCATTTTTAACCTTTGTTGAATCATTAAAAATTGGATTAATAAGATCGCTATGTATATCCAAAATTTCGTTAACCTTTGCATTTACAGCTTCTGCTAAATCTTCTCTCATTTCAATTACTTTATGAGCAATTTCTTGAAGACCATCAATATGCAAATTAACCTCTTCCAACTTGTTAGAAATTGTCGTGTTATCAATTTCTTCATTCTCATTGTTTTTCAAACATTTATAATATTCTTTTAAAAGCTCTATGGTTTCCTCGGCTTTTGCATTAAAAGCTGCGAGATCTTTAATATCTTGATATTCATCATATCGCTTTTTCCACGCTAAATTCAATGCATGTTTTGTATGAGTAATTTTTCCAAGCATTTCTTGGATGTAATTTTTTGAAGGATCTTTTTGTAGAAGTTGATTTCCATGTTTCTCGGTTAGCGTTATTTTGTATTCTGTCGACGACATTTGCTGTTTAAGCTTATCATGATTTTCCATTAATAAATTAATATTTGCGAATGCATCAACGGTATTGCTATGCTCAATTTCAGACATAATGTGTTCGAAAAGATTTAATAGTTCGCTAAAAATGATTTGGGATTATTACTTCTAAATTGTTTTCACGATGCCTTTTTGATGTCAAAAGTTTTGTTAAAAATCTTCTTTCGGGTTAACTAAGAAAAACTTACTTTGCATTGTCATTAAACTCTGTTACTTCAGCTGTTTGTATTGCTTTTGATTTTGCTTCTAGCAATGGTATTAAGCGGTTATTAGCTTCTTCAAGTTCTTTCATTTTTTCATTCATCTCATTCGCATATTTGGCATATTTACTTTTATATGTTCCACATTCTTCTATTAGCTGATGATTTTTATCAGTGAACCTTTTTATACTAGTTTCGTATTCCTCAAGAATTTCACTGCCGGTTATTAAAGTGATCGCTTCCATTTGAATATTGATATCTTCAATGGTTTTATCACAGACAAAAATAATTTTTTGAATTTCCAAAAAGTCTTCAATTTTCACATGCTTTTCATACAAAACTTGATTATGTTTTTCCAGTAAATTTTCAATTTTAGTAATCTTTAATTTTGCTTCGGGAAATCCTCCAGCAATAAGTTTTTCAGCATTTTCTTTTATACCAGTTGTTTCCATTATATTCAAGAATAAATCTTCTGCTGCAATTATATTTGTTTTTATTACTTTTGCATTATCTTTTGTGATTTCGACATTAATTGATTCCATGATTTTGTTGATCTGGTGTTCCACCGCGTTGCATTGTTTGTTGAATTCAAATGCAAGCTTTTCTTCATCCAATTTTTGTATTTGGTCGTTTACATTTTCTCTAAGATTGTTAAAAGAAATTTTGATATTTTCCACCCGCTTTTCTAAAACATCCAAAAAAATAGATAATTTAGTTTTCGTTGCACTGCCACTTAAAATTATTTCGCTTTTGATAGAATTTGCTTCTTTTTCAAACAACTCTACGTTTTCATAATACAATTCTAATTCTCCCAGCAACTTTTTTGTTTTCTTCATTTGCATTTCTGTAATAATTTCTAAGCCAGTGTTAGAGTCATTTCGTGAAATCACTTTATTTTTAGCACTGAAAAAAATCAATTTAAAAACCTTGAGGTAATATAATTAATATTCATACCTTAACCATTCTTCTATTGCATCCGCTTTCTTACAACATTCAACAGCTTTTTTAACTTTGGTTATTATCGCTGAATGAAATTCTATATAATCTTTTAACTGTTGCCATTTGTCTTTTAATTCACCAATGAACTCTTCGATTACACCTTGATTTGATTGCTTGATAAATTCTTTGCCATCTTTGATTGCTATTTGATAATTTTGTTCATGATCCTTAACTTCTTGTTTTAAAATTTTATAGAGATTTAGCGAGTCTAAAGAGTTGTCGAAAGTATCAAACTTTAGTTCATCACTACTCAATTTTGAATTAATCCATTCCATTTCTTGATTATATTTTGTTAAATAAATTTCTGCTTTTCGTAAAAGTACATTAGTTTTATTATAATTTTGCTTTAAAATAACATGGTTGTTGACAGCAGACTCAGTAATATTCTTTAAATGATTAATACCAAATTTATTATTTTCATCTTGAACTTGAACTTTAACTTTCTCAAGTAACGTTTCTGAAATTAATTTATCAGTTTTTATTAGTTACTATAAATTTGTGACATACCTAAAAAGGCGATTGCTGGCTTATATGATTCATGGCACGCTTGTAAATGCTCAAAATTTTTCAAGTCAATTTCTGTATTGATGATTGCTACCAATGGATTGAGAATATTTAGTTCAGTTTGAATGTATCCAAGTTGATGAATCATTTCGACGTAATGTTCAAATTTTTCGGGAATAATGTAATTTGGTGATGCACGTTTAATGTTTGGAGGTGGTAAAGCAGGTTCTTTTTCATATATACCTGATTCAATAATGGATGCGGATTCATCAATTGCAGCATTGTCTACAGAATCAATAGCTATGCTTTCTAGCGTTTTGTCTTGTATGGTAGCTTGACAGTCCAAGATTTTAATAGAATATATTCTATTTGAATCAATGGAAAATACAAAGCTTTTAGCATTCAACGACAGCTCTTTCACATCTACGTCATTTTCAGTAATCTATAATAAACAAAAATTATTATTCTCGCTCCAGTTTTTACTATGTAAAAAGATTACAATCACTGATACATGTTTTTAATTGAGCACTTACTTTTAACTTATAATTTTGAGATTCACCAACAACATTTATAATATTTTCATATGGCACACTTTGCTCTGCTGTAATTGCTAAAAGGTTTCTGTCGTTTACAAATACTTCAATTTTTCTGCCACAACATGGTTTTATTTTTAATGATGACATTTTATTATTACTATCCATCATAAACTGTGCTTTTATGAGAGCGGCAGTTTCTGGCGAAAAAGCAAAAAAATAATATAGTTTGGCATTGGGAAATGAATCATTTGAAATGTTATTTGCAAGATTAATTTGTTGAAATATTGCAACAAGGCTCTCATTTTTTGTATTGACTAAATGAGGGTTTGCCTCACGAAATACAATGTTATCATCAATATGCTCATAAACATAACAGTGTTCTTGCCAAAATATCCATATTTTATCACCATTTTTTGATTTAAAAGCTGATTTAAAAACAGCATGAATATACAGGGCGGAAGAAAAATCTAAAATACAAAAATTTGTGAAACCGTGTTTTTTGGCACTTTGAATAAATGCCATTCGAATGTCGTTGCCATATTCTTTATTTACGCAAACGCAAACGTTAAAGAACAATACAGGAAAGTGATCTTTAATCACTTGAAACTGACTATCAATTTTATCAATGTCATTCGGTGTTACTAAAAAGCTGAAATTATTATTTTGTAACATTTAAAATTTAGCCTACTTTTTTCTATATTTATGGTTGCAAGATTGCCTGTTACAGTGTTGTATCCTGCCACAATTCCTTTTAAAGGATCAATACCAATGGGAACAACCATTTTTTTTTGAGAAAATAAAGGAAAAAAATTGAAAGCGTATTGATTGAATGTGTTTTTTTTCTTCAAAAACAAGAAAGGAATCTTATCAGTACAGTTTGATGTAATGACTTAGATATTGTCACACAAAACATAAAAGAGGAAAAAAACTTAAAATAACAAAAGCAACCCTCACCGTTCCATCACAACAAGAAGCCGAAAAAAAAGAATTTTTTTTATTCGGCTTCTAATATTAGACAAAGCTAGCTTTTAGCACGAAGTTCTGAGAGTGTTTTTTTAATAAAAATGTTTGAATATTTAATGTAATTAAACAGCAAACAAGATTTGACGGTTATAAAGATTAAAAAGTTATTAAATTTGTCTAAAAATTTTATGCGTTGGTAAAAAAAACTTAATTTATCGATAATAAAACAATCAAGCAACAAATTTGACTTCTTGTATGAATTGTATTTTATTTTTTGGCTTTTTTTACCAAGCACTGACTTAAAGGCAATTCAAACACAAATAAAAAATTTTGAATTCTAAGATCATTGTTTGAAAACTACAGCCTTTTGTCAACAGTCTAGAAATAGAGTAACATTAATGTTCAATAATCATCAACATAAAAATTTGAGTGAACTTGTAAATGATGTTTTTAATGAGTTCATTTATTGTCTAACCATATTTTCACTGATCTAAACACTGCACTATGTAGGATGCACTTATATTGTCATCAAAATTATTAGTACAAAAAGAACCCTTAAATATCCTTGTTACTCACAGTTTTGAAAAATAAAAGTTTTGATTATTATCTTTGTGTTTTAATTTTGCCTCTTTACAATGCATGGATATTTTACTGTTTCTTTGATTTTGCTTTCTGCTGCTTCAGTTTTTGGAGACCCAAATTTCAATCATGAAATGGTGAAGCAATTACTTTCCACTATTTCAAAGAAGATAATACCCTTAAGTATGTTCTTAATCTATCTTTAATCTTTTTTTTGGCAAAAAAACTTTTTTTCAAACACACGTTCCGTTCAGTAATTTAAACATTTTAACATTAAACGTACAAAATTTTTTTAAAACATTGGTGTAAAGTTCAATACATGGTGTCTCAACAAAATCCATGGTTTTGTTATAGCTATATAATTTTTTGTATTGAAGTCAGACCAAAAGTGATCGATCATTAATAAATAATCAAAAAAATTTAGGAATTTGTTTAGCATTTAAATTTTTTGATTCTGCATATGCAAATTTTTTGTGGAGTGACAGTGACCCAAACATTTTATTTCATTTTCTTGGTTACTCTCACTTTTTTTATTTGAGCTAATTTTTGTGAGAGTAAAACAATTCCTTTTTTTGTTGTTACTCTTACAAAAATCAGCTCCTATAAAAAACGATGAAGGTAACTGAAATTTTCACTTTTTAAATTTCTGTACTGTCACCAGTTGTTACTTGAGAATATGCAAATTTTCATCGGATTACGGAGAGTTTCTTTCCAAAAAAATCATAGGCATGCTGATAACAACTCCGCTATCAGTTTTTGACTAACTTGAATACAAAGAAAGTTACGAGCCAAAAAAACTAGACATTTCGTTTAGACACTCTTTACTAATTTTTATAGATGCCGCATCATGCAGCGATCTCACAAACGACATTGATAAAAAGTGTAACAGTAACATTACAAATTGCAAGCATGTTTTATCTAATGTTTTACATGAAATACTTTTTAAATTTTTTAGTGATGCACAAAAATATGTTGATTGTGCTGTTGATTACGTAAAGAGCAATTGTGGATGTAGTGCAGTTGATTTCTTTTGTGACCAATATAATCAATCCAATTTACCATGCAGTGTTAAATGTAATTCTAATAATGTTTGTGGTAATTCAGGACAAAAATGTAAAACTGATGGTTCATGTAATTCTGCAAGTTCATTGGTTGCAGTCAGTTGTGTTGGTGCAATTTTGTTGTGTAAAATGTTGTTTGAAAAAATTGTTTTTGCTTTTTAATAGACAAACTATTTTTGTTCCGCTGGTGTTATAATATTTTGTTACCGTGAATAAAATAAAGTATTCGTTAATAAATAACTAATAAACTAACACTGACCTTAATACTTTCACATATTTGAAGAATGCTTAAAAAAACGAACCTACATTTATCAATACAACCACTGTGCAGATTTCACGTTAGAAATGTTAGCGGAAAAAAAAGGATAGACTATAAAATGATGGTGATGAAATCAGTGTTATATGAATGAAAGCAATTTTTTTCCTTCACGAAAAAAAACGTCAAAGTTATCAAAAAAAGATAAGAAAATGTTTTGGTTATTATCTCTCGATAAAAAATTTGCATCTTCAGAATCGAAAAATTCAAATGCCAAAAAATTGCTATATTTTTCTGTTCATTTATTCGTGATCAATTTTTTTCTAACTTTAACACAAAAAATTTAAAAAGCAAATCAAAAGGAGCAATTTCGTTGGGAAATCCAGTCATAAAACGAAACTTTTTGTTTTCTTTTGCATCATTATTATTAATTTCTCATGAAGATTAAAATAATGTCACTGTCTTCAGGGTCGCAACTTGCAGGGGGGAAAGGGGGAAATTTCACCCTCCGAAAATTAAGGTAAAAAAATAAAATTCATACCAGCTAAAATGAAACTTTTTTGAGCTTTTTCCCTCCTAAAAATTTGTTGAAGATGCGGCACTGACTGTCTTATGTGAGAATATTTAACATTAGATGACTTTTTTTTCAAAAAAAGCTATGTTCGACAAACATTTAATGCTTTGCTTAAGGATGGAATAAAAGTTTGCACCGAGAAAATTTATCTATTACAACATTCTTATCAATAAAATATCAAATGTACTATAATTGTCTGCCAATTAGTCGATTAAAGCATAAGACACATTCCAAACAAACTACTACTCTGCACGTATATCATCTAATTCCTTCTTTAAAACGTTTTTTATCATTATAATCATAGATGGTGTATCATTAATGTTTAAACATCGAACAAAGCATAATACACATGTAACTAAATTATAATTTTAAAGGATGACAAGAGGGATTGCTAATTTCAAATAAAAAATAACAGTTATTTGGCAAATGTTCTTTAAATTATTACTGATGTCATCATGATGATCATCTAATAGCTGATAACAGAACTTTACGCTGCATCCTTTTTTCTGCTGCCGTATCTTATGGTATAAATAGAAGTTTTATCTTGTGTTGTTACTGACAGTTTAGATTTTTCTTTTTCAGTTTTTTTAACCCCCCCCCCCTAATGATGCGCGCATTTACCGCCAGCTTATTATTGTTGCTTTCTGCTGTTGGTATTTATGGAAAAACGTCTTTCAATCAGGAAATTTTCAAACAACTTATCTCTTCAAATATGAAACAAATTCCATCAAGTAAGTATATTTTAATAGTGTTGTGGTATATTTGAAAAAATTTTCAATTAATCTTTTTCGGCTCAAAAAGTTACTAACAATTTTTTTGTAAGCATTTTTAAAGCGTGAAACAAATAACTTTCAAAAATTTTACTGCAATAATTTTTCAGATTCTGCATCATGCAGCGACCTTGACAATGACGTCAACAAATGTACTTTAAATAGCCCAGCTACATGCAAGTATGTTTCTATCACGTGGCTTAAAAACGCAATTTTGTGATTTATAAATATTTTAGCCAAGCACAAGATTATATTAATTGTGCTGTTGGATATGTTGAAAATGATTGTGGATGCGGTTATGTTCAAGGCTTTTGTGATACTTTACTTCCTACTATTGCCAGTCTTCCATGCACTTTTACCTGCAAGCCTGATAATCTTTGTTCATCAACAGATTCAACAACAAAATCAAATAAAGATTCAAATTCTGCTAACTCATTGATTATCTACAGCAGCATTAGTGGAATTTTATTATATAAAATGTTTATTAAAAGAATTGTTTTAAATTTGTAAGAAAATACGTATGCTAAATTGGCAGTGTTTGAAGTTTAAAACTTATTTTTTTCAAACATGTTTTTTCATAAATAAATAAAGTTTATTTGTAAATATAAGCGAAGATAGCCACATCTAAATTCGTCAAAGTCCCGATGTGAACTGTGTTTCACACGAATTAGCATACCTTAAAAACGAATAAAATATTGCTTCTATAAAATTAATCTATTACAACTCTCTTATCACATGCTAGGTTAAAGGAACACTAATCAGCCAAGGCATGAGTCATGTTTTAAACAGACGTGTTCTTTGTTATTTTATCATGTAGCTATCATTTCTACTTTTCAGGCTAACATTAAAGATGCTGTCGTTATACACATCATAAAAAAGATTAGCTTATCAGCTTTTAATTAGGGTAGCATTAATGTCTAACCAACGAAAAAAAGGAATGATGCAACTAAATCACAGTTTTTAGAGATAACTCGTGTTGTCTGATGATGCCAACAAGGGTGTGTGTATTTGAAATTGATAAACAGTTAAACAATTGATCTTTAAATTGCTGCTACTGATGTTATAATCGTTGACTAATAGCTGATAATGTGAGTCCCTCCTACACCCAGTTTTATGTCGTCAACATTTACAGTACATATAAATATTAGCCATTCTCAGTATAGTTTGTCGTTTCTTGTTCATAATGCATTACCTGCTTGTCACTTCATTATTGTTGGTTTCTTCTCTTGGTATATTAGGAGAAAAAACTTTCAATCAGGAATTTTATGTTAAAAAACTTGTTTCATTAAGCACGAAACAGCTTGCATCTTCTAGTAAGTTTGTTTTAAAAATGCAGAGTTTTACAAATTTTGATTTTTTTTGTGCGTTCTGAGAAAAAAGGAAATTCCTGACAAAATAAAATTAAGCACAAAAAATTTTTTAGATTCTGCATCATGCAGCGACCTCACAGCTGACGTTCAAAATAAATGTGTTATAAATAATGGAGCAACTTGCAAGTATGTTCTGCATATACAAAAATTTGATTAATATGTTTTCCAAATTTTAGGGAAGGACAAGATTATATTGATTGTGCTGTTGGTTATGTTGAAAAAGATTGTGGATGTGATCAAGTTAAGGACTTTTGTGATGGTTTACTTGCTAATATTGCCGGTCTTTCTTGTACTTTTACCTGCAAGGCAGATAATTTTTGCAATCCAAGTACAACAACCACAGCAGCAACCACAACAACAACAGTAGCAACCACGACAGCTGCTGCAACAACCAAATCAGATAAAAATTCTAATAATGATTGTAAATCTGATAATTCATGTAATTCTGCTAGCTCATTTATCATTTACAGCAGCATTGGTGGAATTTTGTTGTATAAAATGTTTATTGAAAGAATTGTTATAACTTTTTAAGAAAATGATTTTTTTGGTAATATTTCTGTTATTGAATCAATGTTCTTTAAATATGTTTATTAAAAAATAAAAAAAAGTTTTCTTTTAATATTTATAAAATATTTTTACTCATATCTTAGGTATATTTCAAAAAATGCATTCCAGCTTGCAAAAGTAAAAAAAAAAGATTTCTTTATTGCTATTCTCATCGACAATGTCGAGTCGACATAATGAAATGATACTTTCATAAGAAAACACTAAAATTCACAACTAGATATTTAATTTTAAACAAAAAGAATAAATAGGATACATTTTAAATGCAAATTTCAGCAATTCTATGTTTTTGGAGGACTGGTAGTAGCACCTGGAATCAAATGAACATGAACTGTACTTCGGCAAAAATAAAAATCAGCATATTCTTTTCGAGTTATTTGACTAAAAATGTACTTTTTATAGCTTTGAAATAATCGTTTTCAAAAATTATAACGAATGGTTATTTTAAAAGTTCATTGATTACTTTTTGCAAAGACTATAAGTAATTAGTCTACCGAAGTGGATGTAGGTTTTAGAAATAATTTTAATGTGGGCTGACTTTGTAAAGAAATGAGTAAAATTTTACCTTAGCAACAGCAAAAGAAGACTAGACGACCATGCAAAAATATCATTAAAATATGGTAATGCAGCTTGAAACAATATTTTTGAGTATTCGTCATTTGGAAATAGCACTTGTCTTATGGTATTAGAAGTTCGCAATAGTTGTGCAATGAAAGCTATACAGGTTACAACTGAAATAGTTTAATTGTGGTAATTATATTTAACAAGCTGCCTATAGAATATTAAACCTACACAACAAGCTACTCTCCACCGATGATACTTGCGAATGTGATTGCTGATTTCGAAAACGAAATCGAAAAAACGACAACATATTCAACAATGCCGAAATAACAGTTGTTGAAAGATAAATGATCGAAAGCAAGGTTGTAATTAAACCAAGAATAGCAGGATTTGAAAATTTTGCATAAACTGTATCTTGTCGGATTTCAATTACAACTTTTTCATGCAATCTCCAACAAATATTTAAAAATGGGAGTATTAATAATGCTACAGTATACCAATGCCATCTCCATATTGATTTATGTTTAAATGGAAACCAAATAAGTGTAAAACGATTTAAAGCCATTAGAAAATGTCCAATGAACTGCATTACAGTAACGTATGAGGATGAACAATAAAGAAAAGAAACGACATATCCATTTGTGGCAAAAAGATCAGTGAAAACTGGTATTTTCGATAGCGTGTGAATAATGTTTGTCTAAAAGAATTATTTATTAAAAAACTTTTATTTTACATTTTTGTTAAGGAACTTGATAAATCGACGTTTAAACAGCTATTGACGTTTTTAATTAGCTATAATTAGCATAATACATTTTAGTCAATTATAGCATTGCATACAAGAAAAGTAATTTGTTACAAGGAAACAATCAGTTGTGAAAGCTGTGTTTTTTTTTTGAAAACGTACTTCCTCAACGGTTTATTAAGATTTACTGTAAATGCTCTGATTGAAGCACCTGCAAAAAAATCGTTTATTTTACGATTTTTTAAAAGTAAAACATCTAGATTGTATCTGACAATGTTTCGATATCATTATGTGATTGGAGATGATCAACAAGCACACCAATAGTTTTTTAATGCGCTTCAATTAAAGCGTTAACGTTATTCATATTATTAAGGATTAAATACAAGTGGCAGACGATATCGTTTGCTACTTGCATGGGCTAAAATTTGCAAATACCGTAAATGCTCTAATTGTAGCACCTTCTAACAGAAGCGCAGCATAAAGCAAAGGAGCCATAAAAATATAATTTTTTCTGATTAAACAGATTATTGATTATGTTTCTTAAGCAAAAAACATATATTTACTGCTAATTGATGAATATATTAAATTTATATTAATATACTTATCAATTCAGACAATGATATTGGGACATTATCAGAGGTATCAAGTGATTAAAACAAATTTTTGAAGAAATGAAGGTTTTGTTACACCCAATTGAAAAATAAAAGGACAGCGCATCTTTAATTAAAGCGCAGTCTCTGTTAAAGGAGGCGGACGGTTTGATACTTTTTTTGAACCTCCCGCATTTTGCATTCCCTGAATTTTCCTCGGTTTTAAAACGAAAATTGCCTTTTTCTTCGGCAAAATGATGATTTTAAATTTCCCGCTTCAGGGAATGCAAAGCGCGGGACGTTCAAAAAAAGTATCAAACCGTCCGCCTCCTTTAATAGCGTAGCAAAATGTTTATTTGAAAAATAGAAGCCCCCACTTTAATTTGAGCATTTACGGTAAGCGTTATTGAGCAGCCGGAGAATCATTTGAAATATGCTTTGAGCTTTAGCTCAGTTGTTACCTTGTATTATTTATGTGGTTATGTGGCCCTTTTTTCTGTTCCTCGTTAACCCAAAAACTTTTATTTTTTACAAAACTTACAATAACAAACACCATTAAATCAGCAACAAGCACAATTCTAAACATATTATAAAACGCTCCTTTAAATGTCGATCCACTTCGAACTAATAATACTATTAACAACGATAAATGAAATAAATAAAATACACATTCTATTATAAAATAAGTATTCACTGCCATTACTTTCTCATAACTTTGAAAAATATTACAATTTGTATTTCTTCTTTTATAGTTGTTTTTCAAATGAACACAAGATGTACAAAACTTTTATGCGCAAAAATACAAATAATTATTTTTTAATTAATTCTTCCGCTTCCGTTATTACAGAGATAAATAGTAAAATAATTAAGTTTTTTAATGTCTGATTAATTATTACTTTTAATTGAAAAATACTTCATGCGTATACAACATAGACATATTAATCAAGCTTAACATTATTAAAACTCATAAAATGCTAAAAAGAGATATGTACTTTAGAAAATTTGAGGTATACCAGCACTGGCGTTGATGTAGTAATAAACAAGTATATTTTAAAGTGATGTTTGCAGATATAAATTAGAAATTGTTTTTATCCGATTTACTGGGCTGGAAAATTTAAATATGAATATTTGTTTTTTATTTAACCAAAATAAAAATTATCCTATTCAAAAAAAATTATGATTCTGTGAAATTCAAGTTACCACAATATTTTTAATTTGTCACTTCCTGCTTTTCATTTTCAGTATAAGCTAAATATAGCTTTTTATGAATTAGACCAAGATACTCGAATTCTGATGTAGCATTTCGTTTCTGTAAAATTGATTTACTGCATTTCTAACACAGTTTCAAATTTTTTACCACTTGAAGGTCTACGGTAGTAACTTTTGTACTGGTTACTTTGACTTTTTAAGGGATTGAAATAAAAAACATATTTCAAAATAAAATAAACTTTTAAGGATGGCACTTTGATAATAAGAAAAGATATAGCAAAACCAAAAACCAAATCTTATTCTAAAAATTTTGTAGATATTCTTACAACAGTTGTTTATTTGAAAGAAAAAAGTTTTGCAACAAAGTAAACAAAGAACCTTTTTTAAAAAAAAGAAAAGCAGCAAGTGAACACATCCTCTTAACAAATAAACGAGAGATGTGAAAGATTTGGGAGAGTAAGGTTGAAGTGTTGTTGGATGAAGCTGGAAGGTGTGTGTTTTTTAACGAAACACTCTTTCAGCTTTGACTCATTTATTTTGAAAAGCTGAAAAAACAATTTTAACGATTCCTATTTTTCATTTATATAATTTTTTTACCATCATATTCATAATATATTATTAACAAAAATTAGTCTCCTTCGAAAGTAAGTATTCTTCTTTACAATATTTAAAGAAAACTTTTTGATTTATCTAAATTTATCAAAATTTTCAGGGAGCTAATCTTATATTAAAGTCGTCGAAAAAATGAATAAATTTGGTAATTATGTTCAAGTGAAGCTACCAGTAGAAGAAAAAACAAAAGAACAAGAAGATGCCGAAGTCAGAGAAAGCTTTCTTGCATTTGTTAGAAAATTTTTTGACGTTAAAAATGTTAAACCTGCAGATCTTAAAGCTAAAATTTTAAAAATGCATATTTACATGTGCAAGCTAGAAGGCGAGAAATATGATTTGGAAAAACATTTGGAACTTCAAAAAGATTTTGTTTGTTTATGTTGAAGTTTTAACAGGTAAAATAATAGTGGTTATTGTAGATAAAAGAAGCAAAAGAAAAGTTGCGTGCTTATGATCCTGACTTTGATGACAAAAGGCGTTCCAAAGTTCAAGTTGTCAAACAATATGATCGACAAGTGGATCGCCGAAATTATAGTGAAAGAAGGAAAATCTTTGAAAAGGTAAGAACACTTACATGCTATTTAAGTTTTATTTTTACAAAAAATTTTTCACTATAAAAATGATACCTGTGTTTTCGTTAAAATTCAAAAATCCATTCCAAAATCTTTCTGTAATAAAAGACGTTATAAACGAAACTTTTGTGTTTCTTGAGTTGTTAATCATTAACTGTTAATAATGAATTAAATTAATCAGTGCCATTGGCATTTTTAAGTAGTTTAAAAGTGCTGTTAGCCAAATACGCCTTTTCAGTTTAATACGATGAAAAGCGGTACAAGATTAGCAAGCTGATCGCCACAAAATCCAAATGATTTTTTAAAATTAATTTTTACAGGGACCTGAGCTGGCTGAGAACGCGAAAACATTGAATGGACAAATGCCAAATAAAACAATTTTTCAACGACGTGTACCATAAAGACATGGAGTTTATTTAATCTTGATTTTTGATGATTAACGTTTACGCGAAACTGATATCTAAATAAAAAAATTTTTAATTTTTATCATTTTAAAACTGAATAATACAAAGTAACAACGCTTATAAAACCTTTGTGTTAATCCTATACCAGATTTGGTGTGATCAGAATGATACAATGAAAGTGACCCAGATTGTCATAAATTGGGATAAAAATTTGAAACTCATTTGAGTGCATTGTTTTTCGTCAAAAAATCTTTAATATGTTACCATTCGTTTCGGTAGAAAACATTGCCCTCTCAAAATTTGCATTAGACCTGTATCTACAGCGGCAATAAATCAAAGGCTTTCTCTCTCAGGACATGTATTTGCCTATATTGAAAAATAATCCTGGATTCTGTTTTGATAAATACAGATAAATAATTTTGTTTTTTGCTGATTACTCTTTTGAAGTTTTTTTATTTTATAAAAATATATGCTTGCTTTAATCATATTTAAATTCCAAAACTTTTTAATAAATGTAATTTGCTTTATTACTCTTATAAATTTTTTGCCCTTTCTGTTCTATTCAATTAAGTTAATAATAATTGATGTTTAATCCTTTGGAGTAGCCAAATAAGTTTATAAAAGCGATATAAATATCATTGTAAAAAACTGCATTTCTTTGAAAATGCCTGACATTACTGGCATAGAAGAGTATTCGGCCTATACTTCTCTTGCAAACACTGTTATAATTTTAATATTATCACTTGTATCACTAAAATTCACTACTAAAGTTTTATTTATCAAAACTTTTCGAACTAATGCTCAAAACCTTTCACCAGTTATTACTTGTTACTTTGTCTTTTTAACTTTCTGGTGTTCAGCTATGGTAGTTGACAGCCTTTATTATTTGCTTTTATGGCGACCATATGGTTTTCCTCACAATGGCACATTACTATATTTTTTCGGCATATTTCCATGGTTCTGTCTATACGTAAACCCAGCTGTTGATTTATTTTTAGGCTTTGATCGATGTTTAGCTGTACTATTTCCACTACAGCATAGCATAAGAACAAAATATTTCATCACATTCGTTATGGTACTTTCCATGCCGTTACTTATTGTCATAGGATTTGATGTAAAAGTTTTAATTTCAATGTGCTCAGAAAAAGCTATTGCGCAATGCAAAAGTTTTACATGTGTGATTCTTTACCACAGCAATCTTTACAATATGATACTTCGATTTGCCCTTACAGTTTGCAATGCTTTTAGCGGCATAATTTTAATTATTCTACTAAAATGTTACCACAAGCTTCAGAATGCTGCTATTAGAAATGCAACAAAAGCTGTTGTTGTTATTGTTGGGTTTACAATGTTATGTGATGTAATACCAAATATAATTGCAATGCTATTTGTTGATGTAAGTGTTTTTTCGAAATTGTTATGAAAAATTTAAGTAATTTATTTCAGTTTATATTATTAGTTATTAAATATGTTGGTACTTTTGCTGCTACTCTCAATGCCGTTAATTTGTGTTTTTGCTCAGCATATTATTCTAAAACTATTTGCAAATCTTTCCACAAAGACCAGCATACCGATAAAGTAGCTAATTCCTTAGTACAAAAATTTTAACATTTGCTTTATTAAATTGTTTTAAGAAGCGTTTAAAGATTGATAAATGCAGAAACTGTGATTTATTATTGTAAACTAAAAGTTATAAAAATTTACGTCTATAATTAATTTAATGTACTTTAATTTGATGAACTTGTAGTTGAATAAACTTACTATCATCCGATATAAGAAAAAAGTAAATATGCGCCTTTTAAGGGTCCGTGATAAACAACCAGTGTTACCGAAACGCCGGCGTCAAGGCGTCGAGGTTTTTGGAAAATCGGTAACACTGTAAACAACGTAAAATCGAGGTCGACGTTAAAACTATACTTAAATTAATTTGTTGTTCGAAAAATTCTTTAGTTTAATTTAATTCACTGTATTATGTATATTATTATTTATGTATAGTTGTATTTATTTATTAATCGTATGTGTTAGGAAATTGCAAATAAATGATAGTGGTGACATAGGTTTTTGTTTTTTCTTTAAAAATATTTTTTTAGTACTAATCTATAGAAAAATTTCTGAAATTAAATACCACATGTCTTTGGAATGTTTTCTTTCCCTGATAGCTACATCTCTGATGAAAAGACTGTTTAAGAAGTGAAAGAAAAACATTTGTCATCAAAATCGTCAAACAATGATTTTTACAAAAACAATCAAAATCTGTTTTTTTTTGAAACAATATAAGAATAACAAAAAGTGTCACCTCGTGCAGATTTGTCACCAACCTTTTATTGTTGTCTAAAATTCGTCATCTAGTTATTTTTCATTGATGCTACTGAAGATTTCATTATCATGATTTCAAATTAAATTGGCAATAATATTACACTAATGAAAATGAAATTTGACATTTGTACACTTGAATTATACAGATGTCATCGATGTCCGATTTTTCTTATGATGTAATGAAAATTTTATCCTCTATCACCTACGATAATCACCAAATATGGATCCGATTATTGGTGGCACTAAAATATTTTTTTTTTTTTTTTTTTTTTTATAGAGGTGTGTCAGAATGACAGTCGATACTCCTTCCTTCAGCTAATATTGGATGATGACACAGTCATCAACTGATAACAAAACTCCACCTTAAAAGGCGCAGCTTTCCTAATTTTCCTGCATTCGATCTAACCGTATAAATACTGTCATTTTTATTAGCTTTGTGATTCAGTTTTCAATACTTTGAGTTTTTCATTTTGTCTTATTGTACCCTTACTAAAATGCATGGAATTATTGCTAGTTTGGTATTGCTGCTTTCTGCTGCTGCAGTTTTTGCAGAAACATCTTTCAATCATGAAACTTTTAAGCAGCTAGTTTCATCTAGTTATTCAAAAGTTACACCATTAAGTAAGTTTTTTTGGTGTATTCTGAGAGTTTGAAATCGAAAAAATAGCATTTACCCAGAAAACGGAGTTTAACTTTTTCAAGCATAAGACGCTTTTTTTAAATCCATGAAACAGTTTAAAAAGACACAAAAATATTTAATCACCGTTTGCTTAAAAATAAACTTGCAAAACAATTTTTAGATGCTGCATCCTGCAGTAACCTGCAGTATGACATAGATAACAAATGCCATTTAAGTTATGGTGCCAGCTGCAAGTATGTTTATTACAAATACCTTAAAGCACATTTCAAAAACTCTTTTAAATTTCAGAGAAGCACAAGATTATGTTAATTGTGCAGTTGGATATGTAAACTAAGATTGTGGATATGATCAAATTGCAGAATTTTGTAGAGGTTTTTATCAAGGAATTAGTCAATACAATATTCCCTGCACTCTTTCATGTAATTCAGCTAGCTCATTCATCATCTACAGCTGCATTGGAGCAGTTTTATTATACAAAATGTTTTTTGAAAAATTTGTTTTTGCTTTTTAAAATTTTATTTAAACTAATTGTGGTATAATTTATATCACATGAAAGCGGTTTTTAATTTCTTGTTAAAATAAATTAAAGACAAATACCTTTAACTCGTCGTAACTTTTGTTGCATTACCAATATTAAACTTAATATTTTTGTGCTAAGGCTCTGCATAATTCGAATTTTTATTGGTATGAATACCTTCAACAATTGAAAAAAGCAAATCTGTTAGTCATCAAATAAAGTTTTTGACCACATTTTTAAATGATTGCTGAAGAGAAGACCTTTTTATTAGCGTTTAGTAAGATGTGAGTAATAGGGTGAAGCCTTGCTTGCTTTGTTAACCGTGTTAGCTCTCTTTTGAATGAAAATTTTTTATGTTGTTAACAAAAGTTGAAAAGTTTAGTCTTCAATATAAATTCATGAGCAACAGAAAACGGTCGTTAGAAAAAAATGAAATGTAAGAAATAAAACACATTTAGCTAAAAGTGCACAATGCAGCGATATACTAAAATCAAAAAAAATTAAAGTTTTTTAATGAAAAGCAATAATTATGCTTTTTTTTTATTTATTTTTTGCTTGAAAAAATTTTCGTAGTTTGTTTTGATAATCAGAAAAGTCGTAATTCAACCTTTTTAATGAAAAATCTAATATAAGATTTTTTTTAATAATTTTTTTATTTCCAATTTTTGCAAAAAAACATTTGTTCTTTACTAACAATTGTAAATAAGCTTTACTTGTATTTTTTTAAAAATTTTTTTCATTCAAAGCACAGAGTGTGAAAAAAAATCGGTGGTCAAAAAAGATCAGTAAACAAGGTGGTTCTTTTTTTGCAGTTTTACAAAGAAAGAAGAAATTACACTATAAAAAATATTTGTTATCAGAGATTATGATCCATATTTTATGAAAATGAAAAATTTAATATTAGATTTTTTTAAAAACACTGCCTTAAATACTAAAAAGAAAATCATGATTGTGTAAAGAGAATCATTTTTTTCACTTCCAATTTTTGCAAAAAAACATTTGTAATAAAGTTTACTTGCATTTATTTTTTTTATATTTTCATTCAAAGCACAATGTGTGAAAAAAAATCGGTGGTCAAAAAAATCAATGAACAAGATGGTTGTTTTTTTCTTGCAGTTTCACAAAGAAAGACGAAATTACACTATAAAAAATAGTTTTAGTGGTCATTAAACGAGGGGAACGTGATTGACTACTTTGATTTGTTTCATTGATAACTTCTGTTTATTTGTTTTAAAAATATTTCTTAACAAAGATTACATGTTCCTAATGTTATGCTTGATAAGAAAGGTCGCATTAGCAAGGCTTATGGACGAATCCGTGGCGACATGAAGGTACAAGGAACTTCAGTAACATCAAAAATGAGAAGTCTTCTACGAAGTGATTGTTTACCCTCTGACGATATCGGCCATATAATTCCTAAAATTTGGGGTGGAAGTGGCATGCATCCTCACAATCTATTTCCACAAAATTCAATGGTATGTTTTTAAACAATTTTTAAAACTATGGCTTTTGAAATTTCAGAATAATAGAGCTTCAGCATGGGTTGAAAGGGATTTAGCTAAAAAGTTGGCTAAAGATGAGAATGGCTTTATTACATTTTGCATAACTTTTACTCATGATGATAGTGAAGACAACGAAGTAAGAATTAAAAGACGTCCATCACGCTATCATGCCAGAACAAAATGGCGGAATTTTGAAGAAAGTAGTCAATATTCTTATGAAGACAATAACTGGACTACTGATGCCTCAAAGGCTGATAATTGGACTACTGATGTCTCAAAGGCTGCCAAAGTTGCTGGAAGTGTCGCAAAAGCAGGTTCGAGTGGCTTAAAAGGAGCAGCCCCAGCTCTTCGAGGTGTTTCTAGTGTTGCGGTGCCAGTTGCAGCAGTTTTTGATGTTGTAAACATTTGTAAAGCTGCAAAAACGGGTGATCCTGGAAAAGTTGTTGAAACGACAGTCGAAGCTGGAGCAGGATGGGGTGGTGCTTATGGTGGTGCATCTGCTGGTGCTGCTATTGGAACTGGTAACTCTCATGTTTGTGTTACCAGTTCCAATTAATGATATTAAATATTTTTAAGCACTTGGTCCAGTTGGTACAGTGGCCGGTGGAGCTATCGGAGCTATAGCAGGAAGTATTGCTGCCAGTAAAGTTGCCAAAATGTTATTTAAATAAATAACAACTACTCAAATTGTCAATATTTTTATTTTATTTAAGTTTTTTGTTAGTTTAAAGACAAGTATGAATAATAAAGTGAAACCTTGTTTGCTTTGGCTGCCATGTTAATGCCAAGAATTTTGATTTGATTTCATAAGTTGAACAGGTTAGTCATAATGACGCTCATATATCAAAAATTAAGGATAAAAATAAATGGCTAAACAAAAATTTAAAAGATGATATTCAGTAAATGAAAAAGGTTAAGCTAACAGTCCTCCATAAAGATAAAAGCGAAAAATGGATTTTTTTAGAAAGACCTTTTTTGATCGATATTTAATACAAAAGAGACGACTTAGCTGCCACTGAAATGCTAAAAAGAAATTCATTCATTATAATTTAAAATACTTTCCAATAGCACTCCCTCAAAGCGACAATAAAAGTTTCTGATGTCGGCTAAAAATAGATTGATAATGCAGCACGCTCCTATCTAACAACATTTTTTGTGGTTGCATTGGGTATTGTTAGGCAATGGCATATTTCTTTCCTAGTCATCATATTAAAAATAGATTTCTGTTTGTCAGTCATCCTTCTTTGAGAGCAAACTTTTTCAATAGGAGAGAAAAACGGTTGTCTGTACATATTAATCTTATTGATTGAAAGGTTTTGCTAACAGTTTTGCAAGGTGTCTTTTTTTCACATTTTTCATTTTTGTGAATTAAAAAAATAAACTATGTCCTGTTTCTTCTGTGATAGCAATTATCACGCTTCACAATATTGTGACATTTATGATACTGATGAATTACGACAAAGAATTTTATTCCAAAAAAATTGTTGCCTTAATTGTTTAGGTTTATTGAACGCCAGCTATCATTGTGAAAAATGTAAACACAATCGAAAATGCTTTATATGCTTTTCTACCGTACATGTAACAATATATTGCCCAGATCGTTTCAAGGGTAATTTTTATTAACAAGAGAACTTTTTTCCAAAAATTTTTTTAGGGCCAAAAATGTTTCTTCCAAAAATTGATGAACATTTATTATTTCGTTTTGCACAATTTTTGAATGTCGAAGAAAAATGGATACTACCATCATTACATCCAAATTTCTTTCATGCATTTAAAACACCTATCAAAGTTGGTTGTGCTGAAATTTGTTATTATTCAAATTTGCAAGATTATTTGGGTTATGATTTAATTGTAGTGGACAGGGGTATTGTGCCGAAAAATGCAAATTTTTCAGAAATTGTTAACATTTCTTCTTCTATTAATTCACCGATTTTTTTTATTAAAAGTTTAGAGATTTGTTGTAAAGAAATTTTTACCAATGAATTTTTGATGCTTTTATCACCAAAAACTGTTACTTTAAAATGCGGCTTTACAATTTTTCAACCCAAGTTGAATTTTCGTGAAATTCTCGAACAAGCGCCTTATCTTGAAGATATTGAAATTGATCAAACAAATACCAATGTTGAAAATTCATGGCCTAATGATATTCTTCATCTCAAAAAAGATAGTTTGCGATTATTGAATATATCAATTCCAGATATTAATTTTGATACAGAAAGCTTAATCGCTTTGTTCAAGGTAAGAAATTTTCATATAACAATCATTTACAAAGAGCTGCTTCAAAGTGCCATCCTGATTTGCAAAATATTATTTTCGTAAACATTTTTGAAGCGGTGCCTCGTTAGCTAAAATTTTTTTTAATTCTTTTTTATTTCAGAAAAAATCTGTTAAAATTTTTCTTTTTATTTGTGTAACAGAGTATGTTGGTATAACGAATGGCATGAAAGATATTAGACAGAAGCTTCCACAATGCTTTGTTTCTCGATTACAATGGCAAAATGATGCAAGACTTATGTTTGTATTTGGACATCCAACTTTGTGTAGCAATTATTACGATAGTTATGCATTTAGTCATGCATTAGCAATGATTTAAAATTTGTTATTTGTAATAAAAATTATTGCATACTTTTTTTTATAATTATAAAAAGCACAGTGTGTTTTTTTTTCATAATATTGAATTTTTGTTACAATAACATATATATTTTTTTGTATTTTGAATAAATTTATTGTTTTGTAGTCTTTGCATTTTAATTCTAATTTTTTTAAAGAAAGAAATATTAAGTTACACAGTTTCCCTCCTAACTTTTGATGTAATAAGTAAAGTATTATGTTTAATTTTTAGAAATGATTGTAGTTTGAGTTGAGAGCTTTGGAGTAATTCTGTTTGAAGAAAAATTGGTATGTTGAATTCTAACAGTAGTTTTTAGCTTTCTGAATGCTCGAGAATAAATGTATATGCAAATAGTAAAGTTACACATCATCAAAGTGTTACCATAAGGGCCAAGGTATAGATTTGGTGGGGTACCTGTTACCTAAAAAATATGAATGGGCTTTAAAATAATAGTGCCCCAAAAAACGGTACCAAAAAAATTAAGGTACCCGAAAGTGACGGTTACTGTTTGGTTGGAAGGTATATCCATGTACACTTCAGTACATAACGGGATACAAAAAAATACTTACAATTCGAACACCTTCATTTACTAAAGCTGGTAACAAATCAAAGCAAGTCGTTAATGCAATAATCAAATAAGCAGTTTTGTTGATACTTTTAAGATGGCGTTGTTTATGTTGAAATTTTTTGTGAATCAATAACGCTAAAATAATTCCAACCAAAATGCATGAAATAGAAAAAATTGGATTTGTAGTGACTGTGCCTTTATCCGAAGCCACAACAAACATACAACTAAAAAATCGACAAGTTGTTACAGTTCTGGATGGAAAGATTTTAAGAATTCCAGATATTATAACAAGACTGACGGCACCTAAAAAATTATGCAAATTTTGATTTTTCGAAAACTGAGTTGCTAACCATTGATTAAATAAGCTAGTCCACCTAATAGAATCCATTTTTTCCAATTTTTGTTATATTTTAATGGAAATGCAATTGCTAAGCATCGATCAATTCCAAGGCAAGTTTCAATCAACGAACAACAATATATCATTAACCATGGTGGAAATCCAAAAAGATATAAAATTTGAGCATTGTATTTTACATAATTTAATCAAAAAATAATTAAATACATTGAATTAATTGTTGAAAAAATATTACAAATAAAAATATAAATAAAATAAAAGATTAATAGATGCGAACACCGCTTTGCTTTTGTAAAATGAATACGGTGAAATAAAATTGAAGATGAAAATTTGATTGACAAAAGTGAGGAGCATAAAACTATGAGATAATGAAAAAGTGTGATAAAAGCCAATGAATCCATTTTCTTTGAGAGTGTAAGAAAATAGACTAAAAATATGGAATCCAGTTAGACATGGATGAAAAAAAAAGCAAAAAAAAATTTTAAAATTTTGTTTGCAGAATAACAATTTTGGCGCCTTTTGGCGAAGTAGTCCAAATGCGAAACTTTTATGTTTCAGTATAATTTTGTACATGGCCTTTTTACTGTCAATATAAAACTCATATAACCTAAAAGCAATGACTCACCAGCGTTTTTTCAAATAACAAAAAACTTTCAACAACTAAAAATTGAAAATTCAAAGAAAAAGGAACTGCAGCAATTAAACTTAAATTTATTTTATTTTCAATTATTACACTGTTAACTAAACCAATTAAAGGACAAGGAAGCAAAAAAATGCGCAAAACGCTTAATTTTAATTCAAACACACAACTTCCGTTGTTTAAGTTAAAATTTTAACTGCGCTACAAAAATATATAACTTGCTTGTATTTAAAAAGCCATAATTAATTGTTTTAACAAAGAAAACGTGCTGAAATAAAAAAGTAAATTATTAGTGTAAAAACACAATATTTTCTTAACCGTAAAAATGCAATGCGAAAATAGGTTTATTATAGCTTTACAAACCAATTATTTTTGACTTTTAGATGTTACCGTTTGAATGGAATATGCAAAATCTGTGCAAACTAATAAAAAAAGTTAAGAATATTCGTTTGACGAAAGCAGAAAATTATAGAGTTTAAACGTTTGAAGACTGTTAAAATGTCAAACTACAAATGGCTCTTTGCACGTTTTAAAATGTCTCAAACTAGTAGGATTTCGATATGCATGAAACAAACAATTCAACCTAAAATAGCTCTTCTTCAATCATTAAATATCAATTTATGTTTTTTTTTAGTTAATTAGGAATCGAGTGTATCTCCCAAATCTAATAACCATTTAAAAACATGTCAGTGAAGTAAATAGAAAGAACTTTTTGACGTTACACTTGTTTTATTGGAAGTGTCCTTTTTTCACAAATGTTTTGACTGGTATTTTAACTTTAAAAATTTTGCATTTGAAGCATCTAAAAATGCATGAATTTGTTTCAAATTTGTTGTTATTATTGGCTATTTGTGCTCATGCCGTTTTCGGTGAATCTTTGTTTAATAAAAAACTTTCAAAGAACTTGTTTCATTTACAGCTCAAAGCAAATGACATTTTTGAGTAAGTTTTAAATGTGTTTTTTAACTACTTGGCTATCACAGCTCTAATGTAAACTTCGAACAATATTTTATAAATGCAAAAACAAAATATAAAAAAAATACAGTCGTTGACAAAGACAGATAATAACAACTACAAAAGCGCATATTTTGTGATGAAATTTAACAGACGCAATAAAGTTAACTTCAATAATGAGAAAAGTAAGGAACTTTCAAACATGGTTTTTCAAGGATTCTTTTCTTAACATTTTCCATTGTTTCCTTAACAGCATTGGGAAGACAACTGTGATAATCAAATGTAACTTCAATTGTTTCATTATTCTAAAAATTTGCGATTAATTTTTTTATAATATAGCACTACAAACAAACCATAAGAAAATCAACAAATAATGAAAAATCAATACAATATGCATATGCACTGAAACTTAAACTTCTCATATTTTTAAATGACATAAGATGTTCTATCATTTTTGTAGCAGAAACTTTATCAAAGAGAGGCGGAGATTGTTGTTTATAGGCATCGCTAAAATGTAAAAGAAATTAAATATTTGTCTCTCGATATTAACAAGGGAGTTTGTCCAAGTGTAACCTTTGATATGGCAAGTCCAGCTCCGACATTGCCCTGGAGGAGCTGCCCGAAGCCTTAAATTTGTCGGGGATGAAAATCGGGGGGACTAAATTAGAAGAAGCGGAATATTTAAAAAAGCGGGGCACAGGGTGGTGGCGGATTTTGAAATTTAGGTTATCTATGTTGTTTAACAGCGTAAGAATAAGCAATTTAAAAAAAAAGTAGCAGACGATATCGTGTGAGAATGATATTTCTTTTCGTGGTTTGCTAATAACTAGCATTAATGCAACTGAATATTTAAGGAATCGCATGGAAAAGTGCCCTATCTCAAATTTCACAATACAGTAGGGACGTTGTCAATTAAAAAAAACAACTCACAATTCTAATGATTCAAGATTATGCATATTTTCAATAAGCTTATCAAATGGAACAATCGTATTATCATCATCATTAATAATAAAAACTCTATAAAATTCAAGCTTTTTTATGGTCCCAGAAGATGTTAGCTTTTTATAGTCATTCCATGAAAAGTTTTTACGACCAAGGTACAATGATTGAAGTTCAAATTTTTGAATTTTCGGAATCA
This sequence comes from Panagrolaimus sp. LJ2400, assembly GCA_024447215.1. Taxonomy (NCBI): domain Eukaryota; kingdom Metazoa; phylum Nematoda; class Chromadorea; order Rhabditida; family Panagrolaimidae; genus Panagrolaimus; species Panagrolaimus sp. LJ2400. The sequence continues at coordinate 362,357 of JAMRYA010000033.1, forward strand.
ATGGTTCTGCAAGACCAGAACTTTGTTCACTAAATAAATCATATATCCAAAACTTTGAAAAAAACGAAAATTGATTGTATTTTTTTCCATCAGCATAATATTCTGAACCAAAATAATCAACTAACACGCGTTCAACAGGAAGAATAGAAGATTTCGAGTAAAAGTATTTGCATGTTTGAATTAATTTTTTCCAAACTTTTCCAGATTTTGGGTTTTTAATTATATACCGAATAATTGGAGAAGAAATTGAAAAATTTTGAGGATATGGTTTTTCATAAATTAGATTGGAAGCAGATGTTGAGATTGTGGATGCAGCTGGTGTACGGTTACCCATGATGCAATGTCTAAAAAATTAAGTCTTTTTATTCTAATATAAAAAAAATCAACCGGAGCTATTTTTTTAGAAAAACGTAACTCAGGATGCTTGGTTATTCTTAGAATTTTTCCTTGGCCTCGAACACCGCTGTTTTCTTCGAGTTTGCACGACTAAGGCTGACAAATTGATGTTGATTTGCTACTATGTAGACTTATTTTGCCCTGATATATCTCGTAGAGATTTTTTTGAGTGTTTGAGTGTTTTCAAGATTTTTTAAAGTAAGCTTAAGTTTGCATTTTTTTAAAAATGGTTGTGAGAGAATATATCCCAGGTAGCCAGCCCCCTCAGAGAAAAACCTTAATGCCTTTTTTTTGCAATTTTTGGGATTATTTTAATTATTGGTTTTTTAAAAAACAAAGCAGCAAATTGGTTCATTCACCCAAAGAGATGTCATGAATAATGCTACAAATTTTATCCAGTCAGTCTTTTTAAAACTTTTGTGAAACTTATTCACAGCATTTGGTTAATAATCAAGTAAACTTGCATAAACTAATATGTCACTCTCATTTATATGAAATTTTTACGATATTAACTAGACTTTTTTAAAAAAACGTTAAAATCAGTTGTAACAAAAATATTGCATTCCCGAAAATCAAAAAGCAACCCCCTCAATTTTAACACAAAAGTTTGTACAATGACCTTTTGATTTACATAAATTTTAATCCACACTGTTTTTTAACCTTGCAATTACATACGACTTAGATTTTTGAGTGGGAGAAACGTTTGTAAAAAAATAAAATTTCAGCTCATTTTTGAAATTAATTCATGCAATTTTACACGTTTAATAAAACTGTTCCGCATTAAAAAAAGTATAAAAGGAAAGAAGAAAATCAAAAAATCATATCATTTTCAAGTAAAGTTTACTTAAAGATAGATTCAATAAAATGAATCGAATTCTCTTCATTCAATCGATTCTTGTTTTTTCTATTGTTTTTGGGCAATCTTCAACAACATCATGTTCAAATAGTAATTTATTAATGACTCCAGCACTTCGTCAACAAGTATTAGATGTATTGAATGAAGCTCGCAATAAACTTGAAACAGGGCAACTTTTACTCAGTAATGGAAAATATGCCCTTCAAGCGGAAGCACTATCTCCCCTAACATGGGATTGTGTAATGGAAGAGCGAATGGTTGAATGGTGGGAAGACAGTTGTGATGGTGTACAGATGATTCCGGAATCTTCAAATGGCACATGGTTTTTATAATAGAATGAACGATGATAATGTTGATACGCTTGTCAGCGACATGTTAGCAAATCAACCCTATTTAAGTGGATCCCTTTATGCACAACTTTCAAGACATAATCTTTATGTTGGGCCAATCTCATATTTAATGAATCATATTATTACACTTTCGGATCCTGGTTAAATAATAATAATAATAATATGGCACAAAACATGTTAAATTGGTGGACTGAATTAGGCACTGAATTCTTTGATCATAATCCAAGCTTTAATTTCCTTTATTCAAATGCTCCTCCACCATATTCTACCACATATCCTGCAGCATTCACTTTAAGCGATAAAGCAGAAACAATTGCATGCTACAATTACGATTGCTTTGGTTCTTATCCAAATTTCACATTTCATTTAATTTGTCGTGTAAAACCTTCTCTTCAACTCACCGACAATTTATATCTTATTTAAATTGCTTTCATTAATCAAATGAAACTTGTGTTGTTGCATTAAGATAAGATTAAATCTAATTTACATTGTTTAAAATAATAAAAACACAATTAGCTTTTTAACATAAATTGTTGAAATTATTGGACTCATTTTTAGCATGTATCCAGGATTCCAATAATTTGAAATGTTAAATTTTGTTTTTAGCCTTTTTTTTTATTTTAAAAAAGAAAGATATTTATTTCCAAGTTAGTGTAACAGTAATTATTATAATTACTTCACTTTACAACTCTTTGGTGGTTCCGCTGTAGCTTTGGTGCCAGTTGGTTTTGGATTTTTAACAGTTGGAATGTCGTCCATATGAATTGTTTCCATGCCAATTGGAACTTGGGTCGTTGAAGCAGTTGTTGTTGTAGTGGTTGTTGAAGTAGTGGTTGTCGGGCAATTAGTTCTTTCAATTCTAACTGGTTCTTTTTTACAAGGCAGTGAAATGATATTTGGATCTGCAATAGTATCATGCCAACCATCTCTATGAGCTACAAGTCTTTCAACTTGTCCTGGTACGTCGTTGTAAGGTTGTTGATGAGGAGAGCCATGACCTGGTGGAGACCAATCCGTAAAATTCAAGGGTGAGCCATCTATCCATCTGAAACATTCTTTATCTTAAAAATTATATGAAGTGTTGAAAAAAATGTCTTCTTTGTAAATTTGTATAGCTTTTTTTGGTAAACGCGCTATCAAAAATCTGAGTTTAAAAAGTCCTAAATCTTCAAAATTCCTACCGAAAACTACTAGCATTCCATGGAAGATTTTCAGGAATAATTAATCCCATATAATACACTCCAAACACCCTTCTTGCCCAATCACTTTCTGCTTTGCAGTGAAGAGAAATTGCATGTGAACCTTTCCAATTGTCTTCACAGACATGTGTAACACCCCAATAATTACGCTAAAAATTTACATAGTATTTATTTTAAATTGCTATTTTACCCAATGTGGCTTTATTGGATTATATACTCCATAGCAATACCATTTTCCACACCATTTACTTGGAATCCAAAACCATTCACATATTGCTCGTTCAGTACATGGTAATATAAATTTAACATGCAGAATAGCGAAAATAAAAATACTTTTTAACATAATTGTAGTCAACATTTGTAAAATGAGGCTTGCTTAAAAGCGTAAAAAAACTTTGTTGTCAAAAATCATCAAAGTTGTGTGAAAAAATATTTTTAATTTTTATTGTTTTTTAAAACAAAACTAAAAACATAACAGCCAAGAAAATAAAACAAAAGTGGGAAAAAATAATTTTGTTGTACAAAATTGATAGCATCTTCATGCTAGCTTCAAAAAAGACATTAAAAATTTTGAATTTAAAAAAATACAAATGCATGAAAAAGTTTAATGGGATTGTTTTCTTAATGTCAAAGCATAAAAGCTCCATAATTGAGAGATATAAAAAAATTTTTTGTAATGTTATCTACCATATATTCCTCAAAGAATATTGTTAACCAACTCGAATCAATACAGCAAAAATGCAGTAAAATTATGTTTTTATAATATGGTAAGACAAAATTTTACTGCATATTATAAAAACAAATTACCTGAAGAAATTCTTTCACAGTTATTTGTTCCATGTTTTGTTGAAACACAATTGAAACACTTTGAACCAGAAGTTAATCTAATATCTAAAGATGGTTGTCCACCAACAAGATAAGAAAACATACGAGACAAAAATTCAATACACCATAAATTTTCTGCTGTCTTTGAATCGCTATTTGATTCTTCGTTCAAAGTATCATGATCTAATTGTTGAGTGCAATGACCGTAGCATTTTTGATATTAAAATAAATTTGTTATTTTTTTGATAGTAAGAACTGAATTGTAGCACAAACTTATGTGATTAATTCCACAAAAACAGCAATTAATTTTGTTAGGCATTATTTTAGTAACTTTTTTGCATAAGAAACTGATGTTTAAAGGGAGTGTCTCAGTTAAGTAAAAAAACCACGACGGACAGTCTCATCACAAAAATGCTTCAGAAGCAGAATCTTAAAATTCTGAAAATACCATCTTTTTTCTCTTTTTTTGGAGATTCCAAAATGGTGTCAACTTAAGAAAACTGTTTGATGTAGCCCGAGATTTAGCTATTTTTCTTTATTTTTTCTTGATTTTGCTTGATTCACGGCGGATGTTTTTTTGCTTGACTGAGACACTCTCTTTGACAGAAAAATAAAGATATCAAATAATGTTTCTTGCTATTTTCACTGTGGTGAACTGTGTTGTCTGGAAATCGATAAATTAATAAAGAAAAAAGGAAATCAAGATGTTTTCTTTTCTGCTGCACATGGCATTAACGCGTGCCACAAAAAGTGTTTTTTTTCTTTTAGGGTAAATATGATGGTGCTGTTGCCAAAACTTGCTGATTGTGGAAAAAATCAAAAGAACAAAAAAAATTTTTTTCTATCAATCTTTTTTGAATAAATGATAAATGTTTTCTAGTTTATAAATTTTTGTAACAAATTAATACAAAATGCTACTTTTTAATGTTTCTTGGCCCGATTTGCAGAACTATGGCCCGATTTTTAAAAAACAGAAGCAGTGTTTAGCAGAGACGCAAAAATTGATATATTAAGTGCTATTTATTTCATTCATATTCCATTAAAACATTCAGTTATTAACGTATTTAAAAAAAACTTTATAATAAAATGCTCCTTTTTTAGTGTTTATTGGAAAAGTGCTACAAACAAAATTACATGTGTTTAACAAAATAACAATAAAAAATAACGGCGGCCTCCTTTAAATTTTTTACAACAAAAATTTTTATTAAATATTTATTTATTCTTTGAGAGTACAAACATTAAATTCTATAGAATACTTTTAAATGTTTTTGTTGAAAAAATGCGAAAATTACAAAAGGCAAGGGAAAAGATTATTAAAAATTAAAAATTTGTGTAAAAATGATGCCATAACATGTTTCTATTATTTTAGCAGAGAAACAACAACACATTTTGATCTATTGGAAAACAAATTACGACGAAGATTATTATTGACTAACAAAACACAAAATGGTGAAATTAGTGATAGTATTTCGGTGGTGCATTGAAGGAAAATTAATGTCAGCGATCCATCATACATTGGAAAAGCAAAAGAATATATCTGGAAATAAGTGTGGAGATATGAAACGATAATCGCTGTAATTAAAAGAAAAACATACCGCTGTAGCAAGGGACAAAATATGCACAATTAAGAATGCAATTGAAACAGTTAAAAGTCGAAATTCTTGTTTGTATTTGCTTGTATTTGATTTAATTAAATTTCCTTTTTTCAACAAAATAAATGCAAAAAAATCAAATGCAAATGCTAAGAAGCATGTGGAAGCAATAATTGTAATATGGACATAAGGTTTACGAAGCTGAAAAAACATCTATAAGCGTCAACGTTATATTCTACAACACATACCCATGGCGCAATGGCTTTAATTCCATCAATAACATATGTATTAAAAATAGGACTGAGTTTAACCGTTCCACCAAAATATAACATCCACGACCACATTAAACCAGGAATTAAAAATGCTATTAAAATAATTACATAAAAATATTTTCCATTCCAAAGAGTACTATAACGAAGAGGAAAGAGAATAGCAGTCAGGCGATTGAATGCCAGCACTACATGAAGGGTTGCTTGAACACCACCAAAAAACATAGTACCAAAATAAAAAATTGTTGCAACAAAATTATATTCTCCGATGGGTTGAAAATATGATAGCTGTGATAGAAGATATCCCATTCTCAAAGAAACAATAGCAAAAAGAATTTCTGCTAAATCCACAAATACCAATATCTTTATAATTCCATAAAATCGTGATTTTAGTTCGCTGCAGTCCTTTTGGGTGAACAAATGAAAGGCAAAATACAAATAAAAAATGAATCCCGGGATTATATAAATTAGGCAATATAATGAAACTGTTTCAACAGATACCATTTTTTTGTTACAAAATATTAAAAGGCAGGTACTTTACTTTATCAACCTTTTTGTTTTTGACTTTCGAATTTTTTTGTATGTAATTTTGTTACCACTTTTGGCACATTGCTTTAAAAATTTAATATGTAGTTAATGCATTTTTAAAAAGGGAAACAAATAAAGTGTAAATAAAGATTAGATTACTACATTTTCTTAAAAATGTGGTAATTGTGTTACCACTTTTGGCACAGTTATAATCATTTTTAAGTGCTTAAAAACATGTGGTAATTTAATAATAACAACAAAAAATTTTTATTTGATAACAATTACATATATCATGACTCAAATAATGTGATACTGTAACAAGAATTCTCCATAAATTACGTTATCGTTTTTTTCGTCATTTTTCATTCCCACCCACGACGTGTGGTATGCAAATATTGCTTTAAACTGACCCTGTAACTGATTAAAAATTTCCTTTACATTTTTCTACATACTCAACGAAGCTCTATTGGATAAGAATTTCATACTAGTTTTCGCATTATTTATGGAATTCAATTCCATTCACTTATCGCTCTTTCAGTATAAATGATATGAATTCTATAATAAAAAAACAAACATTTTTGCTTCAAAAAAGGCTTTGTTGTTATAAAAAATCAGAAATGTAATTAAAAATTTTTTCCAAATTTTATTGTTTATAAAAAAACTCAAAATGTAAAATTCAGTGTAATTTATTAAAGACTGGGACAAGCAATTTTTTCGTACATTTCATAGCATCATAAAAAATCGTTTTGAATAAACAATCAAAAAATAAACAATTTTAAAGAAAATTGTAATATTGTCACTTAAATCGAGGAACCCATTATACCTCTACGTTTGACACAGACAACTGTGTCATTAAATATGCCTTTAGCAATAGAAATAGAGAATTTGGATAATTTTTTATTCAATTTTTCATCGATAACATCATGTTGAAGAAAAACGCTCGCCTTACTCTTTGTTTTCTAAAATAGTTTTTCATTAGTGACATATTTGATTGCAAAAATGATTACTTTAACAATCACAGGCAAACATTCAGGTGCAAACGATATTACATTCTTTATAGAAATTTTAAAATTTCTTAACTTTTTGCAATTTTTCAATAAATCTTTAATCCACAATTTATCCAATTGTATATTCGTTTCATTTAACATTATTCTTTCAACATTTGGTAATAATTTAATTAAATTTGAAAACTTTACTACTGGATTAAATTCAATGCTGGAGCACGCAAGCTCTATAGTTCTTGGAGATAACAGTAAATAAAAACTATCAGCTAAAATTTCTGAACTGGATAAATCAATGCATTTAGCATATACAATAAATGTTTTTGAAGTTAAGAACTTGTATAATCTCTCAGAAAGATATTTTTCTGCTTCTGATTGTAAATCCATGTTCATAATAGATACATTTTCAGTTACCACAATATTTGTGTCCTCAAATATTGGCAAATAATTTTGTAAACCGTTAAGCTCCATTTTTTTAGCCATCAATAATGGGTTCAATAAAAATGTGTTGAAGGCTTCTTGTGTTGAAAATGCGAATAAATATTGTTCTAAGCCATTGAGCACTTCGATAAATCGGAATAATAAATCTTTATCAATCTTTGGGAAGAAAAAATTTGGTACTAAAGATGTAATAATCTCAAAAAACTACTGTCGTATGATTTGTTGTAAAATGATAGCGGACCTAATCCAAAATTTGTTAACAGTTCGGAAATCATGTTAATATAGCTCAACAGAAAAGCCTTTTCTAAAATTACAATATCTTACCTGAACCTTTACAGCTGCTTGTGCCATGCTTATTTGAAAAACATTTAAAACACAGCTGATCTTGAAGAGAAGTTGATGAATTGTTCACTGGTTGATGTGCTCGACATAAACATGAAAAATATTTAAGAAACCATGAATTCTCAGTTGTTATATGAGAAATAGATTTTATCTCGCTATCAGATGTGTCCAAAAAGAATGGCCTGGGATTGCAGTACCGGCAGTTTGTATCATATTTGAAAAAACGTGTTATATCTCTGTCAGTAGGAACAGCAAATGTGCATAAACGGGGGTGATTATTTCCACGAAAACAACAATTTGCTCTTAAAGACATTTTTCAAATAATGTCTGGAACAAAACAAATAACATTCAACAGAGAAATAAGACGACTTGATTAAAGTGCCATTCATGACTTGCCGTTGCGAGCAATATTTTTTTTGTCAAAAAAATCAATAGAAGCGTATGAAAAATAAAGCAAATCAAGATGGTCTGTTCTACATGCCAATAAAGGTTGTCCAAAAAATGTCATTTTCTTTCAGGGTATATAAAAAATTGTTAATGCTTTAATTTTTTGGCAGCAAATAATTTAACAGAACAAATAATTTTTGCTTTCTTATTTGGATACTTTAGTTTTTTCTTGAAAAACAAAAAAAAACACTTTTACAATGTTATTAAATCATTAATTAGATAAAAATACAAGAGTTTAATGATGTATTTTATGGAAGTAAAAATTTGTGCATTGGTAAAAAAAATTGTATTGCTATTTATGAACCAAGCTAATTAAGGGCAATTCTCATCATTTTTTCACTCGCTGTTAAAAGCTTCAGCCATTGACGAACTTTTAAAAAGCTCTTTCATAAATTATTGCTTTTTTTACAATGTCATAAATTTTTAGAATAGTGCTACAAAATAAATTGCAGGTGTTCAAGAAAAATAACATATTTAATATTCTTGAAAAATTTAGCGTTCTGTGAAATAAAAACTTTATCTTTAATATTTTTTGCAGTTAGTTTATTATTATTACTTTTCTTCAAGGTGTTAATGCTGTACTACTGTAAGCTGCTTTAAATTTATAAAAAATAATTTTTGTTGAAAATGTCTGAAATGAATAATTTGACTGAATCAAATGTTTCTTCTTTTCCCGATTATTACCAAAGCAGCTATTCTAACGACTACGGTAACGATGACTATATCTACCAACCGAGCTATCTTATGATTCCGTATATTCAAGTGGACGGATCTCTTGAATGTAATGTCAATGGCTTAAATGCTACTGTACAATCATATTTTCAATGCTTTCTTTTTCGTTTGCCATTTTGGTTAGAAACTGTTGGAATTGGATTTTTATGTTGGGGATTGGTGATTCCTGTAATTGCAATATCACTCTTTGGAAATATTAAAGAACAATATCGTTGGTTTATTCTTAATCAAGCACTATGGGATATCTTTATGACATATGATTTTCAATGTGATAAACCAACACATTATTGGTTTCAAGGCATTACAGAGGATTTACAAGTGCTATTTAATCAAGGTGATAAAAATTGTTATTATTATGTCTATGATGGAAATATGAATATAATCCTTGGTTTACATACAAAGCTTCTGAGATTTCTACTATTTTCACCGCTGTTTTTGTTAACCTTTTCACGATTTATCTGCTTATATTTTCATCACTTTTATCAACGACATAGCAGTACTGCTAAAATTATTGCATTTATTATAATTTTTAATATATTTTTTATGTTTTTAATTACCATTCGAACAACATATGCTTTTGTTATTGATGAAGCGAGGCGAAGTAGAGAAAATGATGATTCAATGCGAAAATGTCATTACTCCAATTGTCCAGGATATCCAATCCCTGTTTGCAATCAAACAGCGATTGACGAATGTTTATCGAAAATTCCGGTGATTGATCCATTTTGGCCAGCTTTCTTAACAATTTTTGAATACGCAATTCCTTCAATAACCCTACTACTTACAATAACATTCTCATGTGCTATGATGTACAAAGTTGGAAAACAACTTAAATTTCAAGCTAAACAACAAAATTCTGCAGCACTTAACTCTACCATCCGAATTACTGTAATCTGTTTCATCCAAACTTTTACAATTACTTTAATGTTTCTCCTTACTCTTGTTCAAAACCTCCGCGACATCGCCCCCTTCACTTTCAACATTGGTGAATATGGTATTGAAAAACTCTATAAAGAAATTATTCCTTTACTTTTTGAAGCACCATTTGTTCGATCATTTAATCAAATTCGAATTTTTACCGATAACTTAATTGTGCTGTTGGTTTTGAATGGATATCGAAAAAGTTGTCGAAATTTTATTATAACTGTTTTTAAAATTGCAAAGAATCCAAGCAAGATTATGAATATTCAAGAAATTACAAGAATGTCGACATCGTCTACAAGGATTACTGTTATCAGTAGCAGGAATACAAGTCGAAAATTTTAAACGTTGTTATTGTTGTTATCCTAATTTCAGAGAACATGTTGAATAAATTAATTTAAAAACAAAAAATATCTTTGGTGACGCATTCATTTTTTTCTACGTGTTAGTATACTGTATTTTTTTTGTCTTGGTCATTGCCAGCTGACAGCTGTTAATATATACTTTTACAGTTTTCTTGAAATTGCATATTAAAATTGTTGTTTAAAAAAGCGCAAATAATTGGAAGGTAAAAGTTTAACACCTGTTATTTGTTTTTCACAAAAAGGATAACACTTAAAAATAATATTTCATGTGATGTATGGTATCATGATTCTGTGAAAAGACAAAAATTTTCATCATGTAATAAACCCCCGCCCTTGTTAATTAAGTTTTGATCAACAAAAATAGGTTTAAAATGTAAGCATTTTTGCTGCGATGCCACGGAGATGCATTCTATGCTAAAACACTATAAAATGGAAGGCAGCAAGCAACTGTTTATTGTAGGATTAAAAAAGAGATATAACAAAATCAAATAAATTTTGAGGTTAATAATAATTACATAACGTATACATGAATAGAGTAGTAATAATTCTTTGTCCACATCATAATAGCATTATGACGCTGCATCATTATCTCGAATTTTAGCATAAATCGTTAAATCATCAGCTTCACTGTATGCTAGTTTAATTGAATAGGCTGATAATTCCTTGCTTAATTCAACATTAATATCTTCAGGCTTAATGAATATTTCATATACAAAGCCCACCTTAAAATTAGGTATTTTAAAAGAAGATAAAAAAAAATTTTTTTTTAAAAGTAATGATACCTCACCTTAATAAGAACAGGAAAGTAATCTGGAATAAACATATTAGAATATTTTAAGGTGAACTCGAATTCTATCAAATTTTTACAATACCTCAGCATGTTTCTTTCCATAAATTGTCAAAATTAATGTTTGTTTTTTTAAATATCAATTTTTCGATCTTTGGAACTTTTCTTATAACAGCTGATAGCTTAGTAGCCGACAAAAAATTGACAAAAGAGCATATTAGCACTTCTGTTTTATTCGATAAAAGCAGTAGCAGGTCATTTGCAGAAATCTTTGTATTGAAAATTTCAACATGCACAGCATTTATAACTAATGTTCTCGCAGTGATTAAATTAGATAACTGTTGAAAAAGATATTTTGTTCTCTCTGGTCTTACACATGTTATTTCAATTTTTTCAGTTAACAGAATTTGTATTTTATTAAGAAAAGATGGTAAATAATATCTTTGAACAAAAAATTGCATCTCTCTGGCTACTATTAACGGAATAAGTTGCAAGTAATTAAAATTTTCTTTTGATGAAAATGCAAATGAATATTGTTCACCAACGCTTAACATTTGGGTAAAACGTGGCAATAAATCTCTATCAATATTTGGGATAAACAAAATTGGCGCTAAAAACGTCGGCCGTCTATTAGCACACACTTTTAAAATCATTTACCTGAATAATTTTCATCACAGTATGGAACATTGTATCTTGAATATATACAACTGCGACAGAAATGAGGCCGAAAACTTGTTTCCACTTGTTTACTAGATTTAAAAGAAGAAATACAAGAAAAACGTTTACTTAACCATTTGAATCTTGGCAATTTTTGTTTCATATCTGCAAAGAAGGAGGCAGATGCAGATGACCGCGTAGTAGTAAATGTTGATTTATTTATACAATTTTGGCATGGTATTCGATGTTTGAAAATATTTATTTCTTCGTCTTCAAAATTTGCAAAATACTCATAATAATGTGGCTCTTGACAAAAACAACAATAAACTTTTTTAATCGTTAACATTATTAGAAATAGTTTTCTCAAGCATGTGAGACTTTTTTAACTAACACTTTGATAAAAAAATTTTGTGACTCCTTTTTTTATCTAAAAATCAATAAAAAGTTGAGGTGAAGAAATGTATTGATAAAAATGTTTGTATAATTATTTTGAAATATAAAAAATTTTATTTTTGCAAAAATAGAGTTTTATTTTTATAAGAGTTAAAAATAAAACTTTTATTTGAAAAAAAAATATTATTTTTAGTAAAACTAAAGCTGCATTTTTACAATTATATACTTTTACCTTTGTATTCAAAGAATGATGGACATAGACTTTGCGGAAGTTTTCAAAAGGAGTATAAAAACGTGAGAAATATAATTTGAAGAAAATGCATTGTAAATTATATAACATTAAAGTGTTTATTAAAAATGTCTTAAACCTGAAATAATATTTAAATAGTATTTTAACATACTTCCCAAAAGTTCTTCACAAGAAGCTGCTTTAGAAATGTTGTTAGCTTCTTTAAAACCATGGGAAGATTTAACGCTGCATGAAATCTACAATGAAACATTCCATCATGCTATTGAATCTTTATTTATTATTATCTTTTTCTTTACCACTTTACTTCATCCCATTACTCTGTATATAATTTACACGAAATCCACAAAAGAAATGGCAAAATATAAGTATCTATTAATTTATCATTTTTTCGTAACATATTTTTGTCATCTCAGTATTTTTGTAACAAAACCATGGTTTTTATTTCCGCTACCAATATGCTTTACTAATAGCTATTTTTCATTGCCACCTAAATATTTATATCATTGTTTTGCATTTGGTATTGGGACGTATGTTGCAAGTACACATGCCCTGTTCATGTCATTTACCTATCGAGCAGGTGTTACTTTCATTGATGGATGGATTGCAAAATTTTTTAATAATAATTATCTTTTAATTTTTGGAAATTTTATACTTTTGGCTGTTTCATTGGCATTTTTTACTGGTAAGTGTTTGACACCGCCGTAACTTCGCCGGTGGACGGGATGGAATTCCACCCCACAGATTTTTGAGTTCATGAAAAATAGCACAGGTGAATATTTGTGATTTAAAGCGAAAATTTAAATTTGTACAATTTTTTTTCACACCTAAAAAGGAAAGTGAAAGAAAAAAAAGAGGTGTGAAAAAAAGTTTCTTCGCACCTTGTTTTATTTGTTCTTTTGCTTTTTTTCACAGCCCTAGATCTCAGCTTATACGTTATCTTTTTTTGTGATAATTTGATAGATCGATATGTTTGGATCTTATCTTGACTTTAGCACGGCACTTTAATTAATGAATTTTTAAAAAAGATATTAGATTTTTAAGATTAAGCTCAAAAAGAGAATAGATGAACAATAAAAAAACAATAAAAGAACAAAGGAAAAAATGCGAATGAAAATTTTTCAGACTATCTTTCACTTTCCTTTTTTCTATTAGACGGGTCTGCCGTGTTTGAAAGCAATAAAATAGTTTAAAAAAAAGATATGAGTCGAGCGGCATTGAGGGTCTATGCTTCCACTTTTAACCTTAAGAGTCATAAACATGAAATCATTTTTTTTTAGTTCCAATTTTACTCTCTGCTACTGACATCTCTGTAGTACAAGCAGAATTTATTGCAGAAATTCCAGCGTTGGCTGAGCTTTTCAAGCAATATCCAATCGCATCTGGATTTCATCCAAACTACACTCGTGATTCAATATACATTTTTATTGGAGCTGCAATTTTTTCAATAACAATGGTGCCCTTAACATTTTTCTTCATTCATTTTGTATTTACATATCGAATTAAAAACTTGAAAAAGCTTACATCTGCTGCAACATATAAAATTCATAAAATGTTGTACAAGTTAGACTAAAAGATGTTTATGAAAATACACGTAAAAAATCTTTCAGAGCAATGGTAATTCAAATTCTTGCAACTTTTATACTTTTCATTGGACCATTGACAATTTTTGTTGGGGTATATTTATTTCAGATTAAAAATGGAAGCATTTTTGCAAATATTATTATTAATGTTGGTGGAACTGAAATGATTGCTAATCAAATTATAGTACTCTATTTTATTAGACCGTATCGAGAATTTATTCAAACAAAACTATGGAAATTGTTTTGCAAAAAGCAAAGTGAAATTTTTATAACTCCGAGTACAAAAATTGAAACTAGTGTTGAACCCAATTATTATCTTCATACTCGTAGATAGTAATTTGATGTAATAATTTACAATGTTTAAAATAATAAATGAATTTGTAAAATTTTTTACCCACAATAAGGATGAATGATATCCATAATATTATATCCACCCATATAAAGGGTGAAAGTTACCCCTAATGTTTTTATTGAAAGAAATAACCCCAATTTAAAAATAAAAGGTGTGACATAGCAATGATGAGCATCGTTTATTTGATTCATAATCATTTTTTTCATATTTACTCATAAATCATCATTGATCTTTCCTCATGGGCTCATCTTGGTACCAAAATTGACATCATAAATTCATCTCTCTAATCGAAATTAATCTCTACAAAACACAAAATGAGCTCATGTTCTGTCATATAAAAAATTATTCTGTGAAAAAACACTGTTTGGTCCATTTTAATAACTAACGTAAATTTAGCCATACTCTTATTATAAACATTAATAGTCGCAGTTTTATTAAAAACCGTTTTTAGTTCTGCAAAATAAAAAATGGCCAAACTTTCCATTATTTTTGGTTTATCGGTTGCTATGATTTTTGTATTTTAAACAACCGATGGAATATCTTGTTATTTGGGTCGTCCTGCTTGTGTTGGTTCATGTAAAGTCCAAGTAAGTTTTGAAGCAGCACGTCTGTAAAAAAAAATTGTTTAAAGTAGCACTCACAAGGGACCGTTTTCACTTATGGATTTCTTAGGTAATAGCGGGGATCGATATCTTATAGCAAGCTATGCAAAACCCCAAGGGATTTTTGCCCTTTCGCACTTTAAGCAATTTGGTAGCATTTTGCTATTACACAGTAAGTAGCAGGCGATGAACGTCTTAGTTAATGAATTACGTTTGTGATGATTTTTGATGGTTGTATATGTTGGGACGATAGGTATTATCTCCCATTAAAGCCAGATTTATACTCGGACTAACCCTTGAAGTCCCAAATCCTTTATAATAACTCCCAAATATATTCATACCTTTATACCAATTTATTATCAACAATGCTTTCCATAACAAGCTTTTACCAGATATAAATAATATTAACTTTATTAACCCAATTGATAAAACATATATCAACAATAAAAATAATTAAACCAACAACATAGAACCACAACTATTCAACACTAACAACAATCAAAAGCAACTCAAAGAAAAGAGAAAGAGAGAGAGGGACAAATTGTCATTCAGTGGAAGGTTGGCCAAAGAGGCGCACAATATAAAAAGAGGGAAAACCCGTTTGTTCCAACATGCCCCCGCCCCGACACAAATAGCGTCCTCGCTATTGTTGATTTCGATGTCGACGACCAGATGTTTGAGAATCACGACTTAATTGAGCATCTTCTTGCCAGCTTTCGACTTTTCTTTTATAACCACGATTTGAATAAGGATCATTATCACGAGTTGAACTGCTTGAAGCAAGACCACGACACCAAGAATTACCACGAGCATCACGAACATTTGAAGTTCTGCCATTTACATTTGAAATATACGGTAGATGACCACGATCAGCTTGTTTCTTTTTCATATGATCACGATAGAATATTGTATTATAGAATACACGACGACCATTTAGCATTTCTTGTTGCTTTCCACGATCATTTTGTTTCTTCTTATTGAAACCATAATTCTTTTGTTTTTCAACATCTTTCTTTTTCTGAAGTTCAAGTTGAGAACTAAGTTTCTTTTCTTTAAATTCATGCTTCCCACAAGTTGTTGCATTAACTTTTCGATGAGAATCAGCATCAATACCACGTCTCCAAGAATCTGCATCAATACCATATCCACGAGATTTAACACGATCACGATTCTTACAAGATTCACCACCAGAAAAATGAACATCACGTTTCATATCATTTTGTGGCACTATTAACCCAATAGTTTTATTTCTTCCATTACAGTAATCATTTGTGTTTGGAGCAACTCCTCCTAATGCAATACCAAGTGCTTCAATCCAACCATAGTCGTTTTGTAAAACGTTCGTTCCAATCAATACATCTTATTGTAATCCTGAAACAACGAAAAATTTAACAAATTTGTATGGATATGAGCCCCATGCAATTGGCATTCGAACACAATTTACAACCTTAAGTCCCACCCCATTTGCACCAATTAATCTTTTGCTCAACCAGCTTTCTGGTTTTTCTTCAAATATTTTACGAACACCTTTAGGCCTTTGTCTTAGGATCATCCCAATAGTACGATCACTAATAACTGATGCGCATGCTCCAGTATCAAGCAAAGCTTCAACTTTAACTTCATCAAGCCACACATCCATTACTGGTTTTCTGCCAAAGAATGTACCTTTTTCCTCAGTGACATGACCAATCAAGGATAACCCATTCAATTCAATATTATCATAATTGTAATTTGGTCGACCTTCATCGACAGTAACATTTTCAGGACATTGCCATGAATAATGATTTTCTTTTGAACATCTAAAGCATGTAAGAGGTTTACGACCTTCACGATTCCTATTAAAGCTTTTATTTGATTGAGATCTTTTAGCTTGTCCACGTTTTGATCTAGTGGAAGGTGCTTTATCAGATTCACAATCAGAACCAATACTTGTATCTCCATTAAAACTATTGCTTGAATCATCATCTTCAGATTCATTACTTGTATTACCACCATTATGTCCATGACCCTTTTTACTACGCTTATAACTAGCGGAAGAGCTTGAATCTTGCTGATGTTGCTTTTCAGCTTTTGTATTGCCTTTCTTTTTGACAATTACAGCAGCTTCAACAGCTAATACCAATTCTTTTAAACGAGTATATCCTTCTTGAAGATGAGGGATTATCGTTGAATTAAAAAGAGGATTCATATCTTCTTGTGTTAATCGAATGAGAATCTTTTTCAATTCAGCATCACCTTGGCTACTATCTTCATGATAAGCTTCACTAACCTTACGCTCAATCTCTTCAAGAATATCTTTGTAAAGTTTATGATCAGGCTTTCTAATTCTATCCAAAGAAGTACGAAGGGTAAAGGTTGCTGCTGCACTATCAGTTCCTAATGCATTCAATAATCCAGCTTTAACTTCCTCATACGATGCTTTCTTTTGAATTAATCCATCATGATAAAATGTTAATGTTGGAAGATAATTTCCCAAAAGAAGAGCTTTATCTTCATCTTCATATCCTTGAACTGCTCGATCATATAGCCGAAACCACCTTTCAAGATCTATACGAGATTTACCTTTAAACTTTTCAGGGAAAGGAACACGGACATATGCTCTTGTCTTACTAAGTCCAGCTTTTAAATCGCGTTCACTTTTAATTGGTTCCACCAAAGAAAGAGAAGATGTAACACGAGTTGCTAATCCTTTATCAACACTTACAGTAGCCTTTAAACGTTCAAGTTCTACCTGCAAATTACGATGTCGATTAAAAAGATCTGATACATCTTTAGCTCCCATTGCTTCAATCAGTCTTTGCTCTCTTAAGCTTAATCCTTTAGGTTTAAATGCTTCTTCTTCTAGCTTTTCACGAAGTTTATCTCGTTCCAGAGATACATCATGCAAATCCTGATACAATGTATCAATCTCTTTATCTTTTTCGTCCATTACGGATAAACACCATTCAGGACTACGATTCAGATACATCTCAACATCAAACATAATCTCATCGGGGATTTGCTGATTAACTTCATTCATACTTTTCAATACATTATTTGCAGAATTAACAGCATCCTTTAACTTGTTATATGTCGCACCAGCTTTATACACAAGATTGCAAACTTCTGTTCGAAGAGCTGCAGGATAACTATCTTTAGCATTCTTAACAGTTCTTTTAGCATTACTTGCTGCATCAGCAGTTAAGCTACCAATAAATATATTTTCACGACCACGAGATTCAACAAATGGTTCATGATTATCTTTTCTATCCAACATACAAGCATTAGAAACACTTACATATATTCCAGCTTTTACACTATCATAACCATATCGAGCTTTTTCCATCACTTGCTCTTTATTAGATCCATAATCCATATCAATTGATGATGTAGAAGTTTTTGGTAATCCATTACCATTATATAGATCACATTCATTGATCGAGCTTTTCGAAGCTTCTGTTCCATCAAAATATCGAGCTTTATTATCATCCATTCGCTCTTTATCACCATTATACTTTATATCATCTATTAATAATCGGCTGCATGATCTTTCTGGTTCTTTTCGAGGAACATTATCCATATATTTATCACCAGGTTGATTGCTAAAAGACAATTTTGATTCACATCCAAAAGAACCGTTATTGTCGCTCTTTTTAGCTTTTCCACCCAAATCAGATAATGGATCAGAGGTTGATCGATCTTGTGGGCCCTCCATGTTGGGACGATAGGTATTATCTCCCATTAAAGCCAGATTTATACTCGGACTAACCCTTGAAGTCCCAAATCCTTTATAATAACTCCCAAATATATTCATACCTTTATACCAATTTATTATCAACAATGCTTTCCATAACAAGCTTTTACCAGATATAAATAATATTAACTTTATTAACCCAATTGATAAAACATATATCAACAATAAAAATAATTAAACCAACAACATAGAACCACAACTATTCAACACTAACAACAATCAAAAGCAACTCAAAGAAAAGAGAAAGAGAGAGAGGGACAAATTGTCATTCAGTGGAAGGTTGGCCAAAGAGGCGCACAATATAAAAAGAGGGAAAACCCGTTTGTTCCAACATATATGCTAAAACATAGTTTTTAATAAATAATTAATCATATTCCGTGCTTTTACAACCATCAAAAATCATCACAAACGTAATTCATTAACTAAGACGTTCATCGCCTGCTACTTACTGTGTAATAGCAAAATGCTACTAAATTGCTTAAAGTGCGAAAGGGCTTGCTATTAGATATCGATCCCCGCTATTACCTAAGAAATCCATAGGTAACACCTGAAAACGGTCCCTTGTCAGCTTAATTTTTTATAGAATTGTGGCACCGGTTATTGTGATGGAAACACTTGTAGATGCAGTCGCTGTGGACAAGGAGGTGGTGCATGGCCTAATAGCCCCGTGAGTGTCAACGTTGGCAAAGGCCGATAATAAATTAATTGCAAACATTTCAATGTGTGTGTTTTTTCAAAATTTTTATTGTCACTTTTGTACTTTATTTTTGTTTGGTGTAGAGTTATTATTACTGTTGCAAAATATATGCAAATATTTATTACTTTTGTAATAATAAAGATTTACAGTGTTACTTTAAATAGAACAAAAATTGTAACACAAAAAATAAAAAATATTACTAAACAATAGCCTATTGTTGAACAATTTTATGAGAAGTAGTAATTGAAAAAAGCATTGTCTGATTTTTTCTCGAAAATTTAGTTTTTACTTTTTTGAAAGCCACTTTTGGATTCATCAAACACGATGAAATAAATTTAAAAATTTGTAGAATTTTTGAAGAATATCCATTCAAGACTGCTAAGACAATAAAAGAATCTAAAAAAGTTCGAATAATATTGAAAGCTGCAATAGTCGAAATATTTTGTATAAAAAATAAAAATGGTGGTAAAGTTTTATAAAAGCCATAATTGTCAATGCTTAATTCGGGATATGGGGAAGCTTGTGTAATAAAATATAATTGTAAAAAGGTTACGAAAAAGACAAATACCATTGTTAAACATTGAAATGCCACAACGCATGCAATTTTTACAGTAATAAAAAAGGTCGCTCGATTATTTTTTAGTTGGTATTTGAGTTGAATAAAAATTTTGATGAAAAGCAAAATCGCAAAAATACTTGCTAATCCGAATGTTAGTGGTGTAACAATATTTGGAATGTTTTTTACATATTTTGTTGTGAATCGACTCATTGCCAGACCCTTATTAAAGCACTGAAAAAAGGCTTCTTCATTTTCATGGCATTTTGTAAAAGAGGTGTAGTTATTTGCTCTACAATATTTTTGTGTGCATTCTATTTGCATGTCAAGCGCTAATTTTGATGTTAAATCTGAGAACACCCGACGCGCTGAAAGTAAAACATAAAACAAAAGATCAAAAGTTAAAATAAAAATTAAAGTCACAGAAGTTTTTGAAAACCAATTTCTATAGAAATTTGGAAAATAGATGCACATGAATCTCGAAAATGTCAACAATAAAATTGGTACAACTTGTCCATATCGAATTAAATCACGTATTGCTGTAGCCATTGATGCAAGAATTCCAGCGGATCCATTGACGGAAGGATAATTATAGAAACAGTTACTGTTTTCCCGTCCACCACTAACCCATTCCATTACAGTTGGTTTTCCACATACAAAATCATATGATGAAATTAAATCCCATATTGATTGATTCAATAAATACCAACGATAATTTTCTTTTATTCCACCAAAAATTGAAATTAAAAAAATTGGTATTATCAATGCCATTGAAATATATCCAAATTGAATTTGTTCAAGATAAAATGGAAGTTGAAAAATTGTGCACGTTAACCAAGAATCAACAAAAGCTTGTTTTCTATCTGGCATATCACATGAAAAGTTTCCATACTGTAAGATTTTTGAGCCATCTGATACCGTATAAGTGTCGATATAAAGAATTTGAGTTTTTGGGATATTTTTTTTAATAAAATTATATTGGTCAGTGAACAATTTATTTATATTTTGATACATAAGATCTTTAAAATTCGAATTTATCTGGTAATAAGTATAATTTTCTAATAAACTTTCTAAGATTTTAGCGTTTTCGAAATAATCCATGTTTGAGAATGTGAATGTAAAAAATATAAATAAAAATACACTTCAACCGTTTTCTACAAAATGCTACTTTTTAACTACTCTGTCGGGGGCTTAATAATAGAGAATTTAAAGTTACTAAGTTTTGGAAAAACATTCAAGGGCATTCTGAAAATCTTCACAAAGCGGTAAACTCTTATTTAAACATTTTTTTAAATTATGGGCTTTTTTAAACTTAAGAGTAAATGACTATTAAGAAGAACGTAAAATGACTTTGGAACCCATTAAAAATGTCATTTTCAATAAATTTTAACATTTAAAATTAATTTCAAATTTTAGTTTTTACAGAAATGCATTTAAAGTGAAAAGACAAGAGTAATCAGTGTTTTTGGAAAATCTTTAAAGTGAATTCAGTAGTTATGCTCCTCCAAGAATGTACGCCAAATTATGTTAGTTCATTTTTATGGTGAAGTTAACAGTTATCTGTTTTTATCGTTTTTATAAATGTTCACCGAAATAAAATGTGAGAAATAAAAAAAATATACATAAGTACTGGCTTAAAAGTAAATTTGCAAATATAAAACTGAATCTTGCAATGTTTTTCAATCATAAAGTGAAAACAATTTTTGAAAAAAAATAGTGAAGTTTTTGTGTTGTAAACAAACACATTTAGATATCCCGGTTCATCATACAATTTTTGACGCATGCATATTATCTTCTTTGATTACTATTGAAAAGTTTGATAATCGTTGAGCTATTTCTTTGTCAATCTTATTTAAATCGAGATAGCACACTGTTTTGTCTTCAGGGCTTTTCTAAAAAATATGTTAACCTATTTTAAGCTTAAAAAATTTCAATAAGATAACAAATTACCGTAATAGCTGAAGAATTGCGAGATAAATTAAGACTTTTTAGTGGGATACAAAATTCCCGTAAGATTCTGCTATGATTGAACAAATTTTTTATCCATAATTTATCAAACTGGATATTTGTATTGTCGAATGCAAAAGTTTCTAGTTCACCGGTTCTTTGAAGAAAATCCGAAAATTTCACATTTGTCGTAAATTCAACTTTTGTACACTTAATCACAGTAGTTCTTGGTGATAAAAACTGATAAAACATAGCAGATGAAATTTGCAAATTAAAAAGTGTAATGCTTTGAGGACAAATAATTAATTTTTTCGAATAAAGCAAAGTTTCAAATTTTTCGTAAACAGTTTTCGTTAAAGGTGCAGTAAGTTGAATGTCGCTCATTTCAAATGTACCAATAACCAAAATATTTTTATCTAGAGTCGCGACATAAAAATTGCCGCTATCCATTTTCATGTTTTCTGCAATTATAAAAGGTTGAAAATCTATTAATTGAGCAATTTTTTCAGAGAAAATTGCCAATGAATATTTTTGCAAAGCATCAAGCATTTGTAAAAATCTCGACAATAAATCGTTGTCAATGTTGAGATGATAAAATTGTAGGACTAAAACTTTTAAAAAAATTTGTTTTTGAGAAATTAGTGAAATTACATTACCTGTGGAAAAACCATTGATTTGACGCTCCCGATCTTTAAAAGAATTACTGCAACGAACACAATGTTGATTTCCTCGAAAGAAATTTATTTTATCTATTTCAGATAGTTTGCTGATTCTGTAAGAAGAAAAATATCGTTTTTTACAAAAACAACAATGTGGATCAAACGATGCCATTGCCACAAAATACAAATATAACTTTTTTGTCAGCCAAGATGACTATGACCAGATAAATCAATGTTTAATTCATTTTCAGCGAAAGAAAAAAGTCAGACTTGATAAAGACTTGTGTGCTAGTTTTTTTTGGTACAGGCATGTGTATTGTTAAAAACACACACACGATGTTGTTTGTCCGATTGTCATTTATGAAAAATAACATATATCTTAACTGTTGATTTTTATTAATATAATTTTAGTTTATAGGATTACGGTAAATAAAAATTCAAAGACATTGTAATAAAAAAATACATATTAAAAATGCAATACTAAAATTAAGGTCTTGGTCATTCTTCATTTTTTAAAACAGTAATATGTTTTCCATCAGTTTCAACTGTAAAATTTGTTAAAATTTGATAAAATTCTTTCTCAATATTTTTGAGATCAAGAACAATCTTTATTTGATGCTTTGACCAATTCTAAACCAAAAATTGAGGGTAGATCATAACTAACAAAAATAAAATTACCTTTATAACTCCACGCAAATTTTCACGTTGGATGTTTAAACTTTCAAACGGAAGAATAAATTTTTTCAATGCTTTACAATGTTGTAATTCTTCTGTCCATAAATTATCAAAGTAGATATTTGTATATCGCATAATTATTTTTTCAACATTCGGCAAGTTTTTGAGAATATTCGAAAGATTGGTCCATGGTGTAATTTCAACTTTAAATAATTTAAGCTCTACAGTTCTCGGTGATAAAAGTAACTCCAAGTGATTTGATGAAATTTGTAAATTTCGTAATTCAATATGCTTTGCTTTAACGATTAAAGTTTTTGAAGCTAGAGAAATAAAAAGATTGTAATATATAATTTTTTCAACGTTTGATTTCTGATCGAGATAAAAAGGTTCGAACTTTTCTGTAACCAAAATTATTGATTTATCAAAAGTTGGAATATAATAATCCAGATTATCTAGTTGCATTTTTTCTGCGACAATTAATATCTGCTTGATATCAACAAGCTTTAAAGCCTCCTTAGAAGAAAATGCAAAAAAATATTTTTCTTGTTCATCAAGCATTGAAATGAATCGGGGCAGCAAATCGATATCCATCTTAGCAAGAAAGAAACCATGGTCTTAAAAAATAAATTTTAAAAAATAAGCATTATGCTTTGAAGTATACCTCCTACACAATCATGCTTTGTAAGCATTGATGGGATTGTTTTTGTTTTACTTGTGTACAAATCCTGCAATGGCGATTCCATTGAAAGAAAGAAATTTTTTCATTTTCCGAAGGAATTGACCACATTCTAATTTTCAACGAATGATTTATATAAAAATTGTCACAAAAACAACATTTTGGATTTATTGGCAGAGAATTCATTTTTAGCCACTGCAAAAATAATTAAGAAAATTAACTAGAAATCAAATGATTATATGTATAAATAAAACAGAAATTTTTGTCAATCCTTGTATCTCATTTTTGATGGCAGGGTGTTCTTCATTAATTCAATGATGGCTCAATTTTCGTCGTTTTATTCTTGCATTCAACATAGGGACATTGGGGTGTTCGTAAATCAATTAGAGAATTAGAGAAAAGTTGGACCAGTGAAATTACAAACGTTTGTCCGCGTAATTCATTCTTTTGCCAATTAGTGGTCACAATAATGCCAACAAAAACTTTATATTTGGCAAATTTGGTATGACACTTTCAACATCACAATTCTTTTATACTTTTTAAAGTTTAAAAAAGCTTTAATATACCATGAATAAAACGATCCAGAATTTTAGTTCATACTTTTATACCACAAAAATAAAAATCTGATATATAACAGTGAGATATAACAATCAAAGGATTTAAATATTTGTAAAGCAATAAAATAATAATTTATGTACAAAACAGAAACAGGAAATCAGCAAAGCTTGCAATAAAAAAAGTGGTAAATAATTATTTTTTGTATTTGAGTTTATTCTTCCTTTTTCGTAGCATTTAAATATCTTCCATCAGTTTCAATTGTAAAACTTGATAAATGAGCAGACAAAGTTTGGTCAATTTTTTCAAGGTCTAGAACAGTTCTTACTGGATTGCCGGGCGTGCTCTAAAAATTCTTCAAGTTACTATAAAGCTTTCAGAGACAAATTAACCTTTAAAACTTCGTGCAAACTCTCTTGTGGAATATTTAAGCTTTTAAATGGAAGATTAAATTCTTTCAAACGTTTACAATCATTTAATTGTTTTGTCCATGCATAGTCATAGTCAATATTTGTGTATCCTACTTCAAAGCTTTCAACATTTGGTACACTTTTAAGGATTGTCGAAAACTTGACTGCTACTATAAAGCGGACTTCATTTAGCTTCAGCACATTAGTTTTTGCTGATAACAATAAATAAAAGTAATCTGTTAAAATTTCTACATTTCGTAATTCAATAAACTTTGCTATAACCATTAAAGTCCCTGATTCGATTGATGTGAAAAATTTGTTGTATAAAACTTTTTCAACATTGGATTTCTGATAAAGATTAGCAATTTCAATTTTTTCAGTAACCCAAATATTTGGGTTATAGAAATATGGAATATAATAACCCAGATAATCGAGTTTCATATTTACGGCAACAATAAAAGGCTTTAATTCAACAAATTTTAAAGCTTCTTTAGAAGACAATACTAGAGAGAATTTTTCAAATCCATCAAGCATAGAAATGAATCGTGGCATTAAATCTTTGTCAACATTTGGGGAGAAGATTCCATTGTCTAAAAGTTTGAATTAAAAAAATTAATATCATGTTTATATGTTTACCATTTTTAAAAGGTGATGCGGCAAAGTTTGTTGAAGAATAATTAAAACATATTTGATTTTGCTTTTGATTATCAATATTTATCAAACAAGCTCTGCAATCTTGATTCCATCGAAAAAAATCATATTTTTCTTTTTCAGAAGGAGCATCCCATTCTTCAAAGGAATTTGGATTAATTGGCTTAAAAGACATTTGTATCCACTATAAAAATAGAGAAAAGTGATTAAATACCAAGTATTTATGGGCTAACAGAACTAATAAAAATGAAATTTGTGCAACTCTTTTTTTTCATTATCGCTATCTTATGATTTGTTCATTAATTCCATTTAGTCGTTAGTGTTTGTCGGTTAATTCGTTGGCCTTTCTAAAAAAACAAGAAACAATCTCACTGGTAGCTGCTGTAAAAAGTTTTTTGTTGCAGATATGTTTTTTTTGCTTTTGCTTTATTCTTTGAGAATTTATGTCAAGCCCTTAAAAGAATTACTACATCAAAGGCAATGTTAATTTCCTTGAATAAATTTTATTTTATCGATTTCAGATAGTTTGCTGATTCTGTAAGAAGAAAAATATCGTTTTTTACAAAAACAACAATTTGGATCAAACGATGGCATAACCAATTAAATTTACAGATTTTATTTCCGTCACTTTTTATGTTAATGATCAGATAAATAAAGGAGCTCAGTATTCGTGAACCTGAAAAATCAACTACATTATCGTATACAAATGCCTTGACGATAAGTTGTGTGTCGATTGCTTTTTGCGAAAACTTGTCTTTACCAATGTATATCTTACTGGTTTAACAAATAAATAGATAATTCTTATTCGTTTGTATTTTATGAAAACAATTTTAATTCTGTTTATTGCTAACAAAACCGATACTGTCAATATTCAGTCTTGTTTGCAATAAGATCTTTGTTAAATGAATGTAGTAAATAAATATCCAAAAAGAAATAAAAAACAAAAATAAGTTATCGTTATAAAATGCAACAATAAAATCTGAGCATTGAAACTTTCATTTTACATTAATAAATGAATATGGTATTGTTTATCCTTCAATTTTTAGTAGCAATTATAAACATTCCATCAGTTTCGATTGTAAAATTTGATAAATGTTCAAACAATTGCTTATCAAAGTTTTCAAAGTCAAGAACAATTTGTTTTTCATTTTTTGGCCAGTTCTTAAAGTAGGGGTGTAAGCTTTCTTTGAAAATTTTAAAATCAAATTTACCTTTATAACTCCGCTCAAACTTTCTGGTGGTATAGCTAAACTTATTAACGGAAGAACAAATTTTTTCAAAACTTTACAGCCTTTTAATTGTTCTGTCCATAGATTGTCAAAATGGATATTCGTGTATCTTATATCAATATTTGAATATTTGAAAGATTGGTCCATGATGTAATTTCAACTTTAAATAATTTAATCTCAACAGTTCTCGTTGATAAAAGTAATTCCAAGTGGCTTGATGGAATTTGTAAATTTTGTAATTCAATAAATTTTGTTTTAACAATTAACGTTTTTGATGCAAGTGAAAGAAAAAGATTGTAATATATAATTTTTCCAGCCTTTGAATGTTGATCAAGCTGAAACACTTCAAACTTTTCAGTAACCAAAATAATTGAGTCATCAAACATTGTAATATAAAAATTCAGATTATCTAGTTTCATTTTTTCTGCGATAATTAAATTCTTTTTTATATCAACAAATTTTAAAGCTTTTTTAGAAGAAAATGCGAAAAGGCATTTCTCAAATTCTTCAAGCATTAAAGTAAATCGTGGCATTAAATCTGTGTCAATATTTGGAAGAAAAATATTTGATGCTAAAAACTATTATACAGTTATATATCAAAAAATTATTACCATCTTTACCGGATGAAAAAATATTCTTCAATAAAAAGGAATGACAAGCGAAGCCCCGGCGATGCCGGTGCTTCTGCAATTCATTTTACAAACTTTTTTTACAAAAACATTTTAATTTTAAAGGTACATCTTAATATCATATCTTAACAGCAGATAGACACATTTCTTCTTACTAAATCTTTCAGTCATTATTTCACATTCAAATAAAAAAAAGTAGGAAATGTTGAAATCATTGAAATAAATATAAGTTGTAATTAAAATATAAAATAAACACTGTCTCTAATTTATCATAATCATAAATAATCATAAAAATAAAAAACGACATATCAATAAATTTAATATTTACCGTAGCCTCTACTTAGATGCATGTTGTGGGTTACATAAATTGATGTGTCTAAATTTTTGCTCTCTCTTTTTCTTCACTACTTTAAGCCATAGTTTAAAAAAATACTAATTTCTAAGAAAAGGTGCTATCCATAAATTACGTTATCTTTTTTTCGTCATTTTTCAATCCCCCTTAACCACCATGTGACATATGGTGATGTTACTTCAAACCCACCCGAAAAAAATGTAATTGAAGTTTTGTGTAAACCCCTCTCTTTTCATGCATAAATTTTTTTCACCATTTTTTGTTATAAAAAAACAATAAGACTTTAGTGATCTTTCATGCCATTTGTAGCTGATGTACCAAACTTTTTTGGCATTACAATTAAACTTTTTTATAATTTGAACAGTTCTAAATTAAATTTTGATAACGTGATTTTTCTTCAAATCCCTCTCACCCACAACATAATATTTGGCAATCTTTTGGCTTAACCCAACAACCCACCTTTTAAATAACGTAACTTGGACAGCCCCAAATTATCTTTAATCATTAATCAAAACATAAAATAAAAAATTCTTCTACACTCCATTTAACAGACATATCTTTACAGTCACTTTCTCTTGTGAAGAAAAACACTGTTATTGCATTTATAAACCTTATATAATTCTACATGTTTTTTCCATTGAAGTTTACCACTTACTCACTTTCAACTTTGTCACTTATAATCATATCAGGTCGCAAATAGTAACGAAAAAACCTGTTTATAAATAAAGGTACTTTTATGTAATAAGCTTATAAGGCGAAAATAGCGGCGTCCTGGCGGATGCCACATTTCCGCCAGATTTTTAAGGGATTTTCTGCATACTCGCTTTCTCCGTTGAATGAGACACAGTCAAATTCCAAAACATATCTATAACGTTCACACATCAGGAAAACTTCACCTTTGCTAACACATATTAGAAAAATATGGCGTCCTGGCGGACGCCACGTTTTTCACTTTTTCACTTTTTTGCCTTCTCATTTCAACATTATTGTTTTTGCTTCCTCAATAATGTCACATCTTAAATACATTTCATTATTAAGTATTGTGTGAGCCATTGTAAAATATAAAAGTCAGCTCTATTAGGCTTGGGGGGCGCGCGCGAGCAAAAAGAGCCGTGGTCGGATGCAAAACCACGATCAACCCTAATTACAGAATACGAAATGTTAGCACTAATCTCAACAGCAACTCTAACAAACTCTTTTTTATATTACTCTGTCATTTCGCAAAGAATGGCAAAATGATCTCAATATTATGCAAATCTTTTTCATTTTTCTTTCTTTGCATTCTCCTTTTAACAATCATCTCCTTTCATTTTCACTAACATTTTTTATTCCCCAGAAATTTGCATCATTTTTTTCATTCTTCTTTGGATCTCATCTTCAAAGGCTCTAAGCATCACTTTCCGGGACGTTCCGGTAGATCACACTATTCATTTCATTATACTCATCACATTTCCAACATTTTAATACCAAACATGACATGTCCATTTTATGTTGTAACAGACAAACAAACAGACACATTCTCAATTAGACAAAAAGGACAAGGGTCGAACCCGCTAAAGCGGGTTCTTGTTTGCAAAGGAATGAGCATAGGGATTTACAAAGCTTTACAAATGCTTACAAAGGTTTTATCACTTTTTAACATCAGCAGTCATCATCACTACACAATTTTATGCAAATCTCCGTCATCATATTTTATTCTACTTTAATTAATAATTCATTCCATAAAAATTTCTATCCTTCTAAAATCGTAAAAGGACACTTGGTGGAAAAGACACTTGGTGGAAGTTGCGTTTATATGCCAACCTCCATGCATGCTTTTTTCTTGAATGCAGCAAGTGATATAAACGCAACTTCCACCAAGTGTCTTTTCCACCAAGTGTCCCGCGTCCTTCTAAAATTTTTTAAATAAAGATCCATAATTTTTAATTTAACACCAGCATTTTAAAATAAAAAAGAGGTCTATTTCAGTTTTTAACACAGCCGTAATAATTATTACACATTCTTCATTTAAATGTTTCGAAAAATGGCTTTCTTCAACGACCTGCGGTCGTCGAAGAAAGCCAAAACTTTTATTTTATTCGCACAATTCTTTCTTTCCACAATATTTTTTATTATTGGATTAAAGGTCCTGAGCATCTACCATAACTCTTTTTGAAAAGATCCGAATTTTAGAGCTTTTCAAGTTAACGTTTGCCACCCATAAAATGTGTCAGCGTTAAATCTCACAAACCTTTTAGCATTAGATGTTGCATAAATTAAGGCCACATATAAAAGTCAGCACTTTCACAAAAGGCGACCTGCGGTCGCCAGGCTACACATCCTATCATTAAGTTTAGCAACAACTTCAATAAACGTTACTCTATCTATCATGTTGCAACAAATGACAAATTGATTGCAGACCTATGCAAATATTTTGCATTCTTTGTCCATCGCATTCTCTTTCCAACATTCATTTCCTTTCATTTTTACTAACATTTTTTATTTTCCAAAAATTTGCATCATTTTTTTCATTCTTTTTTGGATCTCACTTTCAAAGGCCTTAAACATCACTTTCCGGGGCGTTCCGGTGAACAGTTACCTCACTTTCATTGTCCCCATCATATCTACATTCCATAGATACCTAACAACATATGTCAAAAACATGTTGCATATTTCACAGACAAACACACACATTCTCAATTAGTACAGGGGGGAAAAGCATTTCTGTTTTTGCTTTTCATAAGCTATTATTTGCATACACATCATGCAACGCCGATTCCCTTGAAAGAAAGAAATAATATTATTGTCAGAAGCAATTGACCATTTTCTTCCTTCGTTATCTCTGAAAGAATTACCACAGAAACAACATTTTGGATGTATTGGTTTAGAAGTCATTTTTGATGATTGCTTTAAATAATAAGAAAAAAGAACTAACTAATCAAAAACAGAAAAATAAAAATGTGATTGATGTGTTAGTCTTTGCACCTCTTTTTTGATGGCATTATTTTTTGATTTCCATGCTGCACCTCTTGTTTGTCCTTTTATCCTTACCTTGGACAGTAAGTTTTTTTTCCGTTTACCAAAAATCATTAAAAAAGTTGCAAAAAGGAAGACCATTAAAATCTCAAATGTTTGTCCAAATAATCCATTCCCTGGTCATTGTGATGTCGTAATAGTGAACAACCACATGTCCAGGGAAAAGCTTTCTTATTTGTAGTATCCCATTTTCAGCAAAAAACGCAAGAATTTTTGTACTTTAAAAAATGAACAAAAAACAATAACTTTTTTTACTGCAAATACCAGATATTTTTCAACGAGATATAAAAATCGAATAATTTAAATATTTTATGATGCAGTACAATAATATTATTATTAGTGCACAAAAAAACACGTAATCAGTAATAAAAATAGTGGTAAAAAAAGTTTTTATTTTTCATTCTTTGTAGCGTTTAAATGTCTTCCATCAGTTTTAAATGTAAAATTTGATAAATGTTTATACAATGTTTCATCAATTTTTTCAAGGTCAAGAACAGTTCTTACTGGATTGCTGGACGTGCCCTAAAAATATGTGAAATTAACTTGAATCCTTTAAAGACGGATTTACCTCTGTAACAGCAAGCAAACTCTCTTGTGGTGTATTTAAGCTTTTAAATGGAAGATTAAACGTTTGTAAAGCATTACAATCATTTAATTGTTTTGTCCATGAAGATCAATATTTGTGTATCCTATTTCAAAGCTTTCAACATTTGGGATACTTTCAAGAATATTCGTAAACTTGACTGGTGGAACAAAGTGGACTGCATTGAGTTTAAGCTCTGCAGTTTTTGCTGATAACAATAAATAAAAATTATCTGTTGAAATATGTAAATTTCGTAATTGAATAAATTTTGCTTTTACCATTAATATTCTTGAAGCAAGTGGTGTGAAAAGTTTGTTGTAAAAAACTTTTTCAATATTTGATTTCTGACACAGATTAAAAACCTCAAATCTTTCAGTAACCAAAATATTATTTGAATCTTCAAATGCTGGAATATAATAATGCAGATAATCGACTTTCATATTTTTTGCGACAGTTAATGGCTTTAACTCAACTAATTTTAAAGCTTTTTTAAAAAACAATGCTAGTGCAAATTTTTCCAATTCATCAAGCATTGAAACAAATCGTGGCAGCAAATCTGTGTTAATCCATGGAAAGAAGATGCTCTCTGAAAATTCGAAATAAAAAAATTTGTATATATTATAACGCATTTTTTCTCAAAATCGAGCAAATACAGTAACCTTGTTCAACACGATTTTTTCAAAATCATCGTATGGACTTGAAACTTTCCCAATATAATCTTAATACTCAAAAAACAACTTTGGAGGGGTTTTTGGGTATCTGACATTTCTAAAATGCGCGTGGCATAAGATTGAAAATAGCGAAAAACCGAAAAAAAGTCAAATTTTAGCAGTTTTTTTGAGATAATTTCAAATACTGATTAGTCCCCCGGGTAATCGTTATTAAAAACATTGTATCCTACAAGTATACACATAATTATCTCAAAAAATTAGATGTAGCCCGCTGCCATTGTTCAACTGAACAGACCTCCTCGATTTTGAGAAAAAATGCGTTTTATATTTATAAGTTTACCATTTGTTAAAGGTGATTTTGCAATCTTTGATGAAACATAATTAAAACGTATTTGGTTTTGTTTTTGGTTTATCACATTTTCTGTACAAACTCTGCAATATTTATTCCATCGGAAAAAATCAAATTTGTCATTCATACGAATACTATCCCATGGATTTACGGGATTGCTTTTTAAATAAGAGTTACCACAAAAGCAACATCTTGGATTTATTGACACAGAAGTCATTTTTCCACCCGCAAAATAATGGGAAAAAGCAATTAAATACCAAAAGAATTAATGAAACTAATAAAAAATAAAATTGTTTTTCCAATCACTCCTTTTTTTGGTTATCCCAGTGTTGTGGTTTGTTCGTCAATACTGCCTAATTACTAATGCTTGTCCGTTTATTTTTTGGCCTTTTATTAATGAAAGTATAACTGCTCAGAGCACCCGTCAGCAATTCAGGCATGGGGAGGAAGGATTGCCCAAACTTATCAAATGTTGATAGACAGATGAGTTGGTATAACGCCAAAACTGACGTCAACAAGTTTTGACAAATTTTGATGATTTTTTTAAATGGAAATGTCGTCTATAAATACTTGAACTTATAAATTTTTAAAACCAGATTTACAGATATATGCCAGCTTTTGCAAATAAGTAAATTTTAAAAAAAATTTTTTAGAAAAAACTTTAAATTTTATTTTATTTCATTTTTAATAATTGCAATCACACCTACAATTTATTGAGCAATTAGAACCCATTTGTCATTAAGCATTTGCTTTTTTTTAAATAATGAAATTTCAAATGACGTTTTTTCTTTTGTTGCCTAAGATGAATCATTTGTCATATTTGTTTTTGCAAAATCTTCTTCTGTTGGCGTATTTCCTTCCGTATAAATTGCATACATTTGATCAACAATAAAATTCATCAATGTCTTCCATGCTTCTATCAGCTCCTGTTTTTCATGAATACTATCCATTTTAAGCAAATGTAATAGCTGAAGAAAATTAGATTGATATAAATCCATAAAATGTGGCTTCATTCCTAGGGAAGAATACTGTCGATGAGTTCGCCCTAGGCGGTCAGCTTCTTTTTCAATAATATGCAAATTAAGGTCATTATCAATAATTAGCTTTTGAAAGCATTTTAATTGAGCGTTACTAAAAAAAAGCAGAATTAGAAATAATAAAAGATTCGAAATACAAAGTTTTTGTTCCCTCGTATCTGTCACATAGTGTTGACATCATTGTTTTCTTAACCTGGTGAGAATTTGCATATTCTCCAGTAAGTAACAGGTGACAATAACACAAATATGAAAAATGAAAAATTTATCTTACTGTTACTTTTTTTATTGGAGCTGATTTTTCTATGAGTAACAAAAAAAAAAAATTTTGGTGCTGTCACAAGAAGCAACTCCAATAAAAAAAGTGAGAGTAAACAGAAAAACGAAAACATAATATTTTGTTACTGTCCCTCCACAAAAAATTACATGTGCAAAATTGAAAAATATATTTGCAAAAAAATACTTATAATATTTTGATTAATTGTTGCTAATCAGTTTTTTCTACAAAAATAAGTTATAAGCAAAAAAACCAGAGCAATTTTGTTTGGACACCATGTATCCCAGAATTCCGTCAAAATGATAGAAGCTGAAGTTTTACTTTTATAGCATGTTTGTTACTCTCAAAATGACGGTAAACACCTTTTTTTGTTTTTAAAATTTCGGTTACTCTCAGTTTAATTTCTATTGTTCTCAAAGTAGGAGTAATTTATTTTTTTACTTTTTTTCAGTTACTGTTACTTTCTATTTTTTTAAACTGAGAAAGATATTACGGAGACATGTTTTGCTACACTGAGAAAAAGCCGTGACGAAAAATACCTCCCAAGTAATGCACCAGTGATGAATTCATCACAGATAGTGACGCTTTAGTGATGGATTCATCACAGGTGAGAGTTTTCTCGTCACTGGTCGTGATGCGCGGGTGACGAATGCATCATGGCTTTTTCTCAATGTACTCACAAAAACTTTTTTTAACATAAAAACAACTTACCAAAGTTCATTTATTCGAGAATAATCTTCAATATTTGTTTTTATAGCATATTTACATTCTGATTTAATAAACACTTCAGTAAATGAAGTACTCATTTTGGAGCAATTTCTCATTGTTTCATAACAAATATCAGCTTTTTGATCTGCCAAAGTTTTCCAGTGCGTTTTTATAAGATATTTTTGTCGTTCTGATAAATGAAGGGATTTCTTTGCTTTCAGTGAATCAAATGATAATCTTTTTTCAGTGCTGAAACAAATTAAATATTAAAATTGTAAACACATTCATTTATTGCTTGTAACTAATCAAATTGAAATTTTTCTCAGATTTTTATAACACAATTTTTTCTATCTCGAGAAGCCGAGGTAAAAAAAAGTTGAATTTATTACACAAAATTTATTAACTTTTAACGAAATCATGTTATTAAATTATCCATTACTTTAAGTAAATTACAATTGGAGAGTAACTTTTTTTTTATCATTTTTGATATTTTAATTACCACTTTTCACATTTCGGTTTCACAGTATCTTGGCAGCTACCTAGTTTAACGTTCTGCTTACAATACTACTCACGTTGGTACCAGAGCTCTAGCATATTTAGCTCCGATTTTATCATTAACAAAAGTTTTGCATTTTAAATAAAATAAATGCTGTAGTTTTCAAAAAAGAGGAAGAAAAAAACAGCTGTTTTCTGTATTAGCAGAAATTTGCATTTTTTGTTTGATTTTTAGAGGAATGCTATAGACTCTCCCACATCAAAATTTTTACTTCTTTTATAACAAAACTGACCAAAATTGCAATTAAAATATTAGCATTTTTTAGCCAATTTTTGTATTACCACAAAAAAGAACTTAAAATTAACTTTCTACAATTTTATATTATCCTAAGCAAAACTAACTTACTTTTCATTTTGTTCGGAATCAATTGGAATTACTTTTCCAGAATTTTTATCTTCTAAAATAGATTCACACAGTCCCATTTTTTTCAAGTATTATTATAATAATAATTATAAGTTGAAAAAATAAATATTTTCATTAAAAAAATTGCACTTGGGGGACCTTAAGAAATGTGAAATAATGTGATTTATAATTTCCTTCCGTTACTTATTTTCTTGTGTAAAGTTGAAATGTAATTAAAGGGGCGTTGAACTTTCCTCTTTTGCTGCTGCCAAAGCTATAATTGTTTTAACAATTATGGTAACACTTTTTTAATGTATTGAATGAATTTCTTGTAGTTGTTATCCCATAATTTTCTTATTTTTTATTATATAACATAAATTTAAAAACATAAAGAATTTTTAGACAAAAATAAATTATTTATTTATTGACAAAAAAATAGAGTTATATTTAAAAGTGTTGCCAAAAAAGAAAAAAAAAATTATATAGTTCATACAAAAAAAATGTTGTTGCAATTTTTTGACCTCAAAATTTTCTAGAGAAAATAAATCAGCGGGAAAAACTATCTAATATTTTGCTTAAAAACAAATATAAAGTGATGACACATCTTTTTTTGATGAATCAACAGCACTGTATTAAACTCAAGTGTATATATAACACAAAACCATCAGTACATCTGCTGACCACTAAAACAAATTGATTTTTTATTCTGCAAAAGAAAAAGACTATGTGAACATGAATGACTAACGACCTGTTGTTTTTTTCTGTTCTTATCAAAAAAACAATTTTTAGATATAGAAATTAAGGTGTGAGTCAGTTATTCTCTCTTCATGTCTGTCAATTCAAGTTGTTGTTTCTGTAATAAGAATATTAAAAATGGTAATGCCGCACATGCTCCTAATTCCAGTTATTCAGAAGAACAAAGAGCTAACTTCTTTCAACAAAATCACGATTGTCAAAAATGTCTTAATGACATCATAATATACGAATTTAAATATATTTCATCACTATCTGTTCCAATAAAAGATGATGCAATGGAATGCATAAGTGGTAATACAAAAAAATTTGTAATACATTTTTATTACCTGTTTTTAGAGCTCAGATTTTTTGTGCCAGGAATTGACAAGGACTTGTTACCAAGATTTGTGAAAATGCTTGTTGGCTTGGAAGAATATTCTTTTTCGTTTTCATCCAAAGAAGCGTTACGTTTACTAACTCCAAAAGAATTAATTGTTGCAAAAAACATGGTTGTTGATGGAGAAAATAGATTTATCCCACATTTTGAAAATTCAAATGTCTTAGTAACTCAAAAATTTGAAGTTCGAAATATTAGTCTAACCTCAAACGTAACAAAATATCTCTACCGTAAATTGTTTGATTCGATTTCTTCAAAGCAACTGACCATTAAAGCAGAACGTATTGTACTTCGAGATTTAAAAATTACACCAAAAAAAATTTATCAACTTTTATCATCACAACTCACTGAACTTAAATGTTATAAAGTTAAATTTACAGCACTAATAAATCCCATTGATTTCATTGAAAAGCTACCAAATATCAAAAAGTTTCTGTTTAGTGACACAAATCATACTTATTTACGAGATTCTCAAACAATAGATAAATCTGAAACATTGCCATTTAATTGTCAAGCTTTTAAACAATTTTGTATTCCATTTAAAAGCCTCAATTTAACACTGGCAGAGTTCACTTCTTTTTTAAAAGTCAGTTTTTCTTTATTATATCTAAATTTCAAATTGTTTGATTTTAGAAATGGTCAAAAAATCAAAGAACAATTTTTATTTATCTTCATGATCCCGATGATGGATTTCTAATTGATTCTCCACTTGATAATTATATTCAAGTCACATATGATTCTTTAATGGAAGCAAATCTGTGAGATATACAACTGTTTGCAGCACTGTAGCAGTAAGCATGTTTTACAATTGCAAGGAACATGATTGTTTCTGTTTTTTTGTGTGTTCTATGATAAAAGTGACGCAAGAAGAAAATACCGTTGTAGACGATACAAAAAAACGTGGGGCAGTTTTGTTTAATTGTTTAATCAGTTTGAAAAAGTCTTTATTGTAGCCAGTTTTCTATGTATTAAATGTAGCTCTTACCCTTTGATTTCAATAAATTTTATTATATAACTCACATTTTCTTTTCGCTCTTCCTTATGCTACAATTGTTTTATATTTTAAAGGAAATCAGTCATTTGGTAGTTTTATTTGTTGCTATTTCTATTTTCTCAGAAAAGATAATATATTGAATTATCTTTTCTGAGAAAATGCTGGACTAAAACAGCAATGGTTAATGTATTGTTGTAATAACATTAAGCCTGCATACTGTTACATTTTACAGAAAAAAACAGCACAAAAAATAATAAAAAAACAGTCATTCTCTTGAGTACCGTGAACAACACCGTTGAAGATCAGTACCTTATCGTGCACACAACTACAGGAAATATACTGTAGACAAAAAATATGCAATTTATCTTACATCAAATCATTGATTTTTTCTGTTATTTAAAGTCTGTAGAACGTCCGATTAAAAAAAGGTGGCATGCATCGATAGCAGCAGTAGACTGGAGAGAGGGAGTTCAGCTCCATAGTTACACACATATGCATCAAAGTTGTTGTCGACCTCAAAATCAAATAGTTGGAAAGAGCTGAGGAAAGAAACAAATGGCAAACGCATTGTTCATTTTATGATCTATTTTCATCGATGAACATAATCTCTTATTTTTATCCCCGTTGTTGCTTTTGTAACAGAGATCAGTATAATGGTATTGAAGCATTCGTTACTGGTTATTCTGTTACTTTAGCATACAAAATCAATTTTTTTCGACATAATCAATCTTGTGTAGCATGTTGCAATTTTCACAAGACACAAAATTCAAACTTTTTTTCGTTCACATAACCCGATGTAACGAGGTGTTTAAATGGTAGTATTAAAAAACAAAGAAATAAAATAATATTACATATTTTTAGAATTCCATTTCTTTGTGCCAGGAATCGACAAGGATTTATTACCGCGATTTGTCAAAATGTTTGTTGGCTTGGAGCAATATTCTTTTGCAGTTTCTTCGAAAGATGCTTCACATTTACTTACCCCAAAGCAACTAATTGTTGCAGAAGATATGATTCTTGATGGAGAAAATAGATTTATGCCATATTTCGAAAACTCAAATATTTTGGTAACTCAAAGATTTGAAGTCCGAAATATTAGCCTTAAATCAAATACAACAAAATATCCCTACAAAAAATTATTTAATTCCATTTCTTCGAAAGTACTATTTATTAAAGCAAAAGATATTGAACTATGTGAGCTATACATTACAGCAAATTTCTTCTATCAACTTTTATCACCACAACTAGTCGAATTTCAATGTTATTCATGTCAGTTGACAACATTCTTGGATTCTGTTGACTTTGTTGAAAAAGTGCCCAATATTGAAAAGTTCAGGTTTTTAAACACGGATTCCACTAATTTTTATGGGGGTATAAAATTAGAGGAAAATGAAAAATTACCAATTAAATGTAAAGCTTTAAAGAAGTTTTGTTTTTCATTTAAATGCCTTAATTTAAGTATTGAATTACTTAAAAATGTAACTGAAGTAAGTTTTTTAATTTTACAATAATACATTTTTCATTATTTAATTTTAGAAATGGTCAAAAAACCAAAAGAAAATTTTTATAATTCTCAATGGTCTTGATGATGTATCCCCGAATGATCTTTCTTTTGATGATAAGACTCAAAGCTTGTATGATTTGCTAACGGAAAATAAACGAATGTGAGACACTAAATTTATAATAAAATATACGAAAATACCGCTTACACAATGGTTTCCACTTATTATTTAATTCTAATTGCTATTTTAAATTTTTTTTGATTTTGTGCTTCTTACCACGTTCTATGAAATGAAGGTGTCAATTCATATGTTATGAAAAAAATACAACAAAAACGTTTAATGCTTACAATTTTTGTTAGCCATTTCACAACTCGGTGAGTGAAATGGGAGTTAATTCGAGCATAGGTTGAAAACGTTTTTCTTAATTTACAAAACTTTATTTGCTAAATATCATCAATAATTTTGATCAAAAACGACATATTGCTTTAACTAAAAATACTTCTTCTAAATTGCATTCAAATCTTCATTTAAGCCATTCTCCAATTAAATGATTAATTTTTTTACGAGCAGCTTGAAGCTGTGCAGAATCAGTTGAATCTGGAGTACTCATATCTTGACAATGTGATGTACCATTAATGAGGATAGAAGTGATACCAAACGGTGAAGTATTATTAGTATATAATCCTAAGGCATGCCATGGATCATGTGATCCATTGATAAGTACAACATTTGTAGCATTATAATTTTCTAGACCACCATAATTTTTAAGCGTATAGGCAACACCTGCAGCAACATCAGCGATATTTTTGCCATAATTCTTAACACACATATTAATGGAAAAACTTAAAATTTTGATTTTAAAATTCCATATTTAAATTGGCGACATACTCAAGAGGAATAGCAGCACCAAACATATTTCGTCCTATATCTGTTGATTGATACCATCCAAATTCAGTACAAGTTTGCCATATCCAAGTAGTGAACCCTGTAAATTATATAATCTTGGATTCGATTGATAAAAAAAACTTACAATTCCATTCACCATCATAATTTGCTTCACTAAACATTTCTGGCCTATTAATTGTAGCTAAGTTTTCTAGCGGTGTATTGCTATCATTCATCATAGGCTTACAAAAATATTTAAGATCAACTCCATATTGTACTGCGGTATCAAGAGGATCAATCAAACTGCCGAGGAAACCTTGCACAATAGCAATATTTGGACTACTACCTCGTAAAGTAACATTAAATAATTCTTTGATCTTTT
This sequence comes from Panagrolaimus sp. LJ2400, assembly GCA_024447215.1. Taxonomy (NCBI): domain Eukaryota; kingdom Metazoa; phylum Nematoda; class Chromadorea; order Rhabditida; family Panagrolaimidae; genus Panagrolaimus; species Panagrolaimus sp. LJ2400. Next base: position 402,441 of record JAMRYA010000033.1, read on the forward strand.
GCCTGCCTTCAATGCTGTAAAGCTTAATTTCAAGATCAGCAAAAGCTGCTTTCAAATTTTCACCACATTTGGAGCTGTATTCATAAATAACATTTTCAACAACCTGTTGATATTCAAAGAAATCAATTTTCGGTAACAATGGGGCTGAACTTGCAACAGCTCCAACAGTAAGTTCAGGATATTTTTCTCGAAACCATGCAGATAGTGAGCCAGGATATGATCCACCAAACGTTATCCATTTTGAATTTGGACGAATTTGATTAATAGCTTGAATAAAGCTTGCAATATCGGCTAAAGCTTGTTCACTTGAAATATATTGTAGATTTTCAACTGTTAGTCTTTTTGTTGGCAAGCTTTTACCATAGCCCCGATGTTCAAGGAAATATGTATCAGCCCCATACTGCTTTGCCCAAATTAAAAACGGTGTGTTTTCATTGTTGACATATTGTGGCCCACCACCACCTTCTCCACCAATCATCAAAAAAATTGGTCCATTGATTTGATAAAAAACTGAATTATTCCAAAACCGTTGCTTCCATTGCCGTGCATTTGTTTTATTGAAATGATCAATTGGTTGTGTAATTTTGTTTTCAGTAATATTCATATATCTTGCATTTGCATTAAGTTGTTCGTAGAAGATATCTCGATGTAACAATCTATGCTTGCTAAAATTATGTGATTGCCGCGAGGGTTTCTGGAAAGAGAAAATTCATTTGAATAACATGTAATTTTGAACCTTACATGATTATAAAGTTTTGAAGTCTTGCTCCATTTTATTTTCGAAATAAATGGCTTCTTTTGTTTCCCAACATTAGCAGTAACAAGGGATATAGTTGCATTGTCATCAATTGGTGAAAGACCTAAAATAGTTTAAACTTTTAATGTAGCTTTAGGCGGTTCAAGTAAAATTTTTAATTAATTTTTTGGTATCAAATCGTTCATTTTGAGATTCTGTATGTTCATATTTTCATAGAAGGGTCACTATTACGTTTAGAAAAAACCGTATTTTTAGAATTTTCATCAAATTTAAGCTAATTTGAATTTGGCGCTATTTGGCAAAACTTTCCCAAATGCCGACATTTAAGGTGCAAAAATGCTCTATGCTCTTTTGTTTATTACGTAACCACTTAATATGACCACTTAGAACCCACTAGTAACGATTTACGAGCCAAAAACGTATGAAAAATTTAAATGGAAAGCCCTGTACTTAAACCACCCTTTAAATTAATAATTCTTACCAATCCATTTTTTAATATTTTCAAAGATCAGATCCCTTAGATTCTTTAATGATTCATTATCATGAGCAGATGGTGGGGCCATATCAGAGCAATGTGAACCACCATCAATAAGATATGGAATAACAGATGGATCATGTGAAGATTTTAAAGCCAAAGCACTCCATGGATCAATTGTTCCTCTTGGAGTAACGACATTGGTGCCACGATAATTTTCTGCTCCACCATAAAGTTTTAAAGTATTTGCGATTCCTGCTTTAATATGGTCAACATTATATTCTTCACCAAAGACATCCATGCAAAGATCAATAAAGTAACTAAAAAGTTGAGTTTGTACATCTAAAAATTAAAAAACATTTACTTTGTGGTAACTTTGCTGCCAAAAAAGCTTCCTCCTCCATCAGTAGTTGTATAAAATCCAAATTCATTACAAGTTTGCCAAGTCCATGAACGAAATGCTGCACGCATAACATTACCATATTCATCGTATTTTAAATAATTAACCATATCAGAATATTTATGATCTTTTCCAATCTCGAAATCCATTAACTCTGGTAGCGTTTTAACAACTTGTCCAAGATTCAATAATGGGCTTGATGATTTATTGTTCATAATTTCACAAAGCGCATTAATCCCTTCAGAACACTGAAAACATCAAAAAATGAAAGGCGCCCGCTCAGTTAGCACAAAATTCTCAACAGAGAGAGAGAGACATTATTTTTTCCAGTCAGAAAAAAAAAGTAATGCTATCTGATTTCTTGTTTTTTAGGGAAACGAAAGAGTGGCTTTTAACCTACATTTATTCCACAATCATACTGGACTGCTTCTTCAAAATATCCAATTACATTCAAATAAAAATTTTCAATATTATCTGATGTTAAATTCAACAGTTTCAAGTCGTCATCAATGCTGGAAAAAAACATTAAATAAGTCAAAAGCTCTTTGTAAACCCCATTTATGTATTTGCGGAGGAAGCAGAAGCATTAGAGGAAGGGCTGTTACCATTTTGCACTGCTGCGGCAAATGATGAAAACACTTCGTCAGTGTCAATGGAGAGCTTCAGCCCCCTTCCTCCCTTCTTATCCGATTGATTCTTTGAATACTTACGGGAAAATTTTATTAAGCTTTTGCCGTCCACGTATAAATTCCATATTATTCCCTAATGCTTTGAAAGCAGCTTTTGTATTCTTTGCACATTTTGGATCGCGAATTGTAATTGAATTTTCAACAAATTGAAAAAATTCTGAAAAATTGTACCCTTATATTGTTCATAAATTACAGCAATAAAAGATTTACCATAAAAATCAAGCACTGGTTGAATAGGTCCTGAACTTCCAACAGCTCCAACAGCCAAATTAGGATACAATTCACGAAACCATAGTGCTAATGAACCTGCATAAGATCCTCCAAAAACAACCCATTTTGGATTTGTTAAATTTAAAATTTGATTTTGAGCTCCAATGAAATTTGCCACATCAGCTAAATATTGTCGACTTGAAAGATATTTCAAATTTTCAGTTGTTTGTTTTCTAAAGTTTTTAATGAAGATTTATAAAAGAAAGTATAAAACTGCAGACTCAAAGGGTCGACTTTCACCATAGTATCGATGTTCAAGTGACCAAACACCTGCACTAACATTTTTTGCCCAAATCATATGTGGAAAAATCTCCATATAAACATCTAAAGATCCTTGTGGCGATTCTTGTCCCATTAATAAAAATTGTGGGCCATCTGGTTTTGAAAATTTCATATTGTTATAATATCTCTGTAAAACAAAAATTTAAAAAGGTATTTTAAATTTTTTGGCAAACCTGGTTCCAAAAGACATCATTTGTGGAATTAAAGTGATCCAGTTTTTGAACAAAAAATTGTTCTTCTGGAGGGTCATCACCACCACCAGTAATCTGAAGTATCAAATTATTTTTTAACATTTTACCTTCTTTTATTACCTTTCCTTCGTCAAAAAAATGTTTATTAAAACCAGTTAAAGGCCGCCCCATAAACATTGGAGGTGGTTGAAAACACCATGATGAGTTAACGGTTATCTAAAATATTCTTTTATCTTGAATGTATCTTATAAAAATGGATGTTTACCAAAAAAGCAACGCAGAACAGCCACATGTTCTTTCAATCACAAAAGCTTGTTATTGAACCTTCTTAAAATGAAAAAAAAAATGTTTAAACATATAACATTTTTAAAGCGTTTTGTTAAAATAATTGATACATTTCTGTAGCCTTATTAGTAAAGTAACAATACATGTGTGTCAACAATTAACGAAACAATGTTATCATTTTTTTTTGTCTAATTAAAGTTGAAAAGCAGAATAAAAAAAGGAATCAAATTACATCACTCTTTTTCCTCTGACAATTCAGTAGTCATACACTGACTTTTTGTACGTTTGGCTTACCGTAATCCCAAACTGTAGTTTGAGCAAAAAAGCGGTTCAGTAGCTGACCTTCTTACTGTAAGAAGGTTCACTATAAAGGATTCTGAGATTCTATTACTGTAGAAATATTACTGTAAAAATTACTGTAAGCTTCTGGTATACTGTAACTTTAAAATATTTTATCAGTGACCCTTATCAGTGATCAAATTTTTTATTTTTCAAAAATTATTTTTCAAGGTCAAATAGAGATATAGCCACAAGCCAATAAGGCAAGATATAAGCCTCTTATCACAAATGCCCTCAGGCGATGATCTTATCACAATTTTTATCAGTGAAGCAAAATTTTTAATTTTTCAATTTTATATCAATATTTTATCAATGTTATCTATTTTCTTATCAATCCTTATCAGTCCTTATCACTAATTCTTATCAGCAAAATTTTTTTCGCCTTTTCGCTTCTTTTGTGCGAGGATTAGCTTAATTATTATTTGTTTCAATGTTTTTGTCACTTATGCCCTGAGGCGATGCTGTTATCAGTCTTATCAGTTGCATTGAAAAAATTTTATTAGATCGATTACAATAAACAAAAAACAATACAAAAAAAAGGGGATTAGCGTTTATGGTTAGCAAAATATTATTATTTTAAATTAAAAACTGAATCCCATGATGTTGCTGCATACTGTCCATTTTCTAACTGGATAACAGGAATCTTCGTTGTAACAATTTCTTTTTCATTAATTTTAGTTATCGGATTTTTGTTGCCGTTTTCGAACAAATAACAAGCAATATTTTTTCCATTTTGAGCTGCAGAATCGACAAATAATTCTAATTGTTCGATTGGTGTCATAAATGTCCCGTCACTTTTAGTTAACTTTTTCTTTAACAGTCCTTTTCTGTAAAAAAGAGGCATTGCTCTCCTCCACGCTCCATCAGCGTTGTATTCTGGCTCTAAAAAACAAAGAAGTTTCCAAAGCATTGGATTAGATCTTTTCATGTATTTACTTTTATGTTTCGATTTTTTATTGATAACTCTCCAGAACAAACTCATAAAAGCCACCATAATTGGATGAAACTCAATAGGGATTTCTTCAGAAACAGGATATAAGCGATTTGTTGGGATTTTCATGACTCTCACAGCAACGTCTATGGAAAATTAAACCAAAAATCTTAAAAAAAAAGAGAAATTTTTGCTCATTTATGCTAAAAACGACAACGAATCGAAGGCGAGACCGATTTTTTATACAAAAGCGGTATAGAATCAGAGAAAAATTGCTATTTTACTGTTAATTTTGATTGTTTTTTTAAGAAATGACAAAATTATTTGGTATTTTCTCGATTTATTTTACAAATTACAAAGAGAAATTACACTTTTACAAAAATTAGGGTGCAGGTAAATGATTATTTATTGTGAAAACTACAATAAAAGGTGATTATTTTTAATTATTTATGTCTAATCATCGATAAATTTCCAATTTTGGAAGGTTTTTGGTGGTTGACTGTTGGCAAAATGCATATATTTCGGTAAAACTGGCTGTGTTTTCAAGGTTGTTGTCTTCTTCGCAACGGTTTTTTTTAGGTTTTGGGGGCTTTTCTTTGATAGTTTTTGTCTTTTTCTTGCGCAAATCAGGTGGCGGCAGCAGTGTTACTGCTGTTTGAGGGAGCTTTTTGTCCAAATTCTTTGGAATTTCTTCATGTGCTTCCTTATATTCTTGCTTGCGAGACATTAATTCCTGAGTTTCTTGCGCTTTTAAACTTGCCGCGACATCTTTTTTTAGATTGTTTTCTGCTTTTGAGCTTGAATCGTCTCCTTTTAGCCGCTGAACCATATTATTATAACGATCAAATGGGACTGCAATAAGTTTCATTTATCTAAATTTTACAAAATTATTGAAATTTTCAAGAAAAATGTTAAATTAAAATCACGACAAAACGATAAACTTACACAAATAGTGCCAAAAAACAAAAAAATAAGATTAAACTGGGAGAGCAGTGGTAAAATTGCGCGCGAAATCAAAGGTTAAAAGTGAAGCAAATTCGGCAAAAACAATTGCTTGTAAGCTATTTTTACCAACTGGGGCTGCAAATTTGAGTGTAAGCGCTGTAGTTCCCATTTCTTGTGGATCATTTGCTTTGTCACTGTGATAATGTTGCAAATCAAAGCCAAAAATGCAAGAATGCGTAAGGAATTTTTCATAAGTTATTCCTGTATTATCAGTGATATCGTTAAGATCTTTAAAAGCGCGCGCATATTCCCCTCTTCCCAAATCATAAGGATAAGCAGGGACAATTTTACTGTTAACGCTGACTTGAATTCTGTCCAAGCCATGAGATTTAAATTCAAAAGGTGAAGTAGTACCACTTCCTTTAAATGCATAATCTTCAACAAGTGCAACAAAAACTCGTTTAGGAACGTAATCAGTAAACAATGTTGTTGTAAATTCATGGCGACCTTCACCAACAAAAAAGTTTTTAACTAAACTACGCGTATAAGGATATTTTGCAAAAGTAGATGGTTGAGCTAATTGTGTGTTAATTGTTGCATCTAATGTAGGCAAAAGATGATGATGCTTCATGTAAAGCTTATGCGCCATAATTCTTGCTATATATGTTGTATTATCTTGAGCAATTATAAAAAAGGGTGTAATATGAGGTGTGACTTCGATATCAACTACCATGTGATTAAGTAAGAGTCTATTTTGCCGAAAAATATCTGCATCAAGCTGAGTAACTGTATGAAATTCTCCTGATTTTTCGAAGAATCTGCGGCGTTTATCAAAACCTACGCCAGAAATTTGACTATCTTCAGCGTCTTCGAAATAGCCAGCAAGCTGCAAATCTTCTTCGTGACGAGGCGTATCAATACCTAATCGACGTCGAAAATATGCATCATAAGCGTAAAGATCGTTTGAGTTATAAACTTGACGACCATTGAAGACAACTTTTAAATTTTTGATAGTCGTTGCACCGAAACCTTGAATTAAACTTACCTTATCCGCAGCAGATACAGGAACAGCTGTGCTGACCGTTTTGCCGTCAACAACTTTATCTACTTTTTTTAAAAGCGAAAAGCTTGTTTGCAGATAGCAGTGCGCAAGATTAAGATAAGAAGTGCCTGAATTAATTGTAAAACGCGAAGGCCAAGTTCCTGCTGTGTTTACAGGATTATACTCAACAATATTTGTTTGCTGAAATGCAACATTAACAGGCTTAGAAGAAAAAAGATCTAAATTGTTTGGGATTTGTTCAGAGCTATCTTTATCGATTTGCATGATTTTAATTTAATCAGAGAAAAATTAAAAACCGACTGTACTGTAGACGTTTTAAAACGTGTGAATGACGCAATCAAATTTTCGATCCTATTTATACTTTTTCTCCTAGGGACACGTTGTGACACACATGCATACGCGCATGTATTAATTCTTCACACACATTGTTTAGACCACGCCCACAACACAGATAAACACACAACGTGCGCACACATCCGGATTGTCGGTAAAGATCAAAGGAAAATACAAAACTTTCGCAAAATCTCAAGTGGTTTTTTAGAAAATCGTCGGCAAAGATCAAAGGAAATTAAAAAGTCATAAAAATCTAGCGCATAACGTCAATTGCCTGTAAAGCATAACGTCAATTGCCTGTAAAAGTGGACACACGGACGAACATTTTTTTGAAAAGTATAAAAGGAGAATGAGTTTAAACACTTTATTTGAATAAAAAATATCTTTACTGATCAGTCGGTTTAAATAATTAGCTCTGATGGAATATATCCGAAAGAAATTCACTTTGGGGAGGGATAACAAGCTTGAGTTGAGATTAGATACTCCTTTAGAATTGCCGGGAAATAATTGGTATTGTAGTTTGCGTGAATTTAGTTTAGAACAAAAATGGTCTTTGGCTAATGAAGAAATTATAATTTACTATCAAAACGGGCATCACTCGATTGTTAAACCTGGATTTTATCACTCTGTTGCTGATCTTGATAATATCTTGGATGAATTATTCCTCCCTATGCGGCGTGTAAAAAGAGGAGGAAGAAAAGCTTTAGATAGAATGTTAGGGATTAGAAGAAATAAAACACAAGAGGAAGAGGAGGAAGGAGAAGAAGAGGAAGAGGAGACAGAAACTGAAACAAACACTAAGGCAACAGAAGCAGAAGAATCCGCCACAAAAACAGCATCTCCTAAAGCAAATGATGAAACTAAAACTGTGCCCGAGGCTAAACCAGAAGCAAAAGAGCCTGAAGCGAAGAAATCAAAAACTGATCCAGAAACGCTTGAAACTGATTTTAGAAAAGAAGATCAAGTGAAATTGCATTGGATTCCACAAACGGGACATCTTCCTGATACTCCTGATAAAATTTATCCTAAGCCTGTCTCAATTGAAAAAATCGGTGAACACGCTGAAGTAGTTTCTCCTGCTCTGCCTGTTGCTGAAAGTCTGGTTGCTGGACAAAATTTACCGCCAGTAGCAAATCTCGACAATTTGAAGGAAGCGGCAGAAGAACTTGCAAAGAAAAAGGCTGCTGCGAAAAATAAAGCACAAGAAACAGGTGTTGAAACAAAAACAGAAGAAAAAAGCGCTGAAACTAAAGCCGAAAAAAATAAAGAATTAGCAAAAGAGCTGGATGAGCTTAAACCAATTCCTATCCCATCTAGAAACCCTGTCCCAACAGTCCCAAAACTTCCAGATTATACTCCAAAAAAGCCTAGACCTGTTGAAGAAACTAAAAAAGAAGAGCCAAAACAAGAAACTGAACCTGTTAAAATAGAAGATAAAAAACCAGATTTGTTGGAAGGAGAAAAAATAGAACCTGTAACGGTTAAAGTTGAGCCGCAAGAAGAAAAATCATTTTTCCCCACAGTTAAACAAGAAATTATCAAGGAAGAAGAGAAAATCTCACCTGAAATCTTGGAATTTAACCAAAAAGGATATAATTCTGTTAGAATTTCAAAAAATATTGATAATTATTATACTGTTACCTTTGATCCCAGTTACGTGCGAGAAATAAAATTAAGTAATGGTTTTGCTAAAGCTTTAGGTTTTCCTATTGGTCAAACAATCACAACTGGAGAAATTGCACATTATTATCCTTCAACTGAAACGGATATCAGTCACATTTGCATGTCAATCAATGATATTTTGCGTCCATTGAACAATGAAGAAACTGCAGAAGTTGGAATAATTCCTCTCTATGATCAAGCAAAGGCTGTTTATAAATATTTTGCCAATCCTATTTGGTTCAGACTAGAAACTACAAGAATCAATCTTCTCTCTGTTGAATTTAAAGATTTCTTTGGCAATCCGATTGCATGTGACAATGCTCACGGACACTTTACCCTTGTATTTGCTAACCATAAACGCTAATCCCCTTTTTTTTGTATTGTTTTTTGTTTATTGTAATCGATCTAATAAAATTTTTTCAATGCAACTGATAAGACTGATAACAGCATCGCCTCAGGGCATAAGTGACAAAAACATTGAAACAAATAATAATTAAGCTAATCCTCGCACAAAAGAAGCGAAAAGGCGAAAAAAATTTTGCTGATAAGAATTAGTGATAAGGACTGATAAGGATTGATAAGAAAATAGATAACATTGATAAAATATTGATATAAAATTGAAAAATTAAAAATTTTGCTTCACTGATAAAAATTGTGATAAGATCATCGCCTGAGGGCATTTGTGATAAGAGGCTTATATCTTGCCTTATTGGCTTGTGGCTATATCTCTATTTGACCTTGAAAAATAATTTTTGAAAAATAAAAAATTTGATCACTGATAAGGGTCACTGATAAAATATTTTAAAGTTACAGTATACCAGAAGCTTACAGTAATTTTTACAGTAATATTTCTACAGTAATAGAATCTCAGAATCCTTTATAGTGAACCTTCTTACAGTAAGAAGGTCAGCTACTGAACCGCTTTTTTGCTCAAACTACAGTTTGGGATTACGGTAAGCCAAACGTACAAAAAGTCAGTGTATGACTACTCAATTCCTTTTTCAAAACAAAAGCTTTTCATTTTGGTTTCAATCCAAAATTTCGTTAATTAATCCAGTTTCAGAAAATAAAACATTAATCAAAGTTTCACCGTGAATATTGGTAATTGTTTGCGTAAAAAATTTTATGAAAAAGCATGAACAGTCAATCATATTTTTAAAAACATTGGTAGAAAAATTTTCTAAATTTAAGTGTAAGAACTTTTTTACACAATGTATTGATGTCAGGGATGGGCGGAATTCCGTTTCCGTTTCCGTAAAACACGGAATTCCGTCTTTTTTTGGCTTCCGTTTCCGTTTCCGTATTCCGTAAAAAAATTTTCTTCCGTTCCGTATTCCGTTTCCGTAAACAAAACTGATTTCCGCCCATCCCTGATTGATGTATCACAAGCCAAAGCATGTGATACACAAAATTAATTATCTCTTTATTGGGCAGTGTTTTTACTTTTACATAGTCCATGAAAAAACGACAAATGGGCATATACATTTTTTCGGTGGTCACACAGTTGTGAATAAAACTTTAATGGCATAAAAAAACAAGAGCATCGACTTTCTTGATCACAAAAAAGACTAAGAGAAAACGAATGGCAAACATTTTATCGAGTGTTTATAGATAGAATAATTAAACTGTGGATCAAAAATTTTTATTATGTCTCTTAATTGTTATTGCTGCTTCTGCAATAGAAATATTATAAATGATAATGAAGCATTATTCGCTGGTGATGTTTATAGTGAAGAATATAAAGCTAGCTTTTTTCAACAAAACCAATCTTGTGAAAAATGTTGTAACATTCTCAATACAAAAAACTCATATTTTGTTTCAACACAATCTATTGAAATGAAAGACGATGCAATGACGCGTTCAGAAGGTAATACAAATTGATAAAAGTCGATTAATATTATTTATTTTTTAGAACTCGGATTCTTTATCTCAAAAATAGACAAAGATATGTTACCAAGATTTATACAAATGCTTGTTGGCCTTGTTCAATATTCATTTGCATTTTCATCAAAAAAAGCTTTTAATTTAATTAATCTTAAGCAATTAATGGTTGCCAAAGACATGGTCAATGATGGTGAAAAAAGATTTATGCCATATTTTGAAAATTCAAATATTTTGGTAACACAAAAATTTGGAGTCAGATCTATTAGCCTCAACTCAAACGTAACAAGATACCTCTACCACCAAATATTTGATTCCATTTCTTCGAGGCAGCTGATAATTAATGCAAAAATTATTGCATTAGATGATTTGCAAATTACAGCTGATATCTTTTATCAATTATTATCACCACAGCTTGTTAAACTTGAATGCTATAAAGTTAAATTTACAACGTTATTAAACCCTATTAATTTCATCAAAAAGATAACGAATATTGGAAAATTTATATTTAGTGATACAAGTCACGAATCTTTCTGGTATACTGAAAAAATTTATCAGTTTCAAGCTTTGCCAGTTAACTGTCAAGATTTAAAAAGGTTTTGCATTCCATTTAAATGCCTCAATTTAACTTTACAATCATTTACAAATGTCATAAAAGTCAGTTTTTTTTCTAATTTTCAACAACACTATATTTTTTTGTTAATTATAGAAATGTTCAAGAAATCAAAGAGCAATTTTTGTTTATATCCATGATCCCGATGATGAATTCCTGATTGATTCTCCATTTGATAATTATATTCAAGTCTCATACAATTCTTTAATGGAAGCAAATAAAAGTGGAACAAAAAATCATTATTGAGATATGCAAAATTATTGCATTTGCCATCGTATCATTTTACATTTTTTTATGAATAACTTGTTTTATGCTTGTTTTGCGTGTTTTAGTAAATAATTTTAAAACAATAATGTTGTTATTCGACCATTCTGAATTCTGAAGATGAAATTCTTTTTTAAGAAAATACCCTACAACTTTTTCCAAATATTTGTATATTAAATTTGTAAAGGTTCTGTGTTTCTTATCAAATTTATAAAGTATCTATGTTTAGCATTAGCTTTTTTTATTTATTTCATGCCCTAACACATGATTATATAAACTGGCTTAATGATGAAACAGCTTCAACAATTACATCTGCATAAACAGAAAATATTATAGAAGTTCTTCTGAAATTTAAAACTGAATCTCTTCGTATAAATAATGCTCCGAAAACTTTTGATTGTGATGAACTTTTCTTTTGTTTTTTCTATCAAGCAACATTACTGCTTTTATTGATTTTAAGTTAGGTCAAAATCACTTCACTTTTCTTTATTGTGCAGTTTATCCACTTTTTTTTAACCTTACAACTGATAAGATTATTTTGTTTGTACAGATTAATGAGAATTTTTATTCCATTTATTAAGAAAGAAAATTTGTTTCCTCGTCCATATTTTGTTCATTTCTTATTGAATTCATTTATATGTTACAGCCGGATTTGTGCACCCGCCGGATTTGTGCACGGCTAGCCGGATTGGTTCTTTTTTTTCAACAAGCTATGGACATTACAAATATTCACCAAAAAGTGATAAAATGATAAAAGACCCATAGTAAACGAATTTTAACATTTTAATTGTTTTGAAATACAAGAATGTTGTATCGTCGGAACAATTGTTACAACTTCTGATGGAAAAATTTTACCGCTGGAAGATATCATACCAGCTTTTCCAAAAATTCATTATCTTGACTTGTAAGTTTTTATTGTTCCAGAGTTTTTTTCTATTTCCCCTTCCTTTCCCCTATTGTTTGTTGGTCCCAAAGGGGAACTTACAAGGGACCGTTTTGAGATGTTACTCCCAGATTTTTTCATTATAGTGGGGAATCAACAGCTCATAGCAAGGTATGAAAAACCCCCAAGGGTTTTTTGCTTGTTCGCTATTTTATGATTTTAATAGCATTTTGCTATTACACTATAAGTAGCAGGCGATGAACGTCTTAGTATATAAATTACGTTTTGGATGATTTTAGATGGTTGAATATGTCAAAACATAGTGTTTCATAGATAATCAATCATATTCCAAGCGTTTACAACCATCCAAAATCGTCCCAGACGTAATTTATATACTATGACATTGATCGTCTGCTACTTATAGTGTAATAGCAAAATGCTATTAAAATCATAAAATAGCGAACAAGCAAAAATCCCTTGGGGGTTTTTCATACCTTGCTATGAGCTGTTGATTCCCCACTATAATGAAAAAATCTGGGAGTAACATCTCAAAACGGTCCCTTGTTAGATGTGAATAAAGCCAACCAAGCCCCATTAATAATTAATACACTTTTTTTTCAGCCACTACTCCGATGAAAGTGCTTTTACTGCAACACCTGAATCAACAAAAAATGTTATTGATGCATTAACAAAATCCCATATTTGTACTGTCTTACTAAATGGTATTCCCGAAACTTTTGATTTTGATGCCTTTTCAATTTTTATGGAAGTAACTTTTTTTTATTTCTATCAATCTTGTTTAATTAAATGTTTTTCTTAAATTATAGGAAAACCCAAAGAAGCTTTTTGTTCTTAATTTCCGAAACGATATCTCTGCTGAATATTCTCAAATGCTACAGGCATATCTTGATAAAATAATTGAAAAAGGTTTTATTAATCCTATCGGAATTAATTTTATCGCTCAAACATCTCAATCTTGGGATACTGTATGTAATTATTTAAATACTATTAAATGGAATGGTACTAATCTTTGATATCAAGAAGTATATTGGTTATCTTGATACTGTGTTGACGATATGTGAAATGTTGTGTTTGCTTTAATAAAAAATTGTTTACACTTATAGTGCCTATATTATGTAAAACATTAACAATGTCAGACTTTTCAAACAAAAAAAACATTTACTTTAATATCTTTTAGTAGAAAAAAATTCAATGCGTTGTAATCATAAAAAGATATTTCATCAAATTTTGTTCCAAAAATTTGTGGCCCAGTCTTGGCAATTATGAGTGAAAAGATTATACTTTGAAGGCATGCTGTCATAGATATTTGTAATATGATGCCATGATTGTCGTCCGTCCCAAGTGGATGCTATTTTTTCACAGGTAGTATATCTTCCTAATCTCCGTCGCTTTCCATCTCCATTAAGTTCTTATGTAACTACGAAGCAATGACCACATTTTTCACATTTATATCGAACTTCAACACAATAATGCATTACTGCGTTATAACCTGTTCCGAAGCTAATAATTAAGACCAAGATATCTGAAAATTTGTTATATATGCATATTTTTAATCTATTGAATTATTGATAATGTTACAATATTTTTCAAACCCTTAAAAATTAAAAAAAAACTGGTTTAAGAATGAAACAGGGGAACGAAAATCCCCAAGAGAAATCTTTGGGGGACTAAAATTTAACTTTTTTACTATAACATTTAAAAAATTTTGATTTTCGATACAGTAACATTAATTATAAATCAGCTTTAACTTACTTGCCACTAGCCGACATTCTAGTTCAAGCCCATACATTTTATATGCATAATAATTCGATACTGAACATTCGCACCAGTGATTAGGCTTCCAATTTCCATGTTTGTCAGCGCCTCCACTACTGCTACTGCTGCTCATAATTGTCAAAATAAGGAATAAAACTGCCACAAAAAAGAAGGATGAGTGTTATATATTAACTTCTTCTAAATGTCCCGATAGTTTGATCTTTCACTTGTCTTTTCCTTCACAAAATTTCCAATAGTTCTTTTACTCAAAACCTCACATTGGGTTATTAAACCGCTTTTAAACATACAGAACAACAAAGAAGCGGCACGAAAGACAAGAATAAAGACTTAAAAAGGAGATAAAATACAAAAGAACTTAAATATAAACTAACAAAGAAATAAACTTTTGCGATTGTGCATCATCTGGCTAGCACCAAGTTTTTTGGCGAGTCTTTTACTTTGTCTCAAACATTTCAACAACTCTTTTTGGCCCAGACATAAAAGTAAAAAAGAAAGGTGGCTAATCACCAGACTAACGAAAAAGGATGACTAAAAAAGAAACAAAGATGGGAAAAAGGAACAGAAGTTCTTCGAACAAAATAGCCTAAAAGCATATTTTGGATTTTGAATTAAAATCGAACTTCTAAAGAAAACAATTACAAAAGATTACAAAATAAGAAGACTTTTACAAAATAGAAATAATTAAAAGCTAAGGGGAATTTACAAATATAATTAAAAAAAATTCAAGCCCGTTGTAGTGTGAAACTACAACAATGAGAAAAAATGAATTTGATTCTGTTACTTAAATATTTTTTTTCTTTTTTCTTTTTGTGGGATCCCTCCTTTTTTACATGATAAAAAAGGTTCTTTTTTATCTAGTAATGATAGCATTTTGAAATATCAAAATGCTACCAAAAAAATTCTATCGTGTAACAAAGATTGTTTATCATCTTTCTTTGCAAAAAGAATGCGAAAAAAAATTGTAATAAATTTTTTTTCACTTCCAATGCATTAACTGTGACTATGACCTTTTGTCGTTGTCTTTTTTTCCTAGATTAAAAATTTAATGGGCAAAGGTGTTGTTTGTGAAAAAAAGGTTTGGGTGTTTTATTATCGCTAAAAGTGGAAGGATGGTTTTAATTCCGTTTTTCAAGCAATACATTAACGAAATTGGTATAAATTTTTTTTTTGTAATTTTATCAAGCAACATTAATGCTTTTAATGCTTTTAAGTTATCTCAGAATTTGAGTTTTAAGATTTTGTATGAAAAAAAAGTTGGTCAACAACGCACCTCACAAAGCAACTGACTCACTGTGCGCAAAGAAGAAAGAAATAACGAAAAATCATATACATCAATGGCATCCTTTTTTTGTCAAACACACATGAACAACAAATCTGTGGATCTCAAAACACTATTGATTTTATCTTTTTGTCAAAGACTGGGAGTTAACAAATGCCAAACCTCACATTGTGTGTTTTTCTGTTTAAAAAATAGTTTTCTTTCGTAGTTGAACTGGTTGACAATTATTTTCTCCATGCCTTTTAATCCTAGATGTTGTTTTTGTAGTAAAAATGTTTTTAATGACATTAAATGGACAATAGTTTATCCTGACGAATTTTTTCGACTAAATCTATCTTGTGAAAGATGCCAAAATTCTGTGAATACAAATGGCACAAACTGGTCTTCATTAAAATTTATAGAAATAAAAAATGAGGCAGAAAAATATATAGAAGGTAATATGACATAATACAGCTTTATTTGAGATTCTTACACATTCTTAATTACACCTATTTTTAGAGCTTTGTTTTTTTGTACCAAAAATTGACAATCTTTTGTTACCAAGATTCTTAAAAATGATTGTTGGCTTAGATCAATATTCTTTTGCATTTTCATCGAAAAAAGCTTTACATTTACTTACCCCAAAGCGATTAATTGTTGCAAATGATGTGAATGTTTATGGAGAAAGTTTTTTTATACCACATTTTGAAAACTCAAATATTTTGGTAACTGAAAATTTTGAAGTCAGAAATATTAGCCTTGACTCAGAAACAACAAAATATGTTTGTCAAAAACTATTTGACTCTATTTCTTCAAAGCAGCTGACCATTAAAGCACAAATTATTGTACTACGTGATATGGAATTTACACCAGAAACATTTTATCAACTGCTATCACCACATCTTGTAAAACTTAAATGCTACAAACTTACATTTACGACACTGTTAAATCCTATTGATTTTATTGAAAAGTTGCCGAATATTGAAAAATTTCATACAATCATTTATTATTTTTCATTGCTGTCCTGTTTAGAAATAAATTGAAACTGACGCACACGAATGGCATACCTTTTTTTAACAGCAGTTTCTTGCGGTTTAAAACTGTACACACATTTGTTTAACACGAAAACACTTGAATTTTTTGCTTTGTTGGCAAAGCATAACAGACTAGGACAGCAGTGCGGAAAAACTTCTAATTAATTTTTAATATAAAGAGTTTTTTAGATACTAAGGTTCAAATAATCTATCTATTGTTTTAGTCATGTCTATTGATTACAGTTGTTGTTTCTGCAATAGTAGTTTTCAGAATGGTATTGGGACATTTTTTGAATTTGTTGCCGTCAACCCAACTGAACACAGAAATACTTTTTTTCAACAAGATCATACTTGTGTAAGATGCTGCAACTCTCGCAAAAGAGAAAAGTCAAACATCTTTTCATCAGGATCGCCTGCAACAAAGTCTGATTTAAAGAAGTGTATAACGGGTAATACAAAAAAAAGTTAATTTGAATCTTATAAGTATCTTTTAGAACCCCAGTTTTTTGTGCCAAAGATAGACAAAAACTTGCTACCAAGATTTGCACAAATGCTGCTTGGTATGGAGCAGTATTCTTTTGCATTTTCATCAAAAGAAGCTTTAAATTTACGTCAACCAAAGCCACTTATTGCAGTGAATGATATGACTATTGATGGAGAAAATAGATTTGTACCATATTTTCTAAATTCAAATATTTTGGTAACAAGAAATTTTAGTATTCGAGGTATTAGTCTGGAATCAAATAAAGCTTTGGAGCTTTTTCAAGAATTTGACCAAAAGTTAATTTTGTAGAAAATTTAATGTTCACACATTTTAAAATATTTGTTTTGGAAGATAAAAGTATCAAAAGTTCAACAGATGAAAATGGTGATAATAGGATTTCAAGATGTTTGACATAAAAAACAGGGTGTTTTAAAGAAGAAAATTTTAGAAGTGTATCTAAAAAACCATAACCGTAATTAGGTGGTAAAGAAATTTACCTTACCAACTAAAAGCTTATTAGCTGAAAAAAAATTCAGATTTCGATAATGTTTGATTTCTGAAGAAGACGTATCCCAAGTATATTTAACTTTAAAAGGCTGGAGATTCATTGAATCAAAGATATATGGGTATGAAAATGGCATCAACAGCGTTTCTCCTGATTCTAATAAATTTTCAAAACGGGATAACAAATCTTTATCTATATTTGGATAAAATATGGGTCCTAAAAAATCACTTGTGACTCTTTGAATAAAGTTACAATTTGTCAAAAACTACCTATAAATCTATTAGGGCAATAAGATGTAAAATGTCGTGTAGAAAAGCAAATAAAACATTTTCTATCAATTTCACATTTTACACATGGTGCGGGATTTGCAGAAACAAAACAATAAGGACAACAACTTTTCATTGAAGAAAAAATGAACAACTTTTCACGTAAACAAAAATTTACGTGATTCATCAGAAACATACTTATCACAATAATGAGAAACGTGGTAACTGCTATTACAGAAAAAGCAGGACATGTTTTGAAATCCTGTAATACAAAAAATTACTGACAAAAAATATGAGAAAAAACGACTCGAAAGAAAGAACTTTTTTTTATGTTAGCTCGTTAAAGTCATATAAACCAATTAAATTGCAGCGGTTAAAAAGCTGCATTAACTATTCGTTTTATCATAAATATTGTTATAACAAGAAAGAACAATGAAGAAGTTGCGGACAATGATTTCGTTTTCTCTACATTAATTTGACACAAGATCAATATTTTCTTCTAACACTGTCCATGAAAAACTAAATGGACACACATTGATGGCATTTTTCATTTTTGTTGAACAAGCAGCAGGGCATTGTAGTTTAGGGCCATAATAACACATTACGTTCAAGCAGCATACATATCTGTCGTTTTTTTGTTTCCTGCTATGCGAAAAAAACATTGATTGAAAGCACCTAAATCACAATACTCCTTTTCTTTTTTTATTATACATATAACTTTCATTTATTATAACTCGATTGGAAAACTATTAATCTCACCATGGCTCTAAATTTTAGTTGCTGTTTTTGCAAAGAAAATGTCAACGCTTATGAAATGCTCGTTAATCCTTTTGGATATAAAATACAATTTCTTCAAGAAAATCGATCATGTCAAAAATGCAACAGTTTACTGGGCGCTCATGCTGCAATGCACAGTGATTTTAAAGGTAATATACAAAAAAATATGGTTTTAAAAACTTCATATATTTTTAGAACTCCAGTTTTTTGTGCCAGCAATTGATAAAATTTTATTACCAAGATTTCTAAAATTGCTTGTTGATCTTGAACAATACTCTTTTGCATTTTCATCAAAAGAAGCTTTAGAGCTGTTCAAACCAGTGCCATTAATTGTTGCGAAAGATATGATTATTGATGGTGAAAATAGATTTATACCATATTTTGAAAGCTCAAATATTTTGGTAACAAATACCTTTGGAGCTAGGGATATAAGTTCTTTTTCTAACATAACAAAATATCTCTATCAAAAATTATTTGACGCTATTTCTTTCAAGCAGCTGACTATCATAGCTAAATTTATTGAATTATACAACATAAAAATTACAGCTGATATCTTTTGTCAACTGCTATCGCCACAGCTTGTTGACCTAACATGTGTTATATTTGAATTGACGACATTATTAAACCCGATCGATTTCATTGAAAAGTTACCTAATATTAAAAAATTTGTATTCACTGATAAAGATTATACTTCTTACTGGGATACAGAATTAATTAAACCAATTAATTGCAAAGCGTTGAAAAAATTTTGCATTGCTTTTAATTGCATCGATGTAACACTGAAATCATTCACAGATATCACAAAAGTGAGTTCTTGCGTTTTACGGTAATGCTCAATTAATTAACTTTAGAAATGGTCAAAGTCTCAAATTAACATCTTTCTAAATATCAATGGCATCGATAATGAACCCTTAGTTAACTTACCTAACGATGCGCATATCCAGAGCTTGTATCATCGCTTAATGAAAGACAAATAAAACAGACTGGCACGAGATCTGCAAAAACATTATTGCAATTTATCTACTACGAATTATTTGTTTTTATCTTTGTTTTATTGGTTATTAAAATATATGCAAAATTTGTTAATATTTAACTTTTAAATTATAAGAAACATGACACAGAAGAAACAGTTAATATTTGACATCTCTGTTAAATATTAATTTTTAATTACCGATAAAAAAAAGAAGGATCAAAAGAAACTGCAGTAACAGCTTTTTATGCATGCTCAACTAAATGCTTTAAAATTGATTAAATGACATGTTAGTAACCTCAAAAATATGAAATGATTCGGTGAAATGACAGACTCACATCCATAGCATCTCTCTATTCTTTGAAATAATGGAAAAAGATTTTTCATATTAGGTTTGATCAATTTGCATTGCCGTGATTATCTCCTAACTTTTTTTTGAGAATATTTACTATGATTGTATTTAATCCAAGCTGTTGCTTTTGTAATCGAACATTTTATGATGGTTATACGGCATTGGCAAATACTCGCCACCCGGATCCTGGGATGTTTAAATTAAATTTTTTTCGAAATAATCAAACTTGTGAAAAATGTTATGATAAATCTAAGATTTCTGCAGTGGATAAGGATGCCTTTAATTGTTTAAACGGTAAAGAAAACTATTATTAAAATATTTAATTTTTTTATTATAGACCTCCATTATTTTCTACCAAAAATTGACAAACTTTTGATACCTAGACTTGTAGACAGCCTTTCTTGTCTTGAACGATATTCGCTTGCTTTTTCATCTCAACAAGCTTTAGATTTACTAAAGCCAAAGCCATTAATCGTTGCGAAAGATATGATCATCGATGGAGAAAATAGATTTATTCCACGCTTTGAAAACTTCAATGTTATGGTAACTCAAAAACTAGAAGTCAAATACATCAATCTCGGTATAAACGTGACACGATTTGTTTATGAAAAGTTATTTAATTCAATTTCATCAAAGCAACTGATTGTTAACGCAAAATTTATTACATTATATGATATTCAAATTACAGCAGAAAAATTTTTCCATATATTGTCATCTCATCTTCTTGAACTTATATGTTTTAACGTCAAACTTTCTTCTTTGCTAAGTCCAATTGATTTTATTGAAAAGCTGCCAAATATTAAAAAATTTGTTTTAAGAATTCTCATTCTGACAACAGTAATTATTTTGATTTCATCAACTGCAAAGATATGAAAAAGTTTTGTGTTCCATTTTATTGCAGCAATCTAACATTTGAATCGTTTAAAAATATCGTAAAAGTATGTTTTGTTTGAGTTAGCTTTTTTTACTTAGAATATTTTGGAAATGGTCAAAAGTTCAACTACAAGTTTTGCTTTTACTTAATGGCATCGATGAAGACCCAAAGAACTTTTATATTGAAACTAATATAAAGAATTTGTATAAGTTATTAACAAAAGATTAATAAAAGTGTTATGAATTGCTGCTGATAATAATATTGTCATCGATGCTTCTTCTTTCACATGTTTATACACTTTAATAAAGATTCATTAATTGAAGAACTAATTTTTTGTTTATCTCTATTTTTAAAACAATCTTGTGAAATAAAAATTAAAAAAATTTAGTTTCTTTTGACTTTTGTAACTTTATTTAAATCAATTATTCCACAAATTTGTTTCATAGGTGAAAAAAAATGGATAGAAAAACCACTTTTAAAGATCCAAAAGCAATGTTGTGATTGTCGAAAGAAAAAAAGTTTTGCTAAATATTGTTCAATAGACAGGCACACCACTCTTCAGTGCTTTTTTTGCCACATTGATTTAAAGAGAGGAAAGACAGGAAACATTGCAGTGAATGCCAAAAAAACGACATCATCCATTGAAAAATCTCTTGCTTTTTTTCAACCTGCGTTGGCAAAGAAATTGTTGAAATGGTTTATCAAGTTTATTGTTGCTTCTGTAAAACAGAATATAACAATATTAGTGAAGAAGAAAAATTAAACTACTTTGAGACTAAAAAGTCTTGTCGTGGTTGCAAGAAGAAGCTAGATAAATTTCCTTATAAATCTTGTAATGATGTTAACAAAAAGAAATCAAAGCCAAATTATTCTCCATTTATTGTACCAGAATTAATTCAAGAATGGTTTAACCGCTCGCCGAAAGCCGCAAGTAGGTAATTTTAAATCAGAATAAACTCTTTTTTTAATGCATGACTATCACCGATAAGTAAATATGCACATTTGTGAATTCGGGTTAGAAACTTCTGTCAAAAAGTTGCCATCTCGAACCACGAATTCCAGAACAAATTTTGATTTGAGTGAATATGGTCTTGATTTTAAAAAGTTGTTTTGCTTAAACAATGCCAAAGATTTAGGATCAAATATATTTCTTCCAAAAATCGACAAAGATTTATTACCACGATTTTTGCAAATGTTGAATCGTTACGATGAATATTCCTTTTTTTTCATCTCAACAAGCTTCACAATTAATTCAAATACATCCATTAATTATAGCTAAAGAAACGAAACTAAATGGAAAAAATTATTTTTTACCATTTTGTAAAGGCACAAATATTATGGTTACTGAAAAAATTTCTATATCCGACATAGATTTTTTTGCAACAACAACATCACAACTTTTATTAACAAATTTATTAGTATATATTATTGCTAAAATATTAATTGTTTTTGCTCCTTTAATAGAAATAAATGCTGCTAAAATTCCCAAAAAACATTTTTTAAGTCTATTGTCGCCTCGAGTTACGTTATTAAATTGTGTTGATTTCAACACCGTAACTTATGTTAAATTTTGTTTCGCATTTCGCCAAATTTCGCGCTATTTTTACAGTTTTGGTTTGTTTCGTGCCAGCGAAACAACTTTCCTATTTCGTTTCGTTTATTTGAAGAAAACACAGTTTTGTGCAACCCTGTTCTCCATTTAATAACTGGTGCATATTTTTAAATTCACTTTTGGATCTCATCAAATGTTTTTTTTTGATTTCGTTATTTTTGATATTGTGATTGTCGAAAGAAAAATAAAGATTTGTTGGACTCTGTCCAATGAGTGCCAACAAAACGATTTTTTCCATTGAAAAATCTCTAGCGTTTTCTTCTACTTGTTGTTGCTAGGGGGCGCAGCCATCACTTTTTTTGCAAAAAAAATGAAAAAATGATGACAGCAAAAAAAAGTTGAGAGAACGCATGTCAAAAGTTCGCGTCCCCCCGCTTTTAAAAGGACAATTAAGCCATAAAAACAATAAATAATGATGAATAATTGTCATATCAGCTTGCAAATGAAAATTTACAATTTGACACTTTTTTCGGTTCAATTGCATTTTTTTATAACAATAGAAGAACTTTTTCATTGTCTGAAGAGTTTTTAGCTCCCAAAATAGTTCACAGTAACACGAAAACACATATGTTAGTTTAGCGCATATTAATTATAAATATGTATTTTATCACAAATAATAAAATCTACATTTGTTTGTGTAGGATGCAAATAAAAGAGTAATCAGTACTTTAAAAAAATTTTATTTTATTTTCAGTGCTTTTTCTTAATAAGTATTTATGTTTATTTTATTCCACGAGAAAAAAATTGCAATGTTTAAAAATTAATAATAATGTTTGTTTTTTTTGACAAATTTGGAAAAAGTACGGTAATTCTATGAAAAGTAAAAATAAGTTACAATCTATTACAAGACGAACTATTTTAAAGTAACATCATGATAGGATAAAAAACATAAAACAAAGAAGTTTGAAAAGTTTTGAGGTGTTTTACTTGTTTTAAATCCACGTGGCGAAAGAAAAAAATTAACAAATATGTAAAACCATTTTCTGAAAATCTAACATTTTACTTTACAAGCGACCATTCCAAAGTGACACCCAAAGAATCGATAGTACCCCTGAAGGGTGACCCCCCCCCCCCCCCCCCCCAAAAAAAATTTTTGCTCTTTCTGTCGCTATCCGAAGTTACAGCTTTTTGAAGTTGTTATTGCCTTTTTTTCACGGGCGACGAAAAGAAAAACTAATGTCTACTATTTAATTCTTAAGGCTTGTAAACAACAGTGCCGCAACTTAGGGGGTGACTCGGGTGACTGGTCACCCGACAGGATTTTGATTTTTAAAGTAAAAATTGAATTTACACTAGATAAAATGACATTTTTGTAAAATTTTATAAAAGCAGTCATCCGACAGGAGGGAAAGTCACCCGACCGATTTTGGTGAAGTTGCTGCACTGGTAAACAATATATTCTGGAAGATATGCAAAAAAACAAAAACTGGAGTTTTCAGAATTTTTAAAGTTTGGGTATTCAGAAGTTTGTCAAAAGTGACTTCTGAAGCCCAAAAATGTTAAAATCATTTACCACATTGATTAATTACATTTTATAAAGGTGTTGAGAGTATCTTAACCCAAAAACAAGAACAAAATATTTTGAAGTTATGAGTATAGAAATAACGCCAACTTCTGAAAGATGCCAAAATTCTTGAGAATTTTTTTATACCTATAAGAGCACTGTCGATTCTGTGGATGTCACTATGGAATCATCCCTTTTAAATAAAAATTTTATGTTAACCTATCAAAAATTTGATTGTTTGCTGAAGGCATTGACTTGTGTAGTTTGTCCACGTCCATTCGAGCGTTTCAAAATATATCTTTTAACAGTTCCATCGTAAATTCGATTTAGAAAATAGAAATCAAAATATGCATTTCTAGTGACTCTACTTAAAATTAAAAATACAACAATTGATCCAAAATGATAAATAAAAAAGACAATGTTTTTCATATATATTATTAACTCTCCCAGGCGAGTTTGCCATATGCTGAAAAAATAAGATTTTAAAGGAAATATTAGATTTATGCATAGTACAAATGCCGAACTATTCAATAGCTTTTATGCAAAGTATACCCGGCTTTTAGAAGAGGTTTTTTCTATTTATCAAACAACCGTTCGGATTTGAAAAAAATTTTTTTTCCCAGATTTAGCTAATTTTTGGTATATATAGCATTTTGGGGTCGAAAAACCCGAATCTGAAGTCATTTTTTAATTTCGGTGCACCGGTGCAGAGCTACAGTAATCCCGGTGCCACAAAATTTGCATAAATTTTTTTTCGACGATTTATATATCATTTGACGCGTCTCGATGAGCTGATCATTTTTTATGTGGGTGTCGATACTCCCCGACCACTTTTAAAGGGTGCTTCCCTGGTTTAAAGATAGGGCTTTTTTTTCCACGTCACAAAACATGCAAAAATCACTTGTCGGGCAAGGTTTTTTTTGCATGAATATTGTTCCCCTGACTCTTTTACATAACTGTGCTCAATATCAAAAAACAAAAGTGTGGATTTTGCTGTTTTTTATAGCTATGAAACACGTAAACCCCGTTTTTCGTATACTCCAGCACCATCTCGGAGGCATAACTCAGCTTATATGCAAGATATTGACATAAATTAACTTTTATCATGAAATACTATGATATTAGAGCATGCTAGGTGATTTTGGGCATTTTTGGATATCTGCGGGCAATATGGCGTCCATATTAGAATTGTTAAATTAGCAATGTGGCTGTCAAAGGGAAATTGTCTAAAAATGTTAATTTTTCTTAATGAATTGAAGCAAATATGCTTCCATAATGTTGAGCACATGCAAAAATATCAAAATAATGCATTTAATACTTAATATGGGTCATTATCGATTTTTGGGAATCAACGTATTTTTAGCTATTTTTTGGTGATTTTCACTGTATTACCAAATGATGGATAATGGAAGATATCAATATTTTGTGACATTGGGCACAAAATAGTGCATGTCTAGAATGGTTTCGGTCAGTTTCAAGCCATGGGGAATGGTGGTTTTAATGTGGTAGCCAGTTGAATATAGGCATATTTTACAATACAAAAGCACTAAAAAAGTTAATTTTTTCTTACATAATTATGTCAGAAATGCTTTTATAATGATTGGAGGATATGGTTCTCCAAATTTGAGACAAAACTGAAATCAATGAACGCTTAATCACTAATTTCGAATTTTAGTGCTAGGGTAAAATTACGTCAAAATTATGGATGATGCAGAAATGGTAAATATAATGCAATTTCAATTTAAAATTGTTTAACTGCATACAGAAGCACAGAAAAAAGCATTTCTGACATAATTATGTAAGAAAAAATTAACTTTTTTAGTGCTTTTGTATTGTAAAATATGCCTATATTCAACTGGCTACCACATTAAAACCACCATTCCCCATGGCTTGAAACTGACCGAAACCATTCTAGACATGCACTATTTTGTGCCCAATGTCACAAAATATTGATATCTTCCATTATCCATC
This sequence comes from Panagrolaimus sp. LJ2400, assembly GCA_024447215.1. Taxonomy (NCBI): domain Eukaryota; kingdom Metazoa; phylum Nematoda; class Chromadorea; order Rhabditida; family Panagrolaimidae; genus Panagrolaimus; species Panagrolaimus sp. LJ2400. The sequence continues at coordinate 428,108 of JAMRYA010000033.1, forward strand.
ATTTGGTAATACAGTGAAAATCACCAAAAAATAGCTAAAAATACGTTGATTCCCAAAAATCGATAATGACCCATATTAAGTATTAAATGCATTATTTTGATATTTTTGCATGTGCTCAACATTATGGAAGCATATTTGCTTCAATTCATTAAGAAAAATTAACATTTTTAGACAATTTCCCTTTGACAGCCACATTGCTAATTTAACAATTCTAATATGGACGCCATATTGCCCGCAGATATCCAAAAATGCCCAAAATCACCTAGCATGCTCTAATATCATAGTATTTCATGATAAAAGTTAATTTATGTCAATATCTTGCATATAAGCTGAGTTATGCCTCCGAGATGGTGCTGGAGTATACGAAAAACGGGGTTTACGTGTTTCATAGCTATAAAAAACAGCAAAATCCACACTTTTGTTTTTTGATATTGAGCACAGTTATGTAAAAGAGTCAGGGGAACAATATTCATGCAAAAAAAACCTTGCCCGACAAGTGATTTTTGCATGTTTTGTGACGTGGAAAAAAAAGCCCTATCTTTAAACCAGGGAAGCACCCTTTAAAAGTGGTCGGGGAGTATCGACACCCACATAAAAAATGATCAGCTCATCGAGACGCGTCAAATGATATATAAATCGTCGAAAAAAAATTTATGCAAATTTTGTGGCACCGGGATTACTGTAGCTCTGCACCGGTGCACCGAAATTAAAAAATGACTTCAGATTCGGGTTTTTCGACCCCAAAATGCTATATATACCAAAAATTAGCTAAATCTGGGAAAAAAAATTTTTTTCAAATCCGTTGAATTTTCAAAAATGCTTGAAAGTTAGAAAAAACCTCTTATAAAACACAAACTTTAAAAAAGCAACTTACTATTCAAATTTTTTTATTTTTGGAAAATATTCAAAAAGTTTTTCTAAAACAACAATTGTATTGCTGACTTCATCAATCACAATAGATTCTTCAAATACAACAGTTTCACATTTTGTAGCAAGACTGATGATATCATTGAGAAAGCAAGTTTGTCCATAAACAGTTAATTTTTTTATATCACTTTGATAGATTTTTGGAGTGATAGTTGAAAGAGAACTTTGTTTATTTACAGAATAATTTGAAGTGGAGAGTTTATGAGTAACCCAAATTTTACATGATACTGTTTTCAAATCAACATGTAGTTCATCATACTTAATAACCGATTGATTAAATGAATAGGAAGTTGATGTTAAGCATTTTACAAAGAGTATAGGATTTTGAATGAAGAAATATTTACAAGATTTGATGAGCTTTTCATAGACAGTTGCTAAAGATGGATTTTTCGCAATATAATAGATGATAGAATCTGGAAGTAACCATGGTTGTTGACGACGATATGTTGCAAGAAATCGAACTCGTTTTAAATTTGCTGCTGCTTTTGCAGTCACTTGAGTAATACCACGACGATTTGCGCGTTGAGGATTTGAGCCAGGAATTTGTTTTTCATTATTCCTAACTGTTTTTTTTCTTTCAACTGCAGTAGAATCTCCAGAATGATTATGTACATTTTTGATTTCAATAATAATAGAGTCAGAATTAATTCCATTAGTATAAATAACGGCATTACATTTTGCAACATGTTTTTTGTTATAGCTGAAAAAAACGTGATACATTATTTAACAAACTGCCAAATAGTAAAAAAGAAACTTACTTAATACATTGCCAATAATGACGACCAGTTGTTTTTGCTTGATAACACCATTTAAATTTGTATCCACCTATTTGTGCAACAGGTTTCTTATACGTATCATTTGAAACTTGAATTTTATCACCAATGAAATAAGTTTGAATATTTTTACCATCCATTTTTAGATTTGTCAAATCAAAATTTGAAAATGAAAATACAATTGCAAATATGAAAGAATAATTCTTGACTCACTCAATTGATATTGGCCAGCAATAAAAAAATATCACACTTTTTATTAGTATTTGGTTTTTGGAATAAATTTATTTTTTTTCTCTATTAACCCTAATAAGAAATAACAACTTTTTCAGCTTTGCACTCGAGTTTTTCATGTATACTTTGTCACATACTCAAAATTTTTTGTACTTTTTACTCTTGGGGGCTTGAAAATGGTGATGGATCAACGACGTATATTTCATCATATTCACTACTATCATATGCATTGGGATTTGTACAAAGATCATTGGTTGTATTTTAAAACATAACACAATTAAGCGTTACCGAAATATTTGCAATTTTATATGTACATCATTATTTACAACATATATTGGAATGTACACATATTTTGGCAAAATAAAAAAAATGTCATCAACGTGTGGCGGCTGACATCCCTAAGCAACAATACTTGTGAATGCACAAACTAAAAATAAAAATATGTAAATTTTTTTTATTGTCACTATAAATTTGTCATTGACGTTTGTCAGTAATATATCTTATGCAATCATTCAAACATCAACAAAAAAAGATGTCAACAATACCGATTATTTTCATTCTTATATTATTCTTATATATAAAACGGTAAAATATGAGGTTTTTCAAAACTTGACCAAAAAAAGTTGTAAACGTCTTTTTCTGTAAATGAAAATTTTTTTTTGAAAACCTTTTTAAAAATTACGTAATAAGAGGTTTTTTCATATCTTATGTTAAGATGTAAACAAAATTTACAGCTTAAAAGAATTCATATGAAGACTTCCAAACTGTAAAGAAAATTTACAATATAAAAAGTTAGTTGTAAGGATGTTTCATATTGTAAGAAAAATTTACTATTTGAAACGTTTGCCAAAAAATTTTTCAAATTGTAAACGATTTTTTCAAATTTACAAAAAGTCATCATCACTTTTTGTAAATGAAAAAAATTTACAAAAAAGCATCATGAATTTTTGTAAATTTTTTCATTTACAAAAATTGATGATCATTTTTTGTAAATACCGTAACCCATTGATGCGCAGGTTGTCAAAATGGAAGAGTACGCGCCAGCCTACTTTTCCCTTTTGCGAGCGAGCAGCGGCCATTCATTTCCTATTTTCTTCCTGCGAGCTGGTGTTCGACTGCTCTCTGCTGACAAAACGTATGAAAATGGCCGCTGCTCGCTCGCAAAAGGGAAAAGTAGGCTGGCGCGTACTCTTCCATTTTGACAACCTGCGCATCAATGGGTTACGGTATTTACAAAAAATGATCATCATTTTTTGTAAATGAAAAAATTTACAAAAATTCATGATGCTTTTTTGTAAATTTTTTTCATTTACAAAAAGTGATGATGACTTTTTGTAAATTTGAAAAAGTCGTTTACAATTTGAAAAGTTTTTTTGAGAGAACCTTTTAAAAACATTGTTTTTGATAGGATTTTTCGAAAAACTTTTCCAGTTGTAAACTTTTTTTTCAGTTTTGGACGTTTTTGACAGAACGTCTTGAAACTGTAAACTTTTTTTACAGGTTCAAAGGTTTCCTATAAGGAACTTCTAAATTGTAATCATTTTTTACATTTTGGATGGTTCGTTAAAAAAGCCTTTTTAAAATTTACAGAATAAACGGATTCGACCTGATAGACTTCAAAATGTAAGGAAAAATTTACAATTTAAAACGTTTTCAGTTTTTTTTGGTCAAGTTTTGAAAAACCTCATATTTTACCGTTTTATATTCATGCAGGTAATCTTTTATCACCTATCAACCTTCAACACATTAATCTCTCACGAAAAATTTTTAGCTATTGCTGCTCATGATGATATTACTGTAGTAGATAAATATGTACCACTTGGACATCATTTTAATTTTTCATGTGATGCATTTCAAAGACGTCAACAAAAATTTTTATCAGCTTATTCTGTTCAATGGATATTTCGACATTCAAAACATTCTATCATTCTTGATAATAATTCAAATTCAAGATTTCTTTATGATGAAAATAGCTATCATTTAATTGGATATGATATTCAAAGAGAACATGAAGGAATTTTTGAATGTCGTATTGCGTATAATAATTCAAATGAAATACATATTGAAAGTTCTGCAATTAATTTAAGTAAGTTTAATTTTATTTATCTATGGGATTTATTAAACTGATCGGCTCATTTTGCTTGAAAGTGGTGCAATTAGAGGAATGCAGGAGATTTAAAAATTTCACATGCCTCGTTTCTTCGTAAATAATGTGCGTTTCCTTTCGTAAAGCAGGTGCTCAATAGAGCAGTTGGTAGCACGTTAGACTCCCATTTCAAGGGGGTAGAGGTTTGAATCCACCTCAGGACATAAAAATTTTTATTGTTATAAGCTATTACTAACATATTATAATTATATTTATGCTAAAATAAACATTACATTTAATTATTTTTGGTCGATTTGAATTACAAAAAATGTGGTGCAATTTTAAGTTGCTATGAATCTATTTTAGCGCAAATGTTTGTAATAACTTCTATTAATTTTTGGAACAAGAAAACTTTTTCTGTGTTGAGATGGACTCGAATCTCACACTTGACTTCTCTTTAGAATGAGATTCTAGCGCGATACCAACTTCTCTTCCCAGCGACTGCTGTACGAATGGGAACACAGATGATTTCCGAAAAACTGGACGTTTCTTTCCCTTCTCCATTTTTTGATTTTTCTCTCTCCCCAGTCTCAGGGAGGACGTCTTATATAGCTATTCTTTGCTATTCCTACCTGTTAGTTCAAGCAGTAGAGCACTAGACTCTAACTAACAAGGAGACCACTGCCAGTTTCTTGTTTGAGCTCCGCATTGGGCTATTTATTTTTTTAAATCTATATCTTTTAGAAATACAAGATTGGGACGAAAGTATTGATTCAAATATTACACATTCTTTACGAAATCCATGTCAATTTGGTCAATGCACAATTGTCTCTGCAAAATTAGGAGGTATTATACATGAAAAATTATACTGTGATTGTGTTGAACAATATACTGGACTATATTGTGATGGTATGTTTTTCTTATATATTTTTATTTAATAAAACCATATACAATTTTTTAGCTGAAAAAATTGGAACATGGTGGCGTGAAATGTTATATTATTCATCAACATTTGGACATTTTATATGTACTGGAATAATATTTTTAACTTTTTATTGTTTTGATCGATTAAATACTAAAGAACGAATTAGTTTAAAAGATGATGTACCAGATTTTGAAAGAATTCGTGAAAATAAAGATTTGCTATATCCAGCAGCAAGAAAACGTCAACCATCATCAACACGAACAGCAATACCTCTGGAGGAAGGAATACAGGCTGCATGAAATAAACTGTAGAATTATTTTTTTCATCATTTTCATATGTAATTGTGATACTGTATTTTTATGACTATATTTGTTTTAAATAAAAGGTTTTATTATATTTTAAAGTTTAATTTTAAATAAAGTGATCAAGTGATACAATGAAAGATATTTGTAACACACATGCTTACTTTTTTTAATGTAAAATAAATAGGGTAATCAACTGAAGGTGCTAAACAACAATAGGACCCAAGAGAAAAAAATGCAATTTTTTGTTTATACAATTTTCGGAATAATTCAAAGTTTTTTTAAAACAAAATTTTCATAATCACCAAGACGTCGGTTTCCATTTGTAAGTAAGAGTTTAATGCACTGTTGACATTCATTATTTGTTGTTGATGGAACAAAATGCTGCGAAAGTTTCTTTCTTGCAGCTTTAAATACTTCTTCAATGTTCCAACTGCTTGATATACTGAGGTAAAGATTAATTTTTACAGATTTTTTCTATAATTTAGAAAGCTATAGAACACAACGCTGAAGAAAAAGAAAGATGTAATTGGTTATCCGCTGCCCCTCATTAAGCCCAGTTACTGACGTCATATAATTATCCTACCTGCATTAATGTTGCCAAGCTTTCTACATTACAATTCAGGTCAGCAAGAGATAATCGGATGACATTTATACAATCAGCATGATTTAACTGCAGAAAGTCATCAGGCCATGAATTATTTACTTCAATTTCTGATCCAGAAATATCAATATCTTCAAGATTTGGAGATTTTTTGAGGATCTCACGTAAAGAAATTTTAGTATAAAAGTTAATGTTCACACATTTTAAAACTTTTGCTTTTGACGATAAAAGTGTCAAAAGTTCAGAAGAAAAATATGGTGATTCAAAAATTTCAATATGTTTGATATAGCAGATGGGATATTTTAGAGGTGGTGATAACGCTTTCTTTTCAACTGGTATGGTTTTAAAAACAGGATAACTTGAAGCTGGTGCTGTTCCAGTACATGTTGCAAAGCGTTCACCACGTCGGTATCCATTGTATGCATATTGTTCTGTAGTAAGCCATCTGTCGTATTCATTATGTACCGAAACTTTTTCAGCCGAAATAAAATTCATATCCATGAGTTTATCTATTTTATAAATACATAACTCTTTTTGATATTTAACCTTGAAAGGTTTTAGTTTCATTGATGCAAAAACAGTTGGGTATGAAATCGCCATTAAATATCTTTCTTCTTTTTTTAATAATTTCCCAAAACGGGATAATAAATCTTCATCAATTTGTGGTAGAAACATATAGAGAGCTAAAAAGTATTTTGATAAATAAACATGTCAATAAATATTTAAAAATACCTGTTAAGCGATCTGGGCAATAAACCGTAGCATGAGTTTTAGAAAAACAAATATAGCATTTTTGATCATTTTTACATTTCAGACATGGCGTATGTTCAGTAGAAGTAAAACAATAAGGGCAGCAGTTTTTCAAAACAGCAATATTTTTGCGAGATTCATCGGAAATATATTTATCACAATTGTATGAAACGTGAAAACAGCTATCACAGAAAAAACAGGACATCTTTCGTAGCTTTTATATTTTTTTGAAGACGATTAATAAAAAATTGATGAATAACAGTTTCCTTATATGTGATCGATAAAAGTCATCAGTAGATTGCCATGAACAAATATAAAAAAAAGTAAAGTTCAGTAGGCAAGAAAACAAATGGACGTACATCCGTATATATCACATATTTGATTAACATCAACGTTCACTGCCATAATAATACACACAGGCATCACTTTAAATGAACCCAAAAAGGTCTTGATTTTTTTGTTGCATATTTGAGAAAGCAACGAACGCACTGACTGTTTTTTTTAAGCCAGACATTTTTTTGCTGTTATAAAACAATGGTTTCTTATTCGGCTTTAGACTTCATGGCTCTCAAATGTTGTTTCTGTGACGACGATGAAATCAGAGAATCTTCTCGTTCCCGTGATACAAAAGTAAAAATGAATTGTCAAAGATGTTTTTTCTCACTAGATGACAAAGATTCAAAGTTTTTTTATCTCTTTCAACCAAAGATGATGCACTGAAATGTTTTAATGGTAATATTATAGTTTATTAAAATAATATTAAATTTATTTATTTTTAGATCCTCAATTCTTTATACCAAAAATTGACAGAGATTTATTACCAAGATTTGCAGAAACTCTTGTTGGCTTTGAACAATATTCTTTTGCATTTTTATCAAAAGCAGCTTCAAATTTGCTTAAACCCGAGAAATTAATTGTTGCAAAAGATATGATCCTTGATGGAGATATAAAAGTTATACCCAATTTTGAAGATTCAAATGTCTTAGTAACTGAAAAATTGGAGGTCAACAACATTAGTTTAACATCAGCATCAACAAAATATCTTTACCACAATTTAATGGATTCTCTTTCTTCAAATGAGTTATTTATTAAAGCAAAATTTATTGAATTATCTGATATACAAATCACTGCAGATATCTTCTATCTCCTATTATCATCTCAACTACTTGAATTAAAATGTTTTAAAGTGAATCTTACAACAAAATTGAAACCACTAAATTTCATTGAACGGCTACCAAATATTGAAAAATTTATTTTCAGTAATTCCATCGATGATTACACATATTTTTTTACAATGATTGGTGATTTAAAGGACACATCTGTGAACTGCAAAGATTTAACCAAGTTTTGTCGTCTCTTTACATGCTTTGATTTAAACTTTGACTCATTCCGTGATATTATAAAAGTAGGTTTTTTTACGATTCAAAATAGTTATTTTAAACATTTAATTTTAGGGATGGTCAAAAACTCAAATTAATATTCTTCTTATTCTTAATGGCATCAATGGTAATGAAATGGTATTAGACTTTTCTCTAGATAATAATGTGAAGAAGGTGTATCTTTTATTAATGAAAAATTATATGCAACAAAATATAGCTAAAAAATGAATGATCTTTTACTGACGAATTTCTCTGTTTTTTCCGCTTTTTACTAAAAATAATAAAAAAATTAAAAATTTTATTTTTTATCGTAAAAAACACAACAATAAAAAACAAGTGCTCTTTGACAAATATATAGAATAAATAAAAACTTTTGGTTTCACATTTTTAGTAACTCAATAAAAGCTAAAATTCTTTTAATATTTCATAATCACTCACTCAGTAGGTAAAATGTTGTTGGCACTTTTTTTGCTTCATTGTTATTCTTTCTCCTTTTCTGCAGCGATGGAAGAAAAAAGAAAAGCATTGCAATGTCTTACACGGTGCAAAGATGAAAAAACATCTATGTTCATTGAAATTTTTTGCCAGCACAGCTATGAGAAATGCTTCCTATTTCGTTTTTATATTAGAGCTTTTTTCCGTTTCTGTTATGTTCACAGAATGTCTGCTAAAGTTCTTCCAGCCATAAGAATTCTTTCACAAAAAAATCTACCAGTCTTCCTGAACAATTAAACCCTATAGAGTTTATTTCCTTGGACATGTTTTATTGTTTCTTCTAGAAGATAGCCACGAGGCTCGCTGATGTTTGCAAAAACATTTTGTTAAGCAATCAGCTTTTTAAAAAAGGCAAACATTACTTATTGAGCCAACAAGGGCATTATTATGTTCTTTTTTTTATTTGGAATCATAGAAATATGATGATTCATTTTTCTATCTCTTTCATTTCGCTTTTTTTAGTGCCTCTTTGTGTCTGTCTCCATATTTATATGGCGCCGAAAAGTTCTTTTTTTTGCGCGTATATTTTTGTTGGACTATTTTGTTGGGCTTTTGTGCGTAGCAGCTTGCGATAAAATCACTTCAGTGGCAAAGGTGGAGCTTCATCTGGCATTTGCATTTTTTGTTGCGAAAGGTCGCAGTAAATGATTCATTTGGAATTTTCTTTATCGACCATGTTGCATGCCCTAAAAAAATGACTTCAAATAAAATTTAAATATGAAGGTTTTTTAAGCATAACCTGGTTTTCATTAATTCCATCATCAGTGTTTCGGCCCATTACTCTATACATGTTTTTATGTCTCACATGTATCATTTTCCTATTTTTTTGAACTCTTTATTTTCTTCATTTCATCTTTGTTGTTTAAAATTTTATTCTCATTTAATTGCATTGCAGCTGTCTATCTTTCCAACACTTAAAGTTTTGATCCACAACTCTTTTTTACAGTATTCTTCAAAATTTACACCTTCTTGTCTACTTTTGACGAATATTTTTTAACGCTCCGGCTTTAGTCTTGTTTCTTTTTGAACCTATCTTCTAACAAAGCTGTTCTGCTTTTTTTCTCGTTTTTATTAGACTGGCTGGTTTTAAATTTCGATCACTTGTTTTGATATTAAAAAGACGCATCTTGATGGATTCACGTGAACTAGACTTATATGTTTCAAGTATTACCTTTGGCATATACGTAAAAACTGAATTTGAATTTTTTAGGTATGGCAAGCCTTAATCGAAAATTCATTATTACACAGCAACGAGCAGATTTTATTAAATATCTCACAGTTTTTAATAGCGCTGATTTATTTATTGGTCCCAATATTCCTTTAAATTTACCACATCTTCCAGCATCACCAAATTGGACATCTGCAAAGAAAATTGCTTTTAAAGATATGGATCGAACAACAGATAAAGTTTATAATGGATGTGTTCTTGATGGCCGTATAATTGAATGGTCATTCGTATTCCCAAATATTGCTACCGTAATTGAAGATGAAAATGGTGATGTTGAACGGTTAGTTTTGAATAAAAAAACAATAAAAAATGTAATAACATTTTTTGTTCCAGATTAGCAATTTACAATTGGCCTTTGGGAGATGATCCATCAATGAATTTTATCAATGGAATGAAAGCTTTTCGTCCTGGTTGTAAAATCTCTATTATTAACCCATATCATCGAATGGCACGAGATGGACAAAGTATGATTCGTGTTGATAGTGATGTATATATCAGATATGGTAAGTAAGCATATATTGGTTCTACACTCTTAACTAACTAAATTAAGATAATACTTTGGTTGGAAAAATTTGTTCTTGTTGTGGCAAAGAAGCAAAAGTTTTTTCATGTGTAACATGCAAAATGGCACTTTATTGCTCAAAAGAATGTGAAAAGCTTGATTGGACTGAATTTAATCACAAAGATATTTGTGAACATCTTAAAGATTGTGCTGAATATATGTAGTTGTTTTTGTGGTTACTCTATTTGGGTCAATAATAAATTTATTGAACTTTTTTATAACTTTAAACTACAGTATCCCATGTAAAATAAAAATTGACGATAGAATATAAGATATAATAAAAACCCAAACAATTTGTACAAATTGAACAAAAAAGTGACTTCATTTCTTCAACTTCAAGATCGCGAGCATCATAAAATAGAACTACGTTCACATTTACAATATACACCACTTTCACCTCAACAATCACACCCTTGCAAAACTGCACCAACTTCATCAAATAATTTTTTTGTTCCTCCTGATAAAGCATTTACATATGTAGAAAGAAAATCTCAACAACTATAAAAGTTAAATTAACAAACAACAGATCACAATTTTACTTTGGCAAATTATGACCATAATTATTTATTACTGGAATTGGTTGTATCTCTTTTCCTTGGGAAATATATGTTCAACAACGAAAAAAGTTTTGAAAAAAATAATTTTAGAGGGATTGAAAAGACAAAAGTAGAGGGTGATTCACAGTAATATTTTTCTTTTACGGATCCACATCATTTGGTTTTTGACGAGAAAAACAGAGTTCAAAAAGTTTAAGTAATAGTTGGACACAAATTTTATGCTTTAAAAAAATTTGTGCAAAAGTAGCTTATTTGCAGTCTAAAGATTCAAACAACAATAATTTTTTTGTATTTTTTTTGTATGTTGTCAGATGAGTCATAATACAAGCAAGGAAGGAAGAAAATGAACAGACGAATTATGTTCACTGAAAAAAAAACGTCACTTTAGTTTTTTTTTTATCTCTGAGGTTTTTCTTTTCAAGGAACAAAGATAACAAAACAGAGGAAAAGAAGAAAAGTAAACAAAACAGAAACATGAGAAAGAGACGTTAAGCTGTGATTTACGGTAAGATGTTAAAGTTCTAAAAAAAGGTGGAGTTTCAAAAAAAAAAGCCGCTGGGTGATGATACTTTATTAAAGTTGCTATTTAAATGATTCAAAAATAAAAATACATTGATTTTTAAAACACAAAATGTTAGAGGTAAAAATTTATTTTTTTACTGCTGATTTTTTTCCGCTTTCTTATAAAACATTAAATTCCCCGAAATTTTTTTGCAAAAAAACATTTTTAGACACAATTTCCATCTGTTTTATTTTTTCGAATCTTTTCTGAAAATGGTAAAAGAATTACCAAGAAAATTTTTAACGAGTACAAAGAATGTCTTTTCACGAATATGGAAATCGAAAAGTCAAGAAGAAGAAAAAACTGATACTGATTGGAGATCCATTTATGTTGCAGCTTTTATGGCTTTAATTACATCAATTCAAACATATTCAGTTGTTCCAACACTCTGGCCGTATGTTAAATTTGTAAGTTTTTTAGGGTGTAATAAAAAAAAGAATTGCAGGAAGTTTTAGGATTCATTATTTCATTCATTTTTTTACTGGACAGAGTTTTTACACAATTTTTTTTTATTTTAGCAGTTTTTCCTCTGCATGCCACTTGTGTTGTTGCTTCGTTGAACAAACATACAAACGCCTCAAACAATAACATAAGTACTATGTCTAATCAATCTCGCACCCAAGCTAAAGGGTTATGGCATTTTTTTATTGATTATTCCATTAGTGTATGCAACACAATTGTCGTTTTTATACTTAAAAATTTTTAATATTTGTCCGAATTTGTTAAATCCTAATGAAAATTGATCATTTATATTATGACTTTTAAATTCAAATATTTATTATGTAATTGTAAAACACGATTAACGAAAGTTATCGAATTAAGAAAACTTTTTGTGTGGTGAATTGGTGTATTGTGCTTTTAGCAATGCTCTTATTTCCCATAAATGAATATTGTTTTGACTTTAAAAAACATAGTTGCTCTTTTACGTTAGAATGGAAGAATTATGAAAATTTACAACAAAAATGCATAAATATTACACACGTTAGTTTTACTTACTTACCCTTAATTTAGAGACCGGCAACGCACATTTTTCTTCTTCGTTACAGTATGAAAATTTAAACCTTTTTTTACAAACTTATATTCGAACCTACTAGACTTAATTTTTTACGCTGATTCCGAAAATGCCATTTTTGGAAAAGTTTTCTGTGGCACAAAGTGCCGAAAACGGCATTTTTTTTGCGTTTTTTTAGCATAACTTGTTGTCTCCACGAGCCTCCATCACAAAATTAGTATCATTTGATAGGTAATAAAAAAATCGCATCTAAGATAAAAAGGAAAATCGAGCACGATCGAGCCCATTAAAAATTCACTCCAAAAACGGCATTTTTGAGCTTAAAAAAGTTTACAAAACGTGTCCAAAAAAGAAAGAGAAAATATCAGGTGGCTAGTGCGTCTCTTCTTTTCTTTTTGCGAGGAAAAAAGGAGAAGGATGCACACACAAAAAAAGAGTGTTCTCTTTGACTTTTTTTGTCGACCATTTTTTTCCGTTTGCCGTTTTTTCAATGGCATTTTTCGGCATTATAATGTGATTTTAATCAGGGTTGAAAATACTATATTCTAACAAGAAAATATTTATTTTCTAAATTGTTTTTTCAGTTGCCGGTCTCTACCTTAATTATTAGAAAGTCTTTGGTTTAATAACTTTTTTAGACCATAAATAATGTCACTGACAAGGGAACGTTCTCAAGTGAAGCTCTCACTTTTCTTAGCTACTATGCGAATTCGATAGTACCTACCTAGATATGAAATACCCCCAAGGGATTTTTGCGCGTTTGAAGTCTGAGCGGATTCTCGGCCTTCTGAAGTTCGCTAAAAATCAACAGGGAGGGGGTCGACGATTTGACGAAAAAATCGAAAAAATTTTTTTTTTCATTTTTTGCTCTAAAATAAAAAAACTTTTCACACCAAGAACATCTAATAAAAGCTAATTTTTTGCAGGTTCCAACTTCACATCGAGCGCCAACCTTTGAAAAATCAAAAAAGTTTTTATGTTTTGATGATTTTATTTTGAAACTTCATTGTTGTAAAACTAATGTTTAAATAAATTTTGTTATGTTAAATCATGATTGTTTCAAATAACTGCAATTTTTCGTAATTATTTTACGACATTTCTTGAAACCTTTAACCATTATATACTATTTGAACAATAGGTGCAAATCCATTTTTTCGTCAAATCGTCGTTTAAAAAAATTCTGTTTTAAAATGGATTTGCACCTATTGTTCAAATAGTATATAATGGTTAAAGGTTTCAAGAAATGTCGTAAAATAATTACGAAAAATTGCAGTTATTTGAAACAATCATGATTTAACATAACAAAATTTATTTAAACATTAGTTTTACAACAATGAAGTTTCAAAATAAAATCATCAAAACATAAAAACTTTTTTGATTTTTCAAAGGTTGGCGCTCGATGTGAAGTTGGAACCTGCAAAAAATTAGCTTTTATTAGATGTTCTTGGTGTGAAAAGTTTTTTTATTTTAGAGCAAAAAATGAAAAAAAAAATTTTTTCGATTTTTTCGTCAAATCGTCGACCCCCTCCCTGTTGATTTTTAGCGAACTTCAGAAGGCCGAGAATCCGCTCAGACTTCAAACGCGCAAAAATCCCTTGGGGGTATTTCATATCTAGGTAGGTACTATCGAATTCGCATAGTAGCTAAGAAAAGTGAGAGCTTCACTTGAGAACGTTCCCTTGTCAGTGACATTATTTATGGTCTAAAAAAGTTATTAAACCAAAGACTTTCTAATAATTAAGGTAGAGACCGGCAACTGAAAAAACAATTTAGAAAATAAATATTTTCTTGTTAGAATATAGTATTTTCAACCCTGATTAAAATCACATTATAATGCCGAAAAATGCCATTGAAAAAACGGCAAACGGAAAAAAATGGTCGACAAAAAAAGTCAAAGAGAACACTCTTTTTTTGTGTGTGCATCCTTCTCCTTTTTTCCTCGCAAAAAGAAAAGAAGAGACGCACTAGCCACCTGATATTTTCTCTTTCTTTTTTGGACACGTTTTGTAAACTTTTTTAAGCTCAAAAATGCCGTTTTTGGAGTGAATTTTTAATGGGCTCGATCGTGCTCGATTTTCCTTTTTATCTTAGATGCGATTTTTTTATTACCTATCAAATGATACTAATTTTGTGATGGAGGCTCGTGGAGACAACAAGTTATGCTAAAAAAACGCAAAAAAAATGCCGTTTTCGGCACTTTGTGCCACAGAAAACTTTTCCAAAAATGGCATTTTCGGAATCAGCGTAAAAAATTAAGTCTAGTAGGTTCGAATATAAGTTTGTAAAAAAAGGTTTAAATTTTCATACTGTAACGAAGAAGAAAAATGTGCGTTGCCGGTCTCTAAATTAAGGGTAAGTAAGTAAAACTAACGTGTGTAATATTTATGCATTTTTGTTGTAAATTTTCATAATTCTTCCATTCTAACGTAAAAGAGCAACTATGTTTTTTAAAGTCAAAACAATATTCATTTATGGGAAATAAGAGCATTGCTAAAAGCACAATACACCAATTCACCACACAAAAAGTTTTCTTAATTCGATAACTTTCGTTAATCGTGTTTTACAATTACATAATAAATATTTGAATTTAAAAGTCATAATATAAATGATCAATTTTCATTAGGATTTAACAAATTCGGACAAATATTAAAAATTTTTAAGTATAAAAACGACAATTGTGTTGCATACACTAATGGAATAATCAATAAAAAAATGCCATAACCCTTTAGCTTGGGTGCGAGATTGATTAGACATAGTACTTATGTTATTGTTTGAGGCGTTTGTATGTTTGTTCAACGAAGCAACAACACAAGTGGCATGCAGAGGAAAAACTGCTAAAATAAAAAAAAATTGTGTAAAAACTCTGTCCAGTAAAAAAATGAATGAAATAATGAATCCTAAAACTTCCTGCAAGCACACTTTTGAAAAACAATTTATTAGTGGCAAGCACAAAAATTTATAAAATCATTGACTTCTTTCAAAATCCATATCTCCCGAAATATAACATATTTGTTGATGTTTTGCACAATTTTACAGATATTTTGGGCATTCACAAAATATATTTTTATTTTATTTAAATTGCACAATTATAATGAAAATAAATTAAGGAAATGAGGTAGTCTTAAGTCCTTTTTTTAAAAGCTTTTTCTCTACTCGCTTTGTAAATGGAATTAATCTTCGATAAAAAATACAAAATAAGATTATGCAAAGTAATGTAACAATAATTGTAAATAACCAAATCCATCTTGGACCTGAAGCCGTATAAACAAGCCTAAAAATAGCAGTAAGATAAATGTGTTATTTGTTGAAATGTAAAAACTTACGTAACAATGATAGGACCAAAGATATTAATGGCTTCTCCGCTAGATAAAAAAATTCCTTGTAAAACGCCTTGTTTAACTGGACCCAAAACTTTTGAATATAAAATATCCAAATTAATGAATAGCAGTGGAATTGCAATACCAAGAACAATAACTACAGAGGCTGCAAAAATGGGTAAATTGATTCGAGGAGTTGTTTCACACCATTTATATGCAATGTTGCATCCAACTAATTCACTCGTTTCATTTAGCATTGCAAGGGCGGCAGCTGCATCGGCGCCTGAAATAGAAAGTAAAAATTAGCACTAACGCAAATTTTGTCTTGTTACGCTATTTAAGACTAGTTTTTTTGTCTAATTGTCCCAAGCACCTAAAAAAGATGTAGTTGTTAAACTTTCGGCTGTTCTGCGAATATACAGCTCATGAGATTCCGCAGACGGGTTGGCCGTATTTTATTATTGAATCTGGGAATATACGGCTCAAGAGATTCCTCCACTTTTATTTAAAAATATCTTTTATTTGGTTACATCATAACAGCCAACCGCGTCTGATACAAAATACGTTAGTTGAAATTGTAAGCTAAAAGAGATAGAAAAGTTTGAGTTTACGCAAATTTTTTAAAAAACGTCAAATAGGGATACACATTTTCCAACAGTCAAATAACTTCGTAAACGTTTTCTTCCTCAGTAAAAGAATAGATCACGGAGAATCGACCCAGAAGGCCCGACACGAGACAAGTACTTATTGCATACCAAAAAGATGTGAATAAATTTGAACGAAGTTTCGGTGAAAAAAAGTAAAAGATATATAATTGAGTGAAGTTAAACGAAATGCTAAGAAGCCAAGATTTAAAAGAGCCGACCTGCGGGCGGCTCTTTGAATTTTTGTATCAGACGCGGTTGGCTGTTATGATGTAACCAAATAAAAGATATTTTTAAATAAAAGTGGAGGAATCTCTTGAGCCGTATATTCCCAGATTCAATAATAAAATACGGCCAACCCGTCTGCGGAATCTCATGAGCTGTATATTCGCAGAACAGCCGAAAGTTTAACAACTACATCTTTTTTAGGTGCTTGGGACAATCTCATGAGCCGTCTGCTAAGTATAATACTATTACCTCAGTAAAAAGACTATATCAAAATAAAATGCTGCAGAGATGCAAAGAATTGAAAACGTTGAAAGTTTTTTGTTGAATTGTAAAATAAATTTGATCACAGAAATTTTTAATGCACACAACATACAACAGCACGCAAACAAATAAATGAATCTTACGTTTTAGATTGTCTGATAATAAATACAAGAAAAATCAGACGCCTTTAATGGAGTTTCTTTTTTTTTTATGGCGATGGATCCCTTTCACTGCCAAAAGCATATTAGAGAATCTTGATCGTAGAAAAAACTTTTATTTTTTAACAATGGCAATTCTTCAACTTGCAACGACTAAATGGACTTGTTTATTACATATTCAAGAATCATCTCCATCAACGCGTAAACAACTTGCTGGAATACATATTTGTTTAGATGTGTTGTTACGGTGGTTAGAATCACCCGGACTGGATTGGATAATCTCGCCTTGGTCTTGTTGATCACGATTACCCTGGCTTAGTCGATTTTTATGTTGGTCATCCAGCTTAAGAATCTGAAGTATTATGATTTAAAAGTTATCAAATAATAAACTGTCCAAAAAATCTTACATAAGAATTAACAGCAAAAAATGCAACAAAGAAAAAGACAAGAGCAAAAACATAGAATTTCATCTTTGAAGAGCACAAGCAAGCAAGCAAATGAATGAATTTTACGTTTTAAAATGTCTGATATTAAATACAAGAAAAATCAGACGTTTTTAATGGAGCTTTTGTTAAAACTGCTAATTTATTTCTGTCAGACAAAGAAAGGGGGTGTTAGAAATAAAGCTAAAAAGAAAAAGAAATTAAAACCGTTAAATTTCATTTTTTAGTGACAAAAACTAATAAAATCATTTCATTTCCAGATGTGACGTCACATTTGGATAAAAGAAATTCTGAATCTCAAAATTTGTTGGCATCTGTAAAATTCTTACACTTTTTCTTTTTGTTAAACTTTCATTGTCATTAAAAAATGTCTATATTAAACTGAAAACTCATAGAAATCATTTTTTTGATAATACTTTAGCTAGTTTTACTTTTATTTTTAGAATGTCTGTAATTCCTGTTTGCCAAACAAATCACACTCTTAAAATGCCTTTTTTAGGTTTAACATCACGTGGAATGTTTTCCCAACAGCATGGAGTTCTGGAACTTTTATAGCGCCCCCTTACCTTTTCAAGTTTTTTCTCCTTGTTTTGATCATTTTTGTCTTTTCTCTTGTTAACTTTTTTCTATGACGCCGATACTTTCATAAATGTTGTCGTTTTTGTTCATCAAAAACATTTTATCTTTCTATTGCCAGAAAAAAGTACCGATGATCGATATCTGATAATTGAAAATTATTCAATAAGATTTGATTTATTGGCAAAGAAATCTTTTAAAAAAATCTTTGCGTTCGATTATCAAGATTTCTGCCGATATGAAAAACAAACGACACATAAGTTATTTTTTATATTTGCCGTTTGCCGGGGCTCCTTCTTCATTTATATTGTCGTCTACTTGAGTATTAGTCAATCCCAACAATGAATCGGGCATTTATAGTAGTGTTATTATTATTACAAATACCATTAATTTCTTGTTTCCAGCAATCCCGAAATATTGTTCCTGGTAATGCATCTGCATCCCAAAATTATGATGTCAATTCAGACTGGATTCCAGAGACAAATAATAATTTTCAACATACTACACAAATATCAAATTTTTATGTTCTTAATGATACTTTTGATTATTATATTTGTAGAAATTGGAGAGAAAGTTTGTTCATTAAATTTTATTTTAAAAAAATATAAAATTCTTTTTAAAGCGATGAATTTTTTTTAGATACCAATTGCCGATGTGATATTGATGAAATTGAATGCGATCCATCGATGAAGATTCCATCTTTAACATATCAAAATCCATCTGATTTAATTATTTTCGAAAATTTGAATATTAAAATAATGAACGACAGTATGATCGTCAAAACTGCAATTTTTAATGATAATAGTATTAAAAAGTTAGAAAAGGTAATATTTGTTGTTTTATTAGTCGCAGATTATCTCGGAGTCAAAACTTCCAAACTTTGCATATTGTGGCAAACTAGTGGAACCGTGATTAACATAGGTTACTGCAGAATCAGTTAATCACTTCTGCGGTAACTCGTTGAGTCACCGCCTGCAGCAATTAACATCTGTTCCTAGCCCTTCGGGTTTGGGCACTGAAAAAGTTAATCTTTTTTTTTCTCTTATTGTTTCTCTTTTTGCTACCAATGAACATTTTTTAGGATAAAATATTACCTGGCACTGAAACAACTATTGAAAATCTAGAATTAACTTCAAATGAAATCAATGAAATTGAAAATGGTGCTTTTGATAAATTTACATCACTTAAAGGCCTCAGCTTATACGGTAATCGTCTCATAGATATTACTGCTAAAATTTTTACAAAACAACTTGGCTCAACATTGATCAATTTAAATTTGGGTCGAAATTATTTTTCAATTTACGCTCTGGATTTCACAAATTTAATAAATTTGGAAGAACTTTCTCTTACTGGGAATCATCTGAGCAATAATAATTCAATTTCGCATTTTAATTTTGATGAAGATTTTCTTGAGAGGGACTATCTTGATTCAAATGCTTCAATTTTGACGTATATATTTCCAAAAGCTTTATCAAATTTAAAAATTCTTCGATTAGATGAATGTGGAATTGAAGGATTTCATGATGATGCATTTTTTAATTTAGTGTAAGTTTTTTTTTATAATTTTCAGGTTCTATCAAGCGGTACACGCAGATTGAGATGAGACATATTTGGTACTTATTGCGATTTCCCCCTTTTTTTTGTGCAAGAAAAATTTACATTTTTTACATTTTCAAGCTGCTGAACACAACCGCTCATCGTCCTACCTGTTTTTTGTCAGTAGAAATCTGTAAAACTCAAAAATAAGCAGCAATTTTTGTAAAAAGTAGCAGGCGATATCGTGTGCTACTCAATCTGTATCAAATGACATTAAGGAACGAGAGCACGTAAAAAACGTTTGGATTCCTGTTGAATAGTATGAGAATCACGTGAAATATGTCTCATCTCAATCTGCGTGTTGCACTTGAATCGGTCCCCTTGTATGCTCTAAAACAAGACTTTTTTTAGAAAATTAGAAGATTTGGATTTAAGTGATAATCATTTGACTACTATCCCAAGAGCTTTCAGTTCTCTTGTTAATCTTCAATATTTGAATCTTGAAGGAACATTTATTACTGAAATAAATGCAACCAGTTTCAAAGACATCACTCAATTATTTGACATTCATATGTCTTCTTCATTGTTGCAACGAATTGATAATTGTACATTTTGTAATAAACTAAATCTCAAAAAAGTTGTTCTTTGGAATAATCCTTCGCTATCTTATATTCATGAAAATGCATTTGGAAATATTTTTTCTCCAGAAGCTTCCCCGTCACTCGATCTATTTTATGTTGAACAGTGTAATCTATCAATGATTCCTGAAAATTTACTTAATTGGATTACTGTAAAAGAATTTGGTCTTGGAAAGAATCCATTTATCTGCAATTGTTCTATGGCTTGGCTTATCAATGATATTCTATCACCAACACATACAATGAATATGGCAGAATATTCAACTTATCCACGTAATAATGATTATCAGTCAAATATCTTCAAATGCGCTGGCCCACTTGCATTAAAAAATGTTCCATTCATTAAATTAAGTGAAAAGTTTTGCAAAAATGAAGTGGTTGTCAACAAAAAATATCTGACAACAGAGAAAAGTGAATTTTCATGGAAAACATTGTTTCATAATGCTGGAGCTTTCGGCATTGCATTTATTTTTGGAATGTCTGTTATCCCACTTTGTCAATATCTTCTTCGCCTCAAAAAACAACAAACTGCTTTCAGCTATCGTGATGAAAATAAGCTTCAAGAAAGTATTGGTAGTAATTTAAATGTCACTAATCTTTGATGATTTAGATGTATTTATTTGTTTTTTAATATGCATTTAGTTTTACCATGAAACTATATTAAAAAAGTGTTATGTTGAACTTTTAAAGCCAGTGTTCTGGTTTTTGTTGTTTTTTCTTTTTTTCCGAAAAATAAAAGTAAATGAATTTTATTTTATCAAAAAAAAAGAAATTGAAACATGTTTTTATGCTAGTTATATCAAAATAAGCTTTTAACTATTGCTTAAAAATAGTTGAATTCGAATTAAAATATCAAAAAACAAAATTTTTGTTTTAAAACATACCTGTAAGTAACGAATTTGTAAAGCCGTCATAAATTAAAGCCAAATGACCTTCTAACAAAATACAGTTTGCTTCAGCTGATGAGAAATCTGATAAATTTGCTTGAAAATAATAACAATCATTTTGCCACTCATAGTTTTCTTGAGGACATAAAGCAACGTTGATAGTTAAAGTAAAAACTAAAAATATAGGGCATTGAAACAAAAAAAGACATGTATTTTTCTTGTTTTAAAAGAAAGTAAAAAAATTAAACAATGTTTTTGGACAATAAAGACAAAAACACAAAAAAAGGATTGATAAGAAAAAACAACCACATTTTTTGTCAAAGTTTTTTGGACCAGGTCAGCAAGTGCTCCTGGTTGATGGCTTTTATTTGTAGTGTGTTTGTTTTTTAAAATTTATTTAAAAATTAGCAGGCAAAAGTTTTCTGTATAAACAGAAAAATATCTTGTAAAATGAGGACAAGCACATAATCGAAATTTCTGTATGGTTTAAAGGGGAGTCACACCTTTAATAAATATTCTCCCTTTAAAGTTATGGAAAAAGGGTAGCGGATATTATGCTTTACACAAAAACAATGTGTTTTTTTCTTTTTAAAATAAGTAATTATTGTTTTGCAATTGTAAACTATAATTATTATACATAAAATTTAATATCTTTGTTATTGGCTTTTTTTATATTCCAAAGCAATAACATGTTTTTTAAAAGACCAAGTGATTTCCTAAGTACCCTACATTTATGTTATACACCTTCCCATTAATTCTTTTTACCACGCTTTTAAATAACATTTAGCATTTTTCAAATTTTCAAATGAACAGAGATGGCCGGTAAAATTTATTCTATTGAAGACGTTGAAGCATATGGAATTAGGCTTCATTTGAATACCGTGTGCAATAGTATTGCAAATTTTCTTGCTGCATATTTAATTATTCGACATTCCACAAAAGCCATGAAAGTATATAAGCATTTTATTTTGCTTACTATTTTTGGGGCATATATCATGGATATTCATTCAACAATAATTTTTGGAATGTTTGCACTTTTTCCTCATTCAATTCTTTGTGCCGCAGGTCTTGCAAAAATTTGGGGATGGTATTGGGGAGTTGCAGTTAATTTTGTAAGTTTTTAGGACTTCTTTTCTTTAAAAGTTTTTTACTGGTAGAAAATGCAGTCGTTCGTTTGGTATATTATACTTGACTCTGGCAAATATGCAACGTTTCAAAGTAAATGGTATACATTTCTCTTTGCTCTTGCATCATTTATTTGTACATATACTTTTTTCTAGGCAGCAATGCATATTACATTTAGCTTTAGTGCAACAGCAATATGTTATGCATTGCTATATCAATATATGTCATTAAATAATAGAGCTGAAGCATTTACGCAACCATGGGTCATTGCTGCAATGCTATCTTCAATGATTTGTTATGGACTTCCACCAGCAATTATTTTGTTAATTTCTGTTGATCGAGAAGATGCTATTAATCATGTAAAACAAAATATTCCGAATGCTTATAATTTATTTATCAATGGAAGCTGTAATATGAATTTAAAAAATCTTCTTTTTTATTTAATGGATTGTTTGATACAAATTGGTTTTGGATTTTCAGTTGCATCAATCTTAGTATATAAAATAGTAAAAAAATTAAAAGCTATGACGTCTTCAATGACTTCAATTTCATCTGCAAGCTTAAAAATTCATAAACAATTTGTTGCTGCATTAATTGTACAATTGCTAATTCCTTCCATTTTTATAATTCTTCCAATTACTTTTATTTTAATTTATGTTGCAATTGGAAAGGGTGATATAGCAGGTATGGATGGCATTTCCCCACTGGAACATTTTTCTCATGTTTTTTTCACTTTAAATCTTAAAAAATCAAAATTAATTCAACAATTTTTTAGAATTATCTCAATGGGTCTTTCAATTTTGGGGTCTTCATTCTTGCGCAAATGCCATAGCAATTATTACAATTATAAAACCATATCGAAAAAAAGTTGTTGAATGGTATCAAAGAATTAAATGTTTTATACTTCGAAAACCACATTTACCAAATCAAAATGCGATCAATGATTTATCAACTACTCAAACCACAGCAATTAATAATGCTGTTGCTGCGGCAGCAAGAAGAAATCGATGATGAATGAAATTTCATATCAAAATTCACTTCGTATTCCTCTCCTGGTTTCAATATCTGCTTCTACTCCAAATCCACCTTTAGAAAGTGAATCGGGCAACATTTTTATTCTGCATCCAGTTGTGTTGTCTTCGCCACCTGTAATAATGGCTTTTGATTCATCCCATCTTGATTCTTTCATATTTCCAAAATCGTTAATTGCTTGTTCAATTTGAGGACACATAAACTTTTAAAATAAATGAAAAAATTTAGAACTCTGCAATATCTATTTTAACACAGCTATTTTATTCGGATAAATATTGCTGAAATTTTTCAAACACTGATTTTACGAAGCAACATAAAAAGATTTTTTAAGCATAACTATGACCACAAATTCAGCAAGACTGATTTATTTAAAAAAGATTGCAAAATTTTATCATGTCAAATATAAATAGTCCTTACTCTCCAAATCTCGACACATATACAAAATATAAAGTAAATAACCTATGAGACCAACAATAAAATACAAAGCTAAAAGCACAGGTATCTTTACATCTACACGAATCATGTTCAATTCATCAATCGTGCAACGATTATCGTTTAAAATATCGTATAAGCTTGTGTTAACAATAACATAAAAAATGGCTAAAATCAGCGAACATATGAAAGAAATACAAATTTTTAAAATAAGTTCAATTTTTAATGTATCAGAAAAACATAATTTTCTTAATTCATTTTCTTTTAAAACGCTATTTTTGGATTCATTTTCAAGCCATTTTAGTTCAGTTAGCACAGATTCTTGACATTTTGTTAGGGAATTAGAGTTAGAGCTTGTAAGCAATTCAGTGACATTATTTATGGTCTAAAAAAGTTATTAAACCAAAGACTTTCTAATAATTAAGGTAGAGACCGGCAACTGAAAAAACAATTTAGAAAATAAATATTTTCTTGTTAGAATATAGTATTTTCAACCCTGATTAAAATCACATTATAATGCCGAAAATTATTGTCAAATAACATAAACTAAGCATTACAAATAAAAAATTTGACATTTAAAACAATATATCATTCGACAATAAAAACTTTAAACAAAATAATAAAGAAAAAATTACATTAATTAAGCATACATTTTTAAATAGCAACAAACACCTTCATTCAGTTCAATCAAGGTTTTGGCATTCTTTTAAACAATAAAGTGCCATTTTACATCCAGAACATGATGGAAGAGTTTTTCCTTCGTTACCACAAACATGACATAATTTATCAACCATAGAATTATCTAAAAAGACTTAAAATAAACTCTTATTATAATAATAGCGCTTATCAAGTTTAACAAATTCACGGCCTTCAACTCGAATAGTATATTGTCCATCTCGTGTCATTCAATGATAAGGATTTACGATTGACATTTTAACATTTTGACGAAAAGTTTTAAGCTCATTAAGGCTATCACGGCTAAAGTTACCAGTTTTTGGCCAATTATAAATTGCAAATATATGAAGATCACCATTGCTGTCTTCAGTGCTTGTTTGAATACTAAACATTTTAAAAGCCCAATCAATAATTCGAACTTTAAGAATGCAACCATTGTATGCTTTATCTTTTGTTGGATCTTTATCTTTGAAAATAATTTTCTTTTAATATGTACTTTGAATAAATGAGTATAAAAATATTTTTTTCATTCAAAGATCCATTTCTCCCAAAATATAGCATATAATAGCTTTTAATGTTTTGCACAATTTTTACAGATATTTTAAGCATTCACAAAATGTATTTTTTTATTTTACTTAAATTGCACAATTATGATAAAAATAAATTAAGGAAATGAGGTAGTTTTAAGTCCTTTTTTCAAAAGCTTTTTCTCCACTCGCTTTGTAAATGGAATTAATCTTCGATAAAAAATACAAAACAAAATTATGCAAAGTAGCGAAACAATAATTGTAAATAACCAAATCCATCTTGGACCTGAGGCCGTATAAACAAGCCTAAAAAGGTTATTATCGTAATTTTTTTGTTAGATTAAAATAAGAACTTACGTAACAATGATAGGGCCAAAAATATTTATGGCTTCTCCGCTAGATAAAAAAATTCCTTGTAAAACACCTTGTTTAACTGGACCCAAAACTTTTGAGTATAAAATATCCAGGTTAATGAATAATAGCGGAATTGCCACTCCAAGAACAATAACTACAGAGGCTGCAAAAATGGGTAGATTGATCCGAGGAGTTGTTTCACACCATTTATATGCAATGTTGCATCCAACTAATTCACTCGTTTCATTCAGCAATTCAAGTGCGGCAGCTGCATCGTCGCCTGGAATAGAAAGTAAAAATTAGCACTAATGCAAATTTCGTGTTGTTATGCTATTTAAGACTAGTTATTTATCTAAATACAGAGTGTTACGAGTGTTCTGAACACATGGTTTTTGACGTCAAATTCTTCCTTTTGACTCAAACAAGCTCAAATTTTCAGAAATGCGTCACAGGGGAGAGCATCTTGTAAGCGAAAAATTTCGGCAAACGGTGCCAACTTCGAGCTTCATCTTAATAATAGCTTAAAGTTCACAGAAACAATGATCAAATACTTTCCAGCACAAAATGGTCAAAAAATTAACTGACTGGCTTCAAAAACGACAAAATAGCGCAATTTGAAAAAAAATTAAAAAACCGTAAGTATGTGCAAAGATGTACAGTAATAAATAACATACGTTTAAAATAAACTGTTCCATTTAGTTCATGTGAATATGGAATTGTTTTAGAAATAAAAGGCCACGGAAATGTTGCAATAAAGAATAGCATGAATAATGCAAGGCCAATTAATAATGCAATTCTTACCGGAATTCTATAACCATTTTTTTCTTCTAAGAAGAGATAAAACTTAAATGTAAAAAAGCAAACTTTGAATCAAATTTGAATCGAATATAACAAAATGAAATTATCAATGAACAAATACCCATAAGTCCCAGAAAAATTGATTGAAAAAGGATTAGCTTGTGGCTGGTCCATTCAAATACGGTCATGGCATATGGTAGTGTGATACTGTAAATATTTTTTGGATAAGTTTGTTGATTTGCAGATAGGGCCAAAAAAAAGGCTCTCAGGGTATATACAACTTACGACATTAAAACTAAAGTATTAATTTCAACAGTAATTTTTGTAAAAATTAGCATACATACTGCAATTCGATCATATTTAATTTCTTCAACTTCATCCACTTTCAATTCCTCGATAACTACTGGAGTTTCAGTTATTGGAGAAGATGCCGCAACCTCTAATTGCTTCTCTATTCTTTCTTCTTTTGATAGCACTTTTAGCTTTCCATTAAATAAAAATATCAATGCCAAAATTCCAATTATCGAAGTAATCAATGCCAAATACACTGAAGCAGTAAAAAGATTAAAGTGTAATCCAAATAGTAGCCGAAGACCAGGATATTTGATAAGTGAGAATAACAATTGAAGTACTGTAAAAAATATTATAGATTATTACAGTATTTTTCTGATGTATAATTTACATGGTCCCAAAATTGTTCCAATAGATTTTGCAAGCATTCCTAGCCCATATCCACGAGATCTTTCAGATTCTTGTGTTGCCATTGCAATATGTGTTCGATAAACATTTCCAAATCCACCTCCGACTCCCATCAATAGTTGATACACAATAAGCAAATATAGAGCAGCTTTGGTATTGAATTCAATACTAATATAAAAGAATGTTGCAGCAACTATTAGCGATTTTGCTATGATTAATGGGGGTCTAAAATTGTAGCAATAAAGTAAATTGATATAAGAAGTTAAAGAAAGTGAACATTTTTCAAAGCAGTGAATGAAAAAAAACAAACTTTGTATTAGAAAATCTATTAACAAGATATCCAGCAAATATGGATGCAATGGAATTCCCTAAAGCTGATGTACCTTGAAATATTCCATTTTGTATTTCACTGGCATCTGGATTAAGCTAAAACAGACTATTGTTACATGTAATGACGGTTTTCATCTTTTTTAAGGTAGCTATTAAACAAAAAACTTTGCAGTTCCAAAGCTGATATTTCATATTCTTACTAGCAGAGGAATGTAAAAAAAGCTTTCTTCTATTACGGTAAAAATGCTGTAATGTTTCCAATATTCAAATTTAAATCTCACATTCGGTATTTACGAACTTCCGATTTTTTTACTTCCAATTACTTCCACTCCCAATAAAAGATAATACTTCTACTTCTAATTACTTCCAATTACTCACTAATACGGTTCGAATCCCATTCCTGACAAACTTTAAAAACGAGTATCCGCGTCCACAGCCTGTGCTCCTGCGGGTTTCAAGAGCCGTTCTCCCGTGGTACGGGTGTCTGGGGGATCCAGGTTAATCATCCAAAACCGGACCAGCTATACGCAAATGTAAGCAGGTATATCCGTAAGGATAAGTGTAAAAAAAAAGATTTCAATTGCTTCGACTTCTATTAGGAAGTAATTAGAAGTTTTTGGGAAGTAATTCCGGGAGTGGACTGCTCACATTAACATTTTTTATTACACCCAAAAAAAACTTACAAATTTAACATACGGCCAGAGTGTTGGAACAACCGAATATGTTTGAATTGATGTAATTAAAGCCATAAAAGCTGCAACATAAATGGATCTCCAATCAGTATCAGTTTTTTCTTCTTTTTGACTTTTTGATTTCCAAATTCGTGAAAACACATTCTTTGTACTCGTTAAAAATTTTCCTGGTAATTCCTTTACCATTTTCTGAAACAAATTCAGAAAAATAAAACAAATGGAAATTGTGTCTAAAAATGTTTTTTTGTAAAAAAATTTCGGGGAAAGTAAGTTCTTGGGGATTTAATGTTTTTTAAGAAAGCGAAACTAAATCAGCAGTAAAAAAATAAATTTTTACCTCTAACATTTTGTGTTTTAAAAATCAATGTATTTTTATTTTTGAATCATTTAAATAGCAACTTTAATAAAGTATCATCACCCAGCAGCTTTTTTTTGGAAACTCCACCTTTTTTTAGAACTTTAACATCTTACCGTAAACCACAGCTTAACGTCTCTTTCTCATGTTTCTGTTTTGTTTACTTTTCTTCTTTTCCTCTGTTTTGTTCTCTTTGTTCCTTGAAAAGAAAAACCTCAGAGATAAAAAAAAAACTAAAGTGACGTTTTTTTTTCAGTGAACATAATTCGTCTGTTCATTTTCTTCCTTCCTTGCTTGTATTATGACTCATCTGACAACATAAGTACACAATACAAAAAAATTATTGTTGTTTGAATCTTTAGACTGCAAATAAGCTATTTTTGCACAAATTTTTTTAAAGCATAAAATTTGTGTCCAACTATTACTTAAACTTTTTGAACTCTGTTTTTCTCGTCAAAAAACAAATGATGTGCATCCGTAAAAGAAAAATATTACTGTGAATCACCCTCTATTTTTGTCTTTTCAATCCCTCTAAAATTATTTTTTTGAAAACTTTTTTCGTTGTTGAACATATATTTCCCAAGGAAAAGAGATACAACCAATTCCAGTAATAAATAATTATGGTTATAATTTGCCAAAGTAAAATTGTGATCTGTTGTTTGTTAATTTAACTTTTATAATTGTTGAGATTTTCTTTCTACATATGTAAATGCTTTATCAGGAGGAACAAAAAAATTATTTGATGAAGTTGGTGCAGTTTTGCAAGGGTGTAATTGTTGAGGTGAAAGTGGTGTATATTGTAAATGTGAACGTAGTTCTATTTTATGATGCTCGCGATCTTGAAGTTGAAGAAATGAAGTCACTTTTTTGTTCAATTTGTACAAATTGTTTGGGTTTTTATTATATCTTATATTCTATCGTCAATTTTTATTTTACATGGGATACTATAGTTTAAGGTTATAAAAAAGTTCAATAAATTTATTATTGACCCAAATAGAGTATCCACAAAAACAACTACATAAATTCAGCACAATCTTTAAGATGTTCACAAATATCTTTGTGATTAAATTCAGTCCAATCAAGCTTTTCACATTCTTTTGAGCAATAAAGTGCCATTTTACATGTTTCACATGAAAAAACTTTTGTTTCTTTGCCACAACATGAACAAACTTTCCCAACCAAAGTATTATCTAAATTTAGTTAAGAGTGTAGAACTAATATATATGCTTACTTACCATATCTGATATATACATCACTATCAACACGAATCATACTTTGTCCATCTCGTGCCATTCGATGATATGGATTAATAATAGAGATTTTACAACCAGGACGAAAAGCTTTCATTCCATTGATAAAATTCATTGATGGATCATCATCTCCCAAAGGCCAGTTGTAAATTGCTAATCTGGAATAAAATGTTATTGCTTTTTTTTATTATTTTTGTCAAAACTAACCTTTCAACATCACCATTTTCATCTTCAATTACGGTAGCAGTATTTGGGAATACGAATGACCATTCAATAATACGGCCATCAAGAACAAACCCATTATAAACTTTATCTGTTGTTCGATCCATATCTTTAAAAGTAATTTTCTTTGCAGATGTCCAATTTGGTGATGCTGGAGTATGTGGTAAATTTAAAGGAAAATTAGGACCAACAAATAAATCAGCGCTATTAAAAACTGTGAGATATTTAATAAAATCTGCTCGTTGCTGTGTAATAATGAATTTTCGATTAAGGCTTGCCATACCTAAAAAATTCAAATTCAGTTTTTACGTATATGACAAAGGTAATACTCGAAACATATAAGTCTAGTTCACGTGAATCCATCAAGATGCGTCTTTTTAATATCAAAACAAGTGATCGAAATTTAAAACCAGCCAGTCTAATAAAAACGAGAAAAAAAGCAGAACAGCTTTGTTAGAAGATAGGTTCAAAAAGAAACAAGACTAAAGCCGGAGCGTTAAAAAATATTCGTCAAAAGTAGACAAGAAGGTGTAAATTTTGAAGAATACTGTAAAAAAGAGTTGTGGATCAAAACTTTAAGTGTTGGAAAGATAGACAGCTGCAATGCAATTAAATGAGAAAAAATTTTAAACAACAAAGATGAAATGAAGAAAATAAAGAGTTCAAAAAAATAGGAAAATGATACATGTGAGACATAGAAACATGTATAGAGTAATGGGCCGAAACACTGATGATGAAATTAATGAAAACCAAGTTGTGTTTAAAAAAAATTTATATTTAAATTTTATTCAATTTCATTTTTTCAGGGCAGGCATCATGGTCGATAAAGAAAATTTCAATTTAATGATTTCAAATTTACTGCGACCTTTCGCAACAAAAAATGCAAATGTCAGATGAAGCTCCACCTTTGCCACTGAAGTGATTTTATCGCAAGCTGCTACGCACAAAAGCCCAACAAAATAGTCCAACAAAAATATACGCGCAAAAAAAAGAACTTTTCGGCGCCATATAAATATGGAGACAGACACAAAGTGGCACTAAAAAAAGCGAAATGAAAGAGATAGAAAAATGAATCATCATTTTTCTATATGATTCCAAATAAAAAAAAAGAACATAATAATGCCTTTGTTGGCTCAATAAGTAATGTTTGCCTTTTTTAAAATGGCTGATTGCTTAACAAAATGTTTTTGCAAACACCAGCGAGCCTCGTGGCTATCTTCTAAAAGAAACCATAAAACATTTCCTAAAAAATAAACTCTAAAGGGTTTAATTGTTCAGGAAGACTGGTAGATTTTCTTATGAAAGAATTCTTATGGCTGGAAGAACTTTAACAGACATTCTATGAACATAACAGAAACGGAAAAAAGCTCTAATATAAAAACGAAAGAGAAAACATTTCTCATAGCAGTGCTGGCAAAAAATTTCAATGAACATAGATGTTTTTCTATCTTTGCGCAGTGTAAAACATTGCAATGCTTTTCTTTTTTCTTCCATCGCTGCAGAAAAGGAAAAAGAATAACAATGAAGCAAAAAAAACGCGCCAACAACATTTTACCTACTGTGTGAGTGATTATGAAAATTGTATGATATATTAAAAAAATTTTAGCTTTTATTGAGTTACTAAAAATGTGAAACCAAAAGTTTTTATTTATTCTATATATTTGTCAAAGAGCACTTGTTTTTTATTGTTGTGTTTTTTACGATAAAAAATAAAATTTTTAATTTTTTTTATTATTTTTAGTAAAAAGTGGAAAAAACAGAGAAATTCGTCAGTAAATGATCATTCATTTTTTAGCTATATTTTGTTGCATATAATTTTTCATTAATAAAAGATACAACTTCTTCACATTATTATCTAGAGAAAAGTCTAATACCATTTCATTACCATTGATGCCATTAAGAATAAGAAGAATATTAATTTGAGTTTTTGACCACCCCTAAAATGAAATGTTTAAAACAACTATTTCTAAACGTAAAAAAAGATACTTTTATAATATCACGGAATGAGTCAAAGTTTAAATCAAAGCATGTAAAAAGACGGCAAAACTTGGTTAAATCTTTGCAGTTCACAGATGTGTCCTTTAAATCACCAATCATTGCAAGAAAATATGTGTAATCATCGATGGAATTACTGAAAATAAATTTTTCAATATTTGGTAGCCGTTCAATGAAATTCAGAGGTTTCAATTTTGTTGTAAGATTCACTTTAAAACATTTTAATTCAAGTAATTGTGGTGATAATAGGAGATAGAAGATATCTGCAGTGATTTGTATATCAGATAATTCAATAAATTTTGCTTTAATAAATAACTCATTTGAAGAAAGAGAATCCATTAAATTGTGGTAAAGATATTTTGTTGATGCTGATCTTAAACTGATGTTGTTGATTTTAAACCTTTGAGTTACCAAAATATTTGAATCTCCAAAAGATGGTACAAATTTGTTATTTCCATCAAGGATCATATCTTTTGCAACAATTAATTTCTCGGGTTTAAGCAGTTTTGAAGCTGCTTTTGATAAAAATGCAAAAGAATATTGTTCAAAGCCAACAAGAGTTTCTGCAAATCTTGGTAATAAATCTCTGTCAATTTTTGGTATAAAGAATTGAGGATCTAAAAATAAATAAATTTAATATTATTTTAATAAACTATAATATTACCATTAAAACATTTCAGTGCATCATCTTTGGTTGAAAGAGATAAAAAAAACTTTGAATCTTTGTCATCTAGTGAGAAGAAACATCTTTCACAATTCATTTTTATTTTTGTATCACGGGAACGAGAAGATTCTCTGATTGCATCGTCGTCACAGAAACAACATTTGAGAGCCATGAAGTCAAAAGCCGAATAAGAAACCATTGTTTTATAACAGCAAAAAAATGTCTGGCTTAAAAAAAACAGTCAGTGCGTTGCTTTCTCAAATATGGAACACAAAAAAAATCAAGACCTTTTTGGGTTCATTTAAAGTGATGCCTGTGTGTATTATTATGGCAGTGAACGTTGATGTTAATCAAATATGTGATATATACGGATGTACGTCCATTTGTTTTCTTGCCTACTGAACTTGATTTTTTTTATGTTTGTCCATGGCAATGTACTGATGGCATTTATCGATCACATATGAGGGAACTGTTATTCACCAATTTTTTATAACCGTCTTCAAAAAAAATATAAAAGCTACGAAAGATGTCCTGTTTTTTCTGTGATAGCTGTTTTCACGTTTCATACAATTGTGATAAATATATTTCCGATGAATCTCGCAAAAATATTGCTGTTTTGAAAAACTGCTGCCCTTATTGTTTTACTTCTACTGAACATACACCATGTTTGAAATGTAAAAATGGCCAAAAATGTTATATCTGTTTTTCAACTACTCATGTTACGGTTTATTGCCCAGATCGTTTAACAGGTATTTTTAAATATTTATTGACATGTTTATTTATCAAAATACTTTTTAGCTCTCTATATGTTTCTACCACAAATTGATGAAGATTTATTATCCCGTTTTGGGAAATTATTAAAAAAAGAAGAAAGATATTTAATGGCGATTTCATACCCAACTGTTTTTGCATCAATGAAACTAAAACCTTTCAAGGTTAAATATCAAAAAGAGTTATGTATTTATAAAATAGATAAACTCATGGATATGAATTTTATTTCGGCTGAAAAAGTTTCGGTACATAATGAATACGACAGATGGCTTACTACAGAACAATATGCATACAATGGATACCGACGTGGTGAACGCTTTGCAACATGTACTGGAACAGCACCAGCTTCAAGTTATCCTGTTTTTAAAACCATACCAGTTGAAAAGAAAGCGTTATCACCACCTCTAAAATATCCCATCTGCTATATCAAACATATTGAAATTTTTGAATCACCATATTTTTCTTCTGAACTTTTGACACTTTTATCGTCAAAAGCAAAAGTTTTAA
Source organism: Panagrolaimus sp. LJ2400 (assembly GCA_024447215.1). Classification (NCBI taxonomy): domain Eukaryota; kingdom Metazoa; phylum Nematoda; class Chromadorea; order Rhabditida; family Panagrolaimidae; genus Panagrolaimus; species Panagrolaimus sp. LJ2400. The sequence continues at coordinate 461,617 of JAMRYA010000033.1, forward strand.
AATGTGTGAACATTAACTTTTATACTAAAATTTCTTTACGTGAGATCCTCAAAAAATCTCCAAATCTTGAAGATATTGATATTTTTGGATCAGAAATTGAAGTAAATAATTCATGGCCTGATGACTTTCTGCAGTTAAATCATGCTGATTGTATAAATGTCATCCGATTATCTCTTGCTGACCTGAATTGTAATGTAGAAAGCTTGGCAACATTAATGCAGGTAGGATAATTATATGACGTCAGTAACTGGGCTTAATGAGGGGCAGCGGATAACCAATAACATCTTTCTTTTTCTTCAGCGTTGTGTTCTATAGCTTTCTAAATTATAGAAAAAATCTGTAAAAATTAATCTTTACCTCAATATATCAAGCAGTTGGAACATTGAAGAAGTATTTAAAGCTGCAAGAAAGAAACTTTCGCAGCATTTTGTTCCATCAACAACAAATAATGAATGTCAACAGTGCATTAAACTCTTACTTACAAATGGAAACCGACGTCTTGGTGATTATGAAAATTTTGTTTTAAAAAAACTTTGAATTATTCCGAAAATTGTATAAACAAAAAATTGCATTTTTTTCTCTTGGGTCCTATTGTTGTTTAGCACCTTCAGTTGATTACCCTATTTATCAGGTTGTTCGATAAGTCCGTGCCGCGATATTTGTTGTTGTATTATTAATAGTAGGAGGGCAATCAAAATGAGGTCTTTTGCAGGGGGTAGGCCCATGACTTAGGCTTCTGATGATAATAAAATATTGGGGTCACCGGGGATACTGTAGGTATACGGTAGAATTTTCTCGAACAAATCTGGATTTTCGATAAAAATGAGCTGTAATTAAACGGGAAAAAGCTGGAAATGATTGGATATGACGTTTTAGGACTCTCTACACCATGTCCAACAACTTTCAAATGGTATTTTGCCTCAGGGCATTATGCAAATTTCCGAGGTCGAAAAATTTGCATATTTTCAAAAATTGAAAAAAATGGCAGGAATGTGTCGTAGAGGGTCCAGTAAGTCCCCCACAATCAAGTTTGGTCTAAATTATAGCTCTAAAACCTTTTTTTATAGCAAAGAATAACATTGAGTAGCAGGCGATAGTTTAATTAGCTATAAAAAAATGTTTTAGAGCTATAATTTAGACCAAAATTGATTGTGGGGGACTTACTGGACCCTCTACGACACCTTCCTGCCATTTTTTTCAATTTTTGAAAATATGCAAATTTTTCGACCTCGGAAATTTGCATAATGCCCTGAGGCAAAATACCATTTGAAAGTTGTTGGACATGGTGTAGAGAGTCCTAAAACGTCATATCCAATCATTTCCAGCTTTTTCACGTTTAATTACAGCTCATTTTTATCGAAAATCCAGATTTGTTCGAGAAAATTCTACCGTATACCTACAGTATCCCCGGTGACCCCAATATTTTATTATCATCAGAAGCCTAAGTCATGGGCCTACCCACTGCAAAAGACCTCATTTTGATTGCCCTCCTACTATTAATAATACAACAACAAATATCGCGGCACGGACTTATCGAACAACCTGATATTTTACATTAAAAAAAGTAAGCATGTGTGTTACAAATATCTTTCATTGTATCACTTGATCACTTTATTTAAAATTAAACTTTAAAAGATAATAAAACCTTTTATTTAAAACAAATATAGTCATAAAATACAGTATCACAATTACATATGAAAATGATGAAAAAAATAATTCTACAGTTTATTTCATGCAGCCTGTATTCCTTCCTCCAGAGGTATTGCTGTTCGTGTTGATGGTGGTTGACGTTTTCCTGCTGCTGGATATAGCAAATCTTTATTTTCACGAATTCTTTCAAAATCTGGTACATCATCTTTTAAGCTGATTCGTTCTTTAGTATTTAATCGATCAAAACAATAAAAAGTGAAAAATATTATTCCAGTACATATAAAATGTCCAAATGTTGATGAATAATATAACATTTCACGCCACCATGTTCCAATTTTTTCAGCTAAAAAATTGTATATGGTTTTATTAAATAGTATAAGAAAAACATACCATTACAATATAGTCCAGTATATTGTTCAACACAATCACAGTATAAAAGTTAAAAGTTTCATGTGGATAACTAGCCACTGCCTTAACCACTACCCATGAGGTGGAAGACGGAATTGAACTCGGGGACCGACCGAGGACGGACGCGCATAATCATTTTTAAACTGGCCTTGCAGGCGACTCGAACCAGCGGGGAGCTTACAGTTCTTGGGTGAGTCATGGGCGCCCTAGACCAGTCGACTATGCGGCCGATAATTTTTCAATACATCCTAATTTTGCAGAGAAAATTGTGCATTGACCAAACTGACATGGATTTCGTAAAGAATGTGTAATATTTGAATCAATTTTTTCGTCGCAATCTTGTATTTCTAAAAGATATATAGATTTAGAAAAATAAATAGCCTAATTCTGGTGACAGGCAGATGTCTCCTTGTAAATTAGAGTCTAGTGCTGTAATAACTAAACTACCCGGTTTAACTAACAAAGAATAGTCACCTCCGCCCTGAGAATGGGGAAGGGAGACAAATCTAAAAATGGAGAAGGGAGAGAATTGTCCATTTTTTGGAAACCATCTGCGTTCCGCTTCGTCAAGCATGAGCTGGGAAGAGCAGTTGGTAGCACGCTAGATTCTCATTCCAAAGGGTAGAGGTTCGAGTCCACTTCAAGACACAAAAAGTTTACCTGTTCCAAAAATTCATAGAAGTTATTACTAACATATTAAAAAAAATTTGTGCTCAAATAAATTCATAGCAACAGTAATTTTTGGAACAATAAAATTTTTTGTGCCACGAGGTGGACTCAAATCACTACCCTTTGGAATGGGAGTTTAGCGTGCTACCAAATGCTCTATCCAGAATCTGCTTTGTGAAGGAGAACGCAGATTATTTAAGAAGAAACGAGGTATGTGTAATTTTTAAATCTCCTGCATTCTTCTAATTGCAACACCTAATAAACCCCACAGAAAAATAAAAATAAACTCACTTAAATTAATTGCAGAACTTTCAATAATTACTTCGTTTGAATTGTTATACGCAATACGACATTCTAAAATTCCTTCATGTTCTCTTTGAATATCATATCCAATTAAATGATAGCTATTTTCATCATAAATATATCTTATATTTGGATTATTATCAAGAATGATAGAATGTTTTGAGCGTCGAAATATCCATTGAACAGAATAAGCTGATAAAAGTTTTTGTTGACGTCTTTGAAATGCATCACATGAAAAATTGAAATGATGTCCAAGTGGTACATATTTATCTACTACAGTAATATCATCATGAGCAGCGATAGCTAAAAACTTTTTGTGAGAGATTAATGTGTTAAAGGTTGATAAGTATAAAAGATAACCTGTATGAATGTATAACAAAAATATAAGAATAAAAATAATCGGTATTGTTGCCATATTTTTTTTGTTGATGTGTTTAAATGATTGCACAAGATATATTGCGGACAAACGTAAATGACAATTTTATGCTGACAATGAAATATAAAAATTTGCATATTTCGGTTTTTTGTTTGTAAAACAAAATGCATTCTCAAATATTGTTGGGTTAGGGATGTCAAAAAAATAACAACACAATAAAAAATTAATCAACAACTAATGCTCGGGTATGTCCTCCTCGTCTTCCAGCTCTATTTCTTTTAGATTGTTGTACAGTTTGGCCTAATAATGTAATATTTGGCCATTCTCTACCACAGATGCATTCAACAAGGAGAACGTGTTTACAATGACTACACCAATTGGACAAGTAAATTCATCATCAAATAAAATTGAACGAGTAACAACAGCGACATTTTTTTTAAATTCCTTAACATCTGTTGGGTCAAAAAAAGTACTTCATCATCTTATAAAAAAATTCTTAAATTATTTTTACACTTATTATTTTTAATAAAAACATTTGGGAGAAATTTTACCAATATTTGGGTTGTCATTTCACCCCATGCCATAAAAAGTGTGATATTTTTTATTGCTCCTCAATATTGATTGAGTCAAGAATTATTCTTACATAATAGCAATATTTTTTTCATTTTCAAGTTTGAATTTTTAACTGACGAACTTAAAAATGGATGGTAAAAATATTCAAACTTATTCCATTGGTGATAAAATTCAAGTTTTAAATAATACATATAAGAAACCTGTTGCACAAATAGGTGGATACAAATTCAAATGGTGTTATCAAGCAAAAACAACTGGACGTCATTATTGGCTGTGTATTAAGTAAGTTTTTTTACTGCATTGCAGTTTGTTAATAATGTATCACGTTTTTTCAGTTATAACAGAAAACATGTTGCAAAATGTCATGCCGTTATTTATACTAATGGAATTACCTCTGAATCTATTATTATTGAAATCAAAAATGTTCATAGCCATGCTGGAGATTCTAATGCAAGTGAAAGAAGAAGAACAGTTAGAACTAATGAACGACAAGTTCCTGTTTCAAATCCTCAACGCGCAAATCGTCGTGGTATTACTCGAGTGACTGCAAAAGACACAGCAAGTTTAAAACGAGTTCGCTTCTTTGCAACATATCGTCGTCATCAACCGTGGTCAATTCCAAATTCTATTATCTATTATATTGCCAAAAATCCATCTTCAGCAACTGTCTATGAAAAGCTCATCAAATCTTGCAAATATTTCTTTATTCAAAATCCTATTCTTGTTGTAAAGTGCTTAACAATAACTTGATATTCATCAGGTCAATGGTGTACTAAGTATGATGAAATGCATGTTGATTTGCAGAAAGTAACAAGTAAAATTTGGGTTACTGATAAATTCTCCACTTCAAATCATTCTGTACATAAACAAAATTCTCTTTCATCAATCGCTCCAAAAATCTATCAAAGTGATATCAAAGAATTAAATGTTTTTGGACAAACTTGCTTTCTCAATGATATCGTCACTCTTGCTACAAAATGTAAAACTGTTGTATTTCAAGATTCTGTTGTGATTGATGAAGTTAGCAATACACTTGTTGTATTAGAAAAACTTTTTGAATATTTTCCTAAAATAAAAAAATTTGAATAGTAAGTTGCTTTTTTAAAGTTTTTGTATAATTAATTTTCTTTGTTGCAGCAGTTGTGAAGGTGGTGGTTTTACTTCAAGGACCCTTACTGAATTGCTTAATATCCCACATTTCTTTAATCTTCAAACTCTTGATTTATTTGAAATTCCAGAAAGTTTTGACATCGATACATTCTATAATTATATGAAGGTAAGCTTCTTTTAAAATGCTTCTTCCTTCACTGTTGAAACATTGTTTTAGAAAAATAAGAAAACAAAGTTATTTCTCAATTTTTGTGATGATATCTCTGAACAATACAATGCACATCTTCAAGCAATCATGGATGAAATTCTTGCTTCGAAAAAACATGGTTATAAAATTCCATTTTTTGAATTTGATGGTAATGATTGCAGAGATTTTACTCGTTTGTATGCTCTTTATGATCGAATTTAAACATTTTTTCTTGTTAGTTTTCATTTACTTTTTGTGTTACATGTTACGCAAATGTTTGATGCTTGTTTATAAATAAAATTTATATATTACATTTTATACCACATTTTTTATCAAATTTTTTATTAGAAAATAAATAGCGATTTTGTTAGGCATAAAACAAAAATATTAAAGGCGTTTAAACTCTTTAAAATATCTGAAACATCATTTTAAATAACGTTGAAATACCCTAGTGTAAAATGATTACATATGATTGTATTTCATGAATATGATGAATTATACTTCCTTGGTCCGTCACAATTTTCAAACCCACAAGAGTTGAAAGTACAAATACGTAATCCAAACTTTGGGTATGCAACAAAGGAGAGTGAGAAGCATATGTTAAACAGTTTTTGCATTTCTCAAAAAAGTTTTTCTTACAATTTTTTTACAGATAGCAATAAAGCATACAAAAAATAATGAATTTGTAATAGAATAATTAAAATAAAAGTTATACTTATCGCTTATCGCAAAGATCCACAACTCACAGTTAAGTTGTGGCCTCATAATTTCCTAAATACTAGTAAGGGATAGTTAGAGACAAAACATCATCCGTCGAAGTTGCCTTCTTGGGATTTAATAAATTTATGGATGTAGCTAAAAAATTTAGTAGGCGATATCTATTTTTGTTATAAAGTTTTGAAGTCAATGATTTTAAAAGGATACTATGGCAGAGATAACTTTAATAATCCATTAACAATACATTTGAACTATTTGAAAAGTATTCACAATGCAGACTATTAGATGTTTTAGAGCAAAAATAGATATCGTCTGCTGTTTATTACTTACATCATACATATATCTATTAAATGCCAAGAAAGTTATGTCCTTAACTTTTCCTTACTAAGGCGAGTATACAGACTAAATATGAGGCCACAACGCCACCATGAGTGAGAAACCTTTACGATTAAATCAGCATTTCGACTAGTTCTTATTCGTTTCTCAACAATGAAAGATACAAATTCTTCAAATTTTCATTGACATTTCCGAGAGGAAAATCCAATAACATCTCAGCATCATCGATACCATTTAGAATAAGAAAAATTTTAATTTGATTTATTGACCATCGCTAAAATTAAATGATAAAGAAAACTCTACAAAGCTGAGAAAAAACCAACTTGTATGGTATCGGTGAATATTTCAAAGGTTAATTCTTGGTGTGAAAATGGATGACAAAATTTTTTCAATGCTTCGCAGTTGATATAGGGATCCTTCAATTCCCCTATTAATTCCAAACAATAAGTGAAATCATTGCCGTGTTCAGAAAACAAAATCTTTTCAATATTATGTAACCTTTCAACGAAATCCACAGTGTTTAATAGTGTTGAAAATTTCATTTTAAAACATTGTAATTCAATGAGTTGAGGTGACAGAAGAAGATAAAAATTTCGTGCAGTAATTTGGATTTCGCATAATTCAATGCATTTTGCTCTAATAAATAATTCGTTTGAAGAAATGGAAGTGAAAATATCTCGATAAAGATGATTTGTTGTTGCCGATCTTAAACTAATGTTGTTGATTTGAAAATTTTGAGTTACTAGGACATTTGAATCTCCAAAAGTTGGTATAAATTTTTTATTTTCATCAAGGATCATATCTCTTGCAACAATTAAGTTCCCTGGTTTAAGCAAATTTGAAGTTTCTTTTGATAAAAATGCAAAAGAATATTGTTCAAAGCCGGTCAGAAATTTCGCGAATCGTGGTAACAAATCTTTATCAATATTTGGGATAAAAAATTGGGGATCTGAAAATAAATAAATGTTAATTTGTTATAATAGAATGTAAAATTACCACTTAAACATTTCATGACATCATTATTTACTGTAAATAATTTTAGTAGCAAAAACTTTGAGCATTTTGTTTTGCCTGATTCATTACATTTTTGACAATATATTATTGTAGCTCTATTATGAGTATTAAATGCTACTTCGGTTCCGGTGGAATTACAGAAGCAGCAGCTGCGTATAGACATGGAGTTTCTAGCTCTTTTAGAAAGCATTTTTCTATAACAGAAGAAAATGGTTTGGATGAGAAAAAAAAATCAACACTAGGTTTGTCAGTTATGCGTTGGCAAAACAAAATGAATTGAGTTTATTTAAGTGTGTAATAATGGCACTGAAACAAGATTGCTGACGCTATCATTGAACTCACATTTGGTTAATGTATGTCCATTTGTGATTTTTCTATGGACAAACCATGATGAACTATGGCAATTATAATAAATGGTTTCGTGTGAACTACTTATACTGCATTATTGATTGAAACTTAGCTCGCATAATTTGTGAAAAGTTTTTCTTTTCCTATAGTTGAGAAAAAATTTTCTCATATATAGATTTTGACTTTTATTACCATTCTATCCATCGTCGGCAAAGCTTTTTTTAAAGTTCCTCCAAATATGTCCTGTTTTTTCTGTGATTGTAATTATCATCTATCACACAATTGCGATAAATATGACAGTATTGAATCACGGAAGCTAATGGCTTATTCGAAAAATTGTTGCTCATTTTGTTTTACTTCTCCGATTGCTGCACCATGTGTAAAATGTGAAATTGCTCGAAAATGTTATATCTGCTTTTCTACACGACATTTTACAGCTTATTGTCCACATCGCTTTGCAGGTAATTTTAATTTTGTTATGATTTAAAAGAATTTATAATTGCAATGTACATTTATCATTCACTTTTAGTGCCAACTGTGTTTCCCCCAAAAATTGATAAACATTTATTGTTCCGTTTCGGACAATTCTTAAATATTGAAGAAAAGCATTCAATGGCAATCTCTTTTCCAAATATTTTTAAATCAATGAAATTGATGCCTTTTAAAGTAACATATTATCAACGCCGAACATGGATTTCCGATATCAAAAGTTTTCCGGATGTGGATTTTGTTGCAGCTGAACAAATTTTTGTTGATAGGGAATTTATCAACTATGTGGCAAAAAATGAAGTTTTGGGCTTAAACGATGAATCCATAGCTTTACGCCATCCCCTTTTTTATATCAAACGTCTCGAAATTCAACTTTCACCAATTTCTGCTACCGTAATTTTGGCATTTTTATCTTTAAAAACTAGAATATTAAAATGTACGAATATTCGTTTTCTCACGATATTAACATTTCGTGAAATCCTCACAAAAGCTCCAAAGCTAAGAGATATTGATATTTCTGGCTCAGAAATCGCAGTAAATGATTCATGGCCTGACGAATTTTTGCGCTTGAACCGTGCTGACGATTTTACATTTCTTAGTTTATCTGTGCCTGACTCAAATTTCAATGTAGAAAGTTTGGCTGCCTTACTGAAGGTAAGATAAACTTTTTGAGTAATAAAAAAATGTAACCCATTTTGGTAAATTTGTTGTTGACACCAATGTTTTATAAAGCTAACAAAATTTTAGAAGAAGTCTACAAGAAATGCTAAAATGAATATTTATCTTGTATTACCATCCACCACAAACATGGCTGAAGTTCTTGAAAGTGCAAGACAGAAATTATCAAACTACTTTACCCCGTCGACATACAAATACCAAACACATGTTACACTTTCACTTTTATATGAAACAAAGAATGGCCTTTATATTCATGAAGATTTCACATTAAAAGAGCATTAAACTTTTAAAGATTTGAACAATGGTGCTTTACTTAAATTTTGTTTATTATTACTTGTTTTTTTTTCTTTCAGTTTTGTGTTTGTAAAAAAGTTGGTATAAAGCTTTCAAAAATTTTTCTTTACATTTTATTTAAAAATCACTCTATTTTTTACAAAGCTTCAACCTCGTGATAAAACATAACATTTGGTGATAAAAAATGTTCTAGAAAAAGAAACTACAATTTATAGCATAAAACTAAACCCTTTAATTTTATTTCCATATGATTCAGCGAATCTTCTGATTTCATCTTTTTCCATTGGTTGCCCATTTTCGTTATTAATTTTGACACAGTGCATGTACACATTTTCAACAGCACCGGAATTAATCAAAAATGCAAAATCTTTTTGTTCGAGAGATATATTTGAAAGGTTTATATTTTGCGCTTCACATTTATAAAACGTTGTTGAAAGATTTTTCGTTATCCAATCATTTGTTATATGTAATACTTGTGAAATGTAAAAGTTCTGTAACTTGGAAGCATCAAAGTCTTTACTTGTGATATACAAGGATTGTTCAATAAAAGATAAAGCAGGAACCTTATCACGATATCCACTGTCTGCAACAAACAAGCGATGACAGACAGGATATGGTTGTTGATGGAAGAAATATTTACACGTTTTATGCAATTTGTGAAGAACCGGGGCTTTAGCAGATTCTGTAATGTAGCGAATTAATGATGGTCGAAATGCCAGCGTTTGATTTACAGCTTTCTTGCAATCCTTGAAATAAATTTTTGGAGATGTTATTTTTTGGTTTTCTTTTTTCCAAAACTTTATAACAAGATTTACGATGATTTTCACAAAATCTTTGCAAACTATTGGAAATTTAACGTATTTTAATATTTGATATCTTCGCTTTGCTTGTCTATCACTAATAAATAGACGACAATACCGACTATAAACAAATAACAACCTAGCAGAGTTTCTTGTTTTTAAAAAATCGATGTAAAACTTCCATATTTTTTGATTTGCATAATGTTGACCTTCACCAAGTCGTAATTCAATATTATCAATTACCGCTTTATCTTCAAATTTGCCTTCAACTAGCTCTTTTATGCATTCAAGCCATTTTTCATCATCTTCACCAGCTTCTTCAAATTTTTCATATAATTTCGTTGATTTTTCATACGTTTGTTTCATTGCAGGTGTAACAGGTGAAGCTAAAAAAATGCATACTTTCTGTTAATAAAGTACAGAAAAAAAATACTCACGTGCATGCCATAACAACATATTATAAATTTGATTTAAATGATGATGTGGAAATTTTATTAAATTTTTTAAATCATAGATTATTGACATATAAGTTTTTGGATAACTTGATCCAATATTCATATGCAATGGACTATCATAATCCCATTTTATATGAATTTCTTTGATAAAATCTATAGGCCCTTGTTGCCAGTCATCCAATGAATAAAAATGCCCCCTTCCTTTATCAGATAAAGTTGAATCTTCGCTTAAACTAAAAATATACAATTAGTTACTACAAATGGCTTAAAGAAGAGTTTCTAAGAAATAATCAACTAATTTCCATTAGACTATTATGCCTTCTGATTTTGAATTTTTAAGGTGGATTTGGATCGTTAATAAGCTATTATGTAAAAGAAATCTTGATAACCTTGTATATGCAGTGTTCTTTTTCATTCATATTTTTTGGACAAAGAAGTGACAAAAATGGAATGAGAAAAAAACAATGCATTTGCCAGATTTTTTAACATTTTTTAACATAAAAGTTTATAAACGATACAAATAAAAGACAACAGAAATCTTACTCATCTAACATTTGCCAATATTCACATGGCATTAAATATTTATCACTATATTCAATTAAAATTTGAACTTTTTGCTCATCAGTTTCTGCTGACGTTAATGAATTACGCATTTTCGTTAATGCTTCTTTATAAATGGGGCATAAAGAATCTGGTAAAGGAACATCCATTATAGTTTCATCAGTCATAGCTGTATCTTCCATCTCTTAAATATTAAATATATTTGTATTGATTTCAGGCCTAAAAAATATCATTTTTTTTGTGCACATAATTCATTGCTTGAAAATGGTTGTTGCGAAAAACTTTTGTTTAACAACAATTTTTAACACTGCAAAATTAAATACGTTAATAGATGAATTACTATAATAGCGGGTAAAAATCTTAAAGTAAAATAAACAATTAATACAAAAAGAAAGCAGATATTTTTTAAAGAGAGAAATATGAAAGCAGAAAAACATCCTTAAAAATGGACAGACAAAAACATCCAAATCACCTTTCCACTTGCTGTCCGACATCCTACTACGACAGAGGAAACAACAACAACCATGAATAAAGGCACGGCACTGGTCAGCTTGCAAACGCGGACACACTAATTTTTTGCTATCCACATATGTGCATGCTGGCCAATATCCTTTAATTCACAGTGCATCATTATGAGTTTAAATCATTTTTATGCAATTTTTTTAAAAACAGGGCGTTGAATTCTCCGTTTATTTTTTCTCCGTACACCAAAAACATGACCAAAGGTATCAACCATAGATGAATAGGGGGTAACTTTAGTTGCCCCCCAGAGACCGACCGACCGACCGACCGATCGCCGAAGGCGATCGGTGAAAAATGACCACAGGTAGTTACCTGTGAAATTTTGCGAAAATTTTTTAACAAATATCTTGAAAATTTAAGTGAAATTTTTTAAAATTTTATGCACAAATTTTTACGAATTTATGGAACCAAAATAATATGTGAATATAAAAATTTTTACAGTACATGAATAAACCAAAACAATTAAGAAATACAATTTAATTAAATGGATCGGGAATAAATAGTTCAAAACGTCTTTCCCATCTGTTCTGAACTTCTTCATCTTTGACAAAATTTTCTACAGGATCATCACTTAGAATAATGTTGTTCATTTTTTTCTTTCCTTGGCCACGTGGTCTTTGAGCATTAGAATCCAAATGTTTTTCATTTTTCCAGTCTTCGACATATTTGTAGCAAACAAATTTAGTTAATGGGGGGCCATTGAGTCTTATATTTAGTATGCTATCAATTGTACTAATATTGAGTCGGCTTCTCCGTGAATCAAGGGAATGGAAAAGAATGGAGAAGCCGCGTTCCGCATCGGCAGAGCCGACGGGAACGGTAAGGGCACTTGAAATGTAATCAAATAATTCATCCGATAAATCAATGACACCATTTGGATAAGAGCTTTAACAAATTTTTTGCGGTAGGTAATCAAGCTGGGCCACGTTTTAAGATCTGATTGATCATATTGGGCAAATTGAAATCGATAAAAATCGCTTGTTTCATCGTCACCTTCATCTTCGCTACCACTATCCATTACAACATCTTCGTCATCCAAAACTATTTCATCAATGGCCATGAATTCTTGTTCTTCTTCTTCTTCTTCCTCATTATTATTATTGCCATCGTTGTTATTATTACCATTGTTGTTGTTATTGCCATCATCATTAATTGCTTGTTCAGCATTTTCATCAACAACAGGTTTAGGCTTTCGAATTTTTTTGTGATCCAGCAATAAAATTACATTATCAGCTGCTCTAGCACTGCTATCATAAATGTATTGCTTACATGTATGGCTGGGCTGAATTCTGCCATAATCTTTGGTGCAAGTGATTCTTCGAATGGCAGCACGCAATACTGGTCCATCATCTTCAGCTAAAGCTTCAAGCTCAGTTTTAAGTCGTTCATGCATTACTTTTTGTCCTGGAAGTACAGCCGCTTGCTTTTGATATGCTAATGAATACTTTTGAACCACTTGAAATATATCTTGAAAAAAGGCCAACGCAACAAAATAATTTGCATTTTGCATGGTTTCAAGATCAATGTTACAAAATCTGGATGTTGCGTGAATGGCACATTTGCTTTAGTTTCCGCATAAACAAGGCGAAAGTTATTACAAGTCGGATCTGTTGTTTCTTTTTCCATATCATGTCTGCTCATTGTCTTTTCAACTTTGTCTTCAGAAAATGCTACAGCAGTTTTGTGTTGTTGTGAATCTTGATGCTCGTTCATTCTGTACCCGGTATTTGATGTACTTGCAAAACCAGTAAGCCTTGCGAAAGCATTCAAACTTGCACATGCTTGATTTTTGGGAAACAAAAACAAAAAGTGACTGCAAAAGTGAAAGAAGGGAGCACAAAAACAAGGAAACAAAGAAATATGTAACTACATTATAACAGGAAAAGGCACTCAAATAGTAATATTATTACAATAGATACTGTAGTAATATAGGTAAGAAAATATTCCGAGCCGCAGTTGATTTGCGGCAGAATTCCTTTGATATGCGGCAGAATTCCTTTGATATGCGGCAGAATTCCTTTGATATGCGGCAAAAATCCTTTGATATGCGGCAGAATTCCTTTGATATGCGGCAGAATTCCTTTGATATGCGGCAAAAAGCCTTTGATATGCGGCAATGTATAATGCTCGCAGCGGCGAAGCCGCTGCGAGCAAAAAAGGTCGTCGACGACTGACCGAAAATTTTTTTCAGCCAAGGCTCGACGGCGACCTACGGGCTCCGAGAAAAAAAGTTACCCCCCAATTCACCTATGGTATCAACAAAAAAATATCACAGTTCAAGAAATGGAAAGCTACATTCAATGTTTGCTATTTTGCATGCCTCTGTCAATCCTTCTTCAACCAAGCTATATCCTTCAACATCAAAATCATCTTTAAACCAAATCGCGATATTTTCTGGCTTTTCACCAATTTCTTCTTCAATCACTCTTAAATGTTCCTTCAAAATTATTGCCATCAAAACTGTTGGTGATTCAGATTTTCGAGTTCCGTCTGATGCAATATATTTTACAAGGACAGGATTTTTAGCATTTTTTCCAATTTTAAATGTCCATAACGGATGCATTTCAATTTTATTTGCTGGCATTGACATAAGTTTAATTAGGTCTAAAATGGACTGAATTTGTATATAGCTTAGAGACTTAAGAGGTCATACCATAGACAAGAGATGAAGGATTGTTTTTAAAATCTTTCACAGCTTCACTGCCAAATTTTGGTGTAATATCAGCAAAACTGACGTATAGTTCTTTTCCACCGATCCCTAAAAAAGTTGCATATCATGCTGCTTTAAAATTCTAGTAAAACGTTTACCATTCCATCCATCAACATATTTATATTCACCATCTTTGTAAACCATCATCACAGAAATATTATCAAAAAATGCAATTACTGGTACTTTCGATTCTAACGCTTTATTTAAAACTTTCGGCATATCAACAATTTCAGGAAGAAGAAATGGCATAAGTTCATAAGTGGCAAAATTGCTGGTATCAACAAATAAATTGACTTTCATACGATGTAAATTTTTTGGAATTTCTAAAGGCGTTAAATATTCCAGAACCTTTTGAGCAGTATGATAGGCCAACTAAAATATTTAGATTTATTAAATTTAAAGGGATTTCTCACGCGGATTTCAAAGGCTTTAATTTCTCAAGATACAGAGAATTCTGTGATTTAAAAATACATTTCTTAAATAAAATAAATAACAAGTGTTTGCCAACAAAATTAAGCATCTAAATAAAGAATGCAGGCTAATGTTTTTTTGTGAGAAAGAAAACTATTTTAGAAACAAAAAAGGAAAAGATTGTTTTTGAGTTAAAATCGTTAGAAAAATATGACTTACAAATGAAGTGGCATGAGATGCTTTGCCATATTCAAAAGTTTCTATTTCATGTGGCAATGAAGCATCAAATGAAATCAGTGGACTATTGAAAATTTTATTGTTACATTTCTGATGTAAAAAATATTCATTGACAGAAATGATTGGCATCAAATAATTAACATTTTTCTTATCCAAAACCCATTTTGACATTTCTGCAATTGTTTGAGCTTCTTTTTCTTCATTCCCTGGGTTAATAATCGTAAAACCAGCAAATCTTCCCATAACCTTTTGTAGCCGTTTTGCTTCTGTAGGAAATATTAAAGAAGTTGTAATAACTTTGACCGGATTAATTGGTCCAAAAATACTTTTTCGAAGTTGTTCATCATTAAGTGCAGCATCAATTTTTTTAGTTAAAATTACTTTGTATCCATTTTCAGTAAATTGATAATACATGATATGAAAAACCTTAGTATCACCAGAGCAATATGCAAAAACTTCTCCAACTTTAAGCTTAATATTTCCATGAACAAGCATACGCGTAATTAGCCAATTCATCATACTGCTAAAATGATATGGAATGTTTATGGCATCTAAAGATTCCTTCGCAGATTTACAGAAGAGATAATTGGTGTCAAAGCTAGGAATGATTAAACCATTAACAGAAAAAATTATAGCTTTGTAATTATTGTCTTTAAAGAGTTTTGGAATATTTTCAATAAATTCTTTGTTGCTGGAATATTTTTCTGCGATATCCATGATAGATAAAGACGACACAAATTTTTGAGTTTTTGCATCAACAGTAAATAATTGCAAAACAGAAGGATCTCCTTTGGCAGTGATGAAACCATAGTATTCATTTGAATTGAGATCTGAAATAAGATAAAAATTTGAATAACTGCAAAAAAGGTGAAAGAACAAAAAGCTTTAAAACAATGTGTGACAAAATGTTCATCCCGTTTTTCGTTTTTCTCTTATTTTCTCCATTTGTTTTAATAAAACAAAATTGCATAATACTTTAAGAAAATATACATATGGACCACCTGAGGAACAGATCTATATCGCTTTTGGATACCCATGTGTTCTTTGACCCGTCTGAACCACAACAGCATTCCAAAACCCAAAAAACAAAAAAAAATTGAAAAATTCGTGCAAAATTTTTACGACTTTTCACGATTTTCCACGGTTTTTCACAAATTGTTTAACTGTTTTTTTTCATTTTTTTTTGTTATTTTTCGGTGTTTGGTGTGTTGCTGGGGGCTCGAAACGGGGTAAAAGGGTATATTGGGTCTACAAGTGATATAGATCTCCACCCCGTTTTTCTCTATTGTTTTAATTAAACGAAGTATCATGTTATTTGACTTCTAGAAAATCAAATAACATGATACTTTTGGGAATAGTACATATGGATATGGGGAACAGATCCATATCATTTTTGGACCACGAAATACCCTTTGATCCCATCTGGAACTCATACAACTCTCATAACTCCTAAGAATGACGAAAAAAAGTTTGTTAAATTTGTAAAAAATCATGAAAAACCGTGGAAACTTTTATTTGATTTTCTACGGTTTTTCACGATTTTTCACGGGATTCTATCATTTTTAATTACAAATAAACTAATACGAAAAATATACTTACTTTTTGTTGGCACTGCTTCTGCTGATTCCACATGTTTTACTGCTGCACTTTTATTCTTGCTTTGATTCATCGTTTGAACCAGTACACTCTTCTTTGGAACTTCACCAGGATTTTCAATAATATTTTCAAGCTCTTTAATATCATGTTTCTGTGTATGCAATAGCTCAAAAATATCATCTAAATCACCCCAATGCTTTAATTCTGCCAATAATGATTCTGCAGCTTCAACAGCTTTCTTCAGCTGATGAATTTTATCAACAAAAAATAAATCTCTCGAAAGATCAGGGTATTCTTCTTCATCAAAATCCATTTCTTCCGCATATCGATCCAAAGCACGACTTTTAGGGTGTGTCATAATATTTTTCATTTCATTTATGGCATCTCGTTGCATGTCAATTTGAATTTGAATTTCAATGAAATCTGAACTTTTAACTGAAAATTCATAAATCTCTCCTTCAAGGTCATCAACAGTTTCTTCCATTTTTTCAAGTTTGGTGTTAATGAAAATGTCGCGAAGTTGTTTATTTTCAGCTTCAATGGCATCATTTGTAGAAGTTGTCAGTGTTATTGAAATTAACATCACCAAAATAAAGCATTGTAACCGTTTTTGCGACATTCCATATACAAATCAGCTAAAAATAAATGTGCTAAAAATAGTAAAATCTGTTAAAAACAATTCATTAATAAAAGCCCAATGGTAATTTTGTGTTAAAAACTTCTTTTCAACACACCTTGACGATTTTGACCCCAAACTAATCGATGGTCTAAAAAACCCAACAACAACATTTTTTTGCAGCAAAAAAAATACACGCATTTCCCTTTTTTAAAGCGTTCTTTGCTCTGCAGTGAGTTCTTGTGCTTGCTTGTGTTTTTTTCGGTTGGCCAGTGTTCTTTTTTTTTGTTCATGTTTGTCCTTGCTTTCCTATTTTTCTGCTATAAAAAACGTCTCCCCTGAGTTCCTTTTTTTGCAATTTTTTTTAAATATTGATTGAAAGACTCAGTGTCAAAAAACTGTTTGTCTGTAAAATACTATAAAAAAATTTCCATAAAATTTTTTGGCTTTTAAAAATCTTTGTTTTTAGAATTTTTCTTCTCCTTTAAATAACAAAATTTCTTCTATGAAATCTAAATTTGAGTTTTATTTGATCGACTTTTTTCATACACATTATCTGATATAACAAAAAAAGCAAAAAAGTCTCATAGAAACATAGTATAAAATCAAAAATGTTCAAATTCTTACAAATTTGATAAAATCGAGAAACAAAAAAATAAAAAAATGAAATATTTAGCCAAAAAGTGCTAAATTTCGTGAAAAAAGCAAAAAACCTCAAAAATCTCAATTTTTGAAGTCGGGGCTGGAAGCGCGTGTAAGAGATTGAGCTGTGAAATGTTGTGGACTTATTAAGCATGGATAGGACTACAAAATGGCATACTTGGTTTCCTTTAAAACATATTCTCCGCTGCAAGAACGGCACACAAAAAATGCCAAAACAGCCAAAAATGCCATTTTCAAAGCCACGCCAAATCGGCGCCGATGAATATTTTTTGTTGTTTTCTTCACTAATGAGCTTAAATAAGCATATTTAACAACTCCCAAACAACGGTTACTTCATATCTGACCATATGCAAATTTTTTCATGGGTGGGTTATATTTTTGTGGCAAGCGGTTTTAACAATTATTACTGCAAAAATATTACTGGTGACCAATTTTACATAATTTCCCGGTTTTATAGGTTTTCCAACATGCTGAATCCGAATCTGAAACATTTGAAACGATCCCGCTTCCAGGAGTTTCACAATCTTTAATTTCTGATGTGGGTTATATTTTTGTGGAGCACTGTACAATCTCTGAAGATATAATAAATGCGAAAAAAATCGACAATTGGGATTAATTCGCTACAAAAATGGATATTTTGCAACACAGAGATGTTCATTCTAATGAATTTCGCCATGTGTGTGTTACTTCCAGGAATAATTTACACTCCTTTTTTGTTATGTTTTTTGGAAAATCATTGGCGAAAAAGTGACAATAAAATAACGCATAAAGCTCTTGTATATAAATTTTTTGCAAAAACACTGTAAAAGATATAACATACAATGCCGATAAATATATAAGAATACCAATAAAAACGTGTGTTAGCAAATAATTTTTTCATCACAAAAAAGGTTGTTCGAATTGATTTCCAAAAGAATCAATGAATTGTTTAGTTTCTTCTTTTTTCATCCATCGTCCATTTTCTTTGTTAATATTGGAACAAATCATTTTGCAAAGCTTTACATTTCCAGAATTAAGAATAAATTCCATGTCTTTTGTGTTAACATCAGATCTCTCAATATATATATAGCTGGCTTCACATTTATAAAATTTTGTGGAAAAATATCTATGAATATTTTTGTCATTGCTTAAGCCCTCAAGAGTTAAATAATGTGAAATATAGAGATTCTGCAACTTTGAAGCATAAAAGAAATTTGGTTCAATAATTAATGATTGTTCAATGTAACCCATTGACCCATGTTTCAAACTTGCTCGATAGTTAAGAAACAAATGATGACATACAGGATATGGTCGTTGATGGAAAAAGTATTTGCAAGATTTATGTAATTTATGCAAGATAGGGGCTTTTGCCTTTTCTGTGATATATTGCATTAACGGTGATCGGAATGGCATTGTTTGATTCGCAGCTTTCTTGCAATCTTTGAAATAGATCTTTCGCTGCTTATTGGATTTCAACCATTTCGGGATAGTAAAAATGTTCCACTGTTTTATTTGATCCTTGAAGGCTCTAAATTTGCTCGATTTCAACCTTTGATATTCCCTTCTTGTATCATTATCACTGATAAACAATCGACAATATCGATCATAAATTTCCAATAAATCTGATGCATTTCTTTTTCTCATAAACTTGATATAATATTTCCATATTTTTTGATTTGCATAATGTTGTCCTTCTCCAAGTCGTAGCTCAATATTTGCAACAATAACTTTTTCATCTTCTAATTCTCCCATGCATTCTAGCCATTTTTCATCATCTTCACCGGCTTCAACGAATCTTTGATATAGCTCTAATGATTTCTCATATGCTTGTTTCATCTCTTTTGTAATAGGTGAAGCTGAAAAAAACAATTATAGGTGAATGTTGTCAACGTATTAAAATTAAACAGCTTACGTCCATTTATTTCCAACTTTTTAAAAACTGCTACTAAATTTGGATGAGAAAATGTGATAAAGTCTCGTAGCTCTTTCACGTTTTTGGAATAACATACTGGATGAGTTTTTTCAATATTCTCAGAATAATAGCTTAAATATTTCTGTTTGATATGATATTCTGGGATAATAGTTGCAAGTCCTCCATGGAATTCATCGTGATAAAAAAACTGCTTGTATCGTTTTTGTGAAATTTCAAGAGGTGAATGGACATACGTTTTTAGATTCATACTATAATTTAACAAATGAAATATCTTATATGTCTGAACAGCCCCTAGCATGAATTTTTACTAACGCAAATTTAAACATCACATAATTCTCTATAATTATGCAGAGGAATATTCCCAAAAAATGTAGAAATTTAACTTACTTCACCAGTATTTGCCAGTATTCAGGAGGCATTAAATATTTATCACTAAATTCAATCAAAATCTGAATTTTTCGCTCATCAGTTTCTGCTGATTTTAACAAATTACGCATTCTTGTTAATGCTTTTTTATAATCGGGACATAAAGTTTCAGGTAACTGGTCTGCCATAAATGCAAGAAAGCAATGAACTTGAAAAATGTTGAACAAAAATTAATGGAAACTGATTGCTTTGCAAAAAAAAAACCAACAAAGAGGAAACAAATTGCACATGCCAGGGAAAGAGTTGTTATTCCAAAAAAATCATGAAAACAATCAATTTCTGTTTTGACCAAAACACTGGCAACTGTGGTGGTATTTGGGTCGTTTGTTATTAACTTAACATCTTTCATTAATTTTATACTCAATATTTGTGCCCACTCAGATTTGTTGCGTGTTTTATATATTTGATTGTTTTTTCAGATCTACAAATGTCACTCCATTATTCATCTTTTTTGTGTATCCTTCTTATTTTTAATTTTCAAAGCACAAAACTGATAAAAAAAATTTACAAAAAAAATACGAAAAATATTTAACAATTCAAGAATATTAGATAGACATTGCCATGTAAAAATGTTGAAACAAAAAAATAAGCATAAATTATAACAGCGACATAACATTTTTTTCCCTTTTTTTATTTTGGTGTTGATATTTCTGCATATTATTACCAGAAATTAAACTGCACTGAGATATTTCCATAGGATTCAAGTAATTCTTTAGCTTCATCTTTCCCCATCGATTTTCCATTTTCTTTAACAATGTTAATGCTCAATAGACGCATGTATTCAATAGTCCCAGATTTGATAAAAAGTTCAAAATCTTTGATGGTAAAATTTGAATCTTGAACTTGAATATTGCAAGCTTCGCATTTATACAATATTGAGGAAAAAGTTTTTTGTAGATTTTCATTCTTGAAATATTCAATAATTAAATGATATGAAACATAAAGATTTTGCAAGCTTGAAGCCCTGAAGAAGACATCAGGATGAACAAATAACGATTGTTCAATGTAATACAATGGTCGAGTTGGACAATATGCTCGATCTGAAACAATTAAACGATGACATACAGGATATGGTCGTTGTTTAAAAAAATATTTGCAAGATTTATGTAATTTGTGAAGAATTGGAGCTTTTGCATTTTCAGTGATGTAATGAATCAAAGGTGGCCGAAATGGCATTGACTGCTGTCCAACTTTTTTGCTATTTTTGAAATAAATTTTTCGTGGCTTTTGTCTTAAACATTTAGGGATAAAAAAAGTTCTCCAAAATCTCCACCATTTTTTTCTTTGACTTTGAGGAACTTCTGGATTTTTTAATTTTCCATATTCTTCTCTTGCTTCATCGTCACTCAAAAAAAGTCGACAATAGCGATCATAAACATTCATTAGACCTCCGGAATTTCTAGATTTTAAAAATTCGATATAATATTTCCATATCTTTTGATTTGCATAATGTTCACCTTGTCCAAGTCGTAATTCAATATTGTCAATTACTGCTTTGTCAACTTCCACTTCTTTTATGCATTCAAACCATTTTTCATCATCATCGCCAGCTTCAATAAACTTTTCGTATAACTTCTTTGATTTTTCATATTGCTGTTTAATTTCAGGAGAAGAAGGTGATGCTGAAAAAGTCTGTCTTTGTATTGTATTAATTATAACAAGACTTACGTCCCCAATATTTTAACATGTTGAAAATTCTTTCTATATTGTGATGAGGAAATGTTAATAATTCTTTTAAATTATTGACTAATCTAATATGTTGAATAGGTTCTGTTTTTCCAATGTTAAAATCCAATGGTTCCATATAAGCCCATTTGAGGTGATATTCTGTTATGAAATATGGTGGCCATTGCTGCCAGTCATCAAGAGAATAAAAATGAGATTTTCCTTTGTCCGCGCGATCCTGTTTTACAAAACGATCATGTACTTTACCACTTAAACTAAAATATAATATAATTTTTAGATTTTGTGTAACAACCAAATTTTTTTGGTATCAATAGATACAAAATTTTATAAAAACAACAATAAGAAAAAAAAGTTACGTAAAAACCTTTTAAATATGGCTTAATAATACCATACTAAATGTTGTAGACATTACTTACTCGATTAACATTTGCCAATATTCACAAGGCATTAAATATGTGTTACTAAATTCAATCAAAATTTGAATTTTTTGCTCATCCGTTTCTGCTGAATTTAATGAAGCAAGCATTTTTAGTAATGCTTCTTTATAAATTGGACATAAGGTTTTTGGTAACTGGTCAGCCATAACTACAAAATATGATAGAATTAAACTTAACAAAAAATTTATGCCAAAATTTATGGAAGATGACGACAGCGTTCCGACAAAAAACATATACTAAATAAAAGACCAAAAGGTTGCACTTGCAAATGTACTAGTTGCTTTTCCATAAAATAACGGACAGTCATGGAAAACAATCAATTTTTGTCCTGTAAAACCTCTTTAACTTTCAACTCGACGTGTTATATCCCAAGTCACAGGAACTTAAATTGATGCAGCATTCAGAACATCAACGTCAAATTGCTCAATTAAACCCTCCAGTTCTTCAAAAAGCATAATTTGAAATTTCTGAAGCATACAAGATAATTCCTGTTGAATTTATCGTTTTTATTTTTGTATAAAGTTTATTTTTTCTTGAGTTTATTGTTTGTCGATTTATTTTTCTTTAAAATTCAAAGAGTACCGCAGCCAGTGCAAGAGCCACTCTCGTTACAGGAAAATAAATGATCCGAAAAATTAACAGATATTGGCCGAAAACATGGATAATATAAGAAAATATTATTTATTGCCGGTGCAGATTTTAGCATAAATTTAAGAAAGAATTCCAGATAAAAATAAGCATAATCAAAGCAGTTCATTCTTATTAACTAATTTTCAAGATACCTAATAGTAAAAGAAAAACAATCAATGTGTAAATTTTTTTGATTCAATTACTAACAACACATAACAAAATTTTCCAGTTTATTTCCATATGATGCAAATATTTCTTTAACTTCATCTCTTTCCATTAACTGTCCATTTTTTTTAAAAATTTTGGTTTGATGTGCATGCTTTTGTGTAACTGCTCCAGAATTGACAAAAAATTCATAATCTTTTAGGTTTAAATTTGCTTGATCGAAACTAATTTCACAAGCTTCACATTTATGCAGTTTTGATGACAGATATTTTTGAAGATTTTCGTTTTTGAAGGAATCAATTAAAAAATGATATGAAACATAAAGATTTTGCAAGTTTGAGGCTCGGAAGAAGACATCAAGATGAACAAATAAAGATTGTTCAATATAATACAATGGTCGAGTTGGACAATATGCTCGATTTGAAAGAATTAAACGGTGACATACCGGATATGGTCGCTGGATGAAAAAATATTTGCATGTTTTATGTAATTTATGCAAAACAGGGGCTTCTGCATTTTCTGCGATATAATGCATTAAAGTTGATCGGAATGCCATAGATTGATTTGCAGATTTTATGCAATTTTTAAAATAAATTGCTGGCGATGAAAATCTTTGGATTTCTTTTTTCCAAAATCTTACAGAAAGATTTACGATGATTTTCACATAATCTTTGCAAACTATTGGAAATTTAACATATTTTAACATTTGATATTTTCGTTTTGCTCGTCTATCACTGATAAACAATCGACAGTATCGATCGTAAACGTTCATTAAACCTCCGAAATTTCTGGATTTTAAAAATTTAATATAATATTTCCATATCTTTTGATTCGCATAATGTTGACCTTCTCCAAGTCGTAATTCAATAGTGTCAACGACTGCTTTATCGACTTCCACTTCTTTTATACATTCTAACCACTTCTCATCATCATCACCAGCTTCAACAAACTTCTCATATAATTTCTTTGATTTTTCATATTGCTGTTTAATTTCAAGAGAAGGAGGTGAAGCTAAAGAATGTACTTTTTTTCATATAACACATTAAAAAATTAGCTTACGTCCATACGATTCAAGCATGCCAAAAGCAAACCCTAAATTTTGATGTGGAAATGTTAATAATTCTTTTAGATCATTTATTAGTTCAATATATTGATTAGGTTCTGTTTTGTCTATGTTAAGTTCTAGATAACTTGTATAATTCCATTTAAGATGAAAATTATAAATGAAATACATAGGTGCTTGCTGCCAGTCATCAAGAGAATAAAAATGTGAACGTCCTTTGTTGATTAAATTTTCTTTTATAGAATAGCCGTGCACTTGTTCGCTTAAACTAAAACAAAATAATAGCTTAATTAATCAGATTTAGAGAATGTCATTTGATAAAAGTTCAAAATTAGCATGCTGAACAATACATTGAAGAGAAAACCTACTCAATTAAAAGCCCCCAATATTCAGGAATCATCAAATATTTATCATTGAATATTGTCAATATTTCAATCTTTTCTTCATCTGTTTCTGCTGATTCTAACGAAGCTAGCATTTCACTAAATGCTTCTTTGTAAATAGGACATAAAGTTTTTGGTAATTGGTCTGCCATTCTTAAAGCAAAAAAGATCTGAAATGCATCAATCATTCTAGATGCGGGTTTTAGTATTATACATAAATGACAAAAAGAGACAGAAAAATTGCATAACATATGTTATTCGATTTATATGGTTTCCTAATGCAAAATAATACTTTAAATCTGATAATTTTTCCAAGGTCAGAATAACTAAAAAATTTTAATTTCTCTTTTTTTTCTGTTACATGATAGTAAATTTAAAAGTTGAAAAAAAATATTTTGGTTACACGAAAAACTGAAATTAAAATTTTAAAATCATATCTTTTTTTTCGACGCTTTTTATCACATATCACGCAAAAACAGAAAGCAAAAATCTTAGACAAGCGAGAACAAGTTTGTTGGACCATTTACAAGAAAATGGATAAAAAAATCTATAATCAAACAGTTCCTTTGCATAAAAAGTGGATAGGCATGTTTGATCAGCAGGTTGATTGTGATTCTCTTCTCCTTTTTGTTTTTTATTTAAATGTCTTATTATAGCAACTGCTTGACCACTGTTGCAACAACGGCAGACAATGAATTGAAAGAAGAGACTAGTGATCCAGCAAACCATGACGCACTAATCCTTTTTTTTTCTCTGACTAAATTTTCTTGGCTCTCTGTTGTGAGATAGGAAATCCATTAATTACTGCTACATATTATAATTTTTATTTAAAATCGATCTTATTTTTTTTGTGCTCTTATTTTTGTCATAAAAATGGTTAATAACTTTTTGCTAATAGAACTATTTTTTCGGTGCTTCTTTAGTTTATCCCCCCCCCGTTTGTCAAGAAAAAATTTACATAAAATACATGTAGTAAATGAAGCTCATAAGGGTGGGCGGGTGAGGCGATGAACGGTTGTGCTTGAGGCTCAAAAATGAAAAAAATGTAAGTTTTTTTTGAAAAAATGAGTGGGGGAGGGGATAAACTAAAGAAGTGCCGTTTTTTCTCCAATGAAGCATTGGCATCACTACTTGTGTCAATAATAAAGAAGATGGCTGGAAAGCTTGCAAAAAAAGATCACTTGCATTCAAGAAAGAAAAAATCGGACACACCTAATGACCTGACTTGGACTCGTAAAAAAAAACAGTTATATTGATTTACGGAGACAAAAAACAATTCACTGTCGAAAAAAAGCATACTGGTGATGCTCACTTTGTTGTCTTTGAAGAATTTATTCCTTGTTATTAAAAATTTTTAATAGAAAAAAACAGCAATGCCTAACTGTTGTTTCTGCGGCAAAATATTTTTTTCTGTATTTCCCAGGACAAGTAAGACGTCAAATTTTTAAAAGTATATTAGATTTGTCGTTTTCTCAAAATGGTTTTTTTTTTTTACTTTTTTAACCTCTCATTTTGAAATCTAACAAATTACTCTCAATAAAAGCCAATTCCAACACATAGGTAGTATAGATTGTTTTCGGAGAGATGGAGTAAAACGAGAAGATAAAATTACAGCTTTTTTTTGGGAATTTATAATTAGAGCTTACAAAACAACTTTTGACAGGTTGAAAAAACGGTTTATCTTTTCAGATACTTATCAAAAAAATGTTAATCGAAGTAAGAATGAATTATTTTTTATGCATGAAGTGCGTTGTTTATTTTGCACAGACAATATAAATGAACAGTTTACCAAATCTTTATTGGCTGAAGTATTTGAGTCTCAAATAAAACCTATATCAAACGTAAAAGTTGCTAAAAATGGGTGGCAAAATATTATATCTCGTATTTTTCAAAAATCTGAAAAGCTGGCCCAACCATCATCAACACAAGCTTGCTTCAAGCATTTATCAAAGGAAAATGGGAAATTGATTTATGAAGAAAATTGTGAAGATCAAAATATGTTCATTCCAAAAATTGACAAAAATTTATTTCCTCGATTCATTCAATTGCTAAGTGGTTTTGAGCAATATTTATTTGCGCTATCTTCCAAACAAGCTTTAAAAATGATGAAATTACAACCCCTGATTATTGCCAAAACCCTCAAGCTTTCTGCTGAAAATTATTATTTTTCAAGTTTTTGTGGCTCAAATGTTTTAGTCACTGAAAGCGTTCACATTTCCAAGATTGATCCATATTCAAGAACTCTGAAATATCTCTATCATGATTTTTTTACTTCCCTTAATGCAAAAACTTTGATGGTTAATGCCAAAGTTATTGAATTATTAGATATTCAAATTTCTGCTGCCAATTTCTTTCTACTGTTATCTCCAAAAACTATCAGATTAAAATGTGTTTTTGTTGAATTTACAACCACTTTCAAGCCTGCAACTCTTATTCAAAAACTTCCAAGCCTTCAAAAGTTATTTTTTTACAGTAATACTTTGGAATTTGATATACCAGCATTACAAAAGCTATTAAATTACTGTAATGATTTGGAGCGGTTTATTATTACTTTAACAGAAGATGATCTTGATTTTTTGAAAAATTTATTGGTGGGTTAATACTTAAAAAATATAATTTAACAGTTATTTTTTAGACGAGCTTTAAAAATGAAACAACATTCTGTGCCGAAACTGATAGTGTTTATCAACATATATTTTATGACACAGAAGATCTATTTATGGAAAAATTATTAAAATTTTCATTGAACATTGATGAATGCGATTTATTTGCAAAGAAATTGGATATCTGTTCAGAAAAATATCGGCACACTTGGGTGTAATTTTTTATTTTTATGATTTTAGTGGTTTCGCTTAAATTTTTTAAATTGTTTAATTTTTTTAAAGAATAAAATAAAATTTTTTTGATAGTTTTTTCCAAGTAATAGTAAAAATTGACTTTAATTAAATGAGCATATATATATGCATGCGTCCTTTTTTTGCAACTGTTTTCTCTCATTGTCAAAAAAGCGGTGCGCTGTGCGTTCACTGTTTTTCTTTATTCTTTTTTGAAAGACATTTGTTGCCTCCCGGATAGCGCAGTAGGGTTGACCACGGACGTATAAGCTTGACAATCTATGGATGACCATGGTTCGACCCCACCGGGAGGCAACTTTTTTTCATAAAAATTTTTTTTTAATTTTTTAAAAGCGTCAATGAGTCTGTCCTATCAAAGATATTAGAAATTAAAAATCTTATATTTTTTTCGTAATATTTTTTTTCTCGGGTGATTTCGTGTCGAGACTTTTTTTAAGGACAAAATATTAGATTTTTAAAAAAAATAATAAAAATTAAAGTTAGCTTTTTGCAGAATTAAGCAGAAATAAAGTTTTTAAAAATTTTTGTAAACTTATTTTTTGCTGTTAGTATCAGTATTTTTTAAAAAAAATATTTACATTTTTCATTTCATCGAACTTGAAAGAAGCGAGAATAATAAAGCGGAAAAACGATGTTTCAGAAAATAGAAGATGAAAAATTCAGCAAAAAGGATTTAGTCAGAATGTGATGGCATGATCATTTTTGACGAAAAGGACTGTGTACGTTTGTTGATGTAAAAGGTGACAATCGAAAATAAAGTTAGCATTAAAATATGTATACTGTAAACTGTAAAACCCTTAAACCACTTAAATAATTTTATGTTGGTAGAACTTTTTTTTCCTGTCACCACAACTTAATTCAATACAGCATGATAGCAGAAAAAATATTTTCTTGTAAATGCCCTTGTTGGTACGTAATATTTTATTGTAAAAGAAGAAAGATTTGGAAATTTTGATGTTACGTTTACATCATCGTTTTAAAAACAGAAGTTTTTTTTTGTATATTGTCTTCTTCTATGATGTACATGAGTACTCCCTTTTGCAACCAATCAAACAGTAGTAAGCAGTCATTACAATTTTTTTCTTCCCACGAAAACTTTTTCTTATAATTTTTTTTCTTCTTTGAAAAAAAAGTAGATATTTTTTTCCCGCTTTAACAACTATACTTTGTTTTTTACATTTTATTATAATAAAATAATTACAGATTGTAATAACAATAATAATATACCAACATGGCTGGTAAGAAGAAAGATACTGCTAGTAATAATAACAATGGAACTTCTACTGCTGAAGAAAATGCTGCTCGTTCTTCTACTTCTAATGCTGATGAACAAGAAGCACCTCAACGTTTAACTGATACTATTCCAAGATTTATTGTTGATGAATATGAAGTTAATACTCAAGTACTTTGTCTATATAGTGGTTTTTATTATGATGCTAAGATTGTTGGTGTTCGTAAGCAAGAAAGTAGCGGTGAAACTTTGTACAAAATCCATTACCAAGTAAGCTGTTTTTTAATGCAAGTGTAAAGACTTAAGCAGTCCTGATTTTTTACCTTTAACTAATCAGCACTATTTGTACAACATTCTTTCTTGTGCTTACTTTATGTTTTAGGGTTGGGCTAAACGTTATGATGAAGAAATAACACATGCTGATGCTCGTCAAAGATTCTTGGTTTTTTCTCCTGAAAATCTTGCTCTTGCTAAAGTAAGTTTTACAATTGATTATATTAAATAGTTCTTACGTAGTAAAGGGTTCGAGAATAGCTCTCGAATACTGGGGGGAGTTATATGACTGCATGTTTATAGGATAATCCCCTGGCAAACTTACCATGGATTAGGGGTGTTTTGGAGTTAAGCAGGACTGAATGAACCTCCTAGTTGTGCAAGAAACGTTTTTTTAAACGCCAAATCGCTTCTCTTGGCTTTTGAGAGCTCATATGTATGGTTCATTGCTGATGGGAGAGTTTTTCGCACCTCTGTTTTTGGCTTTTATCAACACTTTGTCAAATGGCGCCCTATTTATGTTTGACATTCCTCAGGCGTAGATTTGGGCAAAGACTAAAATGTTTCTGCACAAAGTTATCGAAAAAATCAGCCCGCTAGATTTAAAATGGCAGCTGAAACGTGCATTTTTAAAAAAAGAATAACAAAGCAGTCACCCGAACTAACAAAAAAAGCGCAAAAAATGGGAAACGAATACATAAAAAAGGCGCAAGGTATGGTTTCGAAATTTTCTTTTTAGTGTGTTGCGCACTTTTTTCTTCGTTTTTGTTTGTTCGATCAGAAATCCATTATGTCTGAAACTGATTTTTTAAAAGAGGTTTTTTCTATTTATCAAAGTATCGTTCGGATTTGAAAAAAATTTTTTTTCTCAGATTTAGCTAATTTTTGGTATTCATAGCATTTTGGGGTCGAGAAACCCGAATCTGAAGTCATTTTTTAATTTCGGTGCACCGGTGCAGAGCTACAGTAATCCTGGTGCCACAAAATTTGCATAAATTGTTTTTCGACGATATTTATACCATTCGACGCGTCTCGATGAGCTGAACATTTTTTATGTGGGTGTCGATAGTCCCCGATCACTTTTAAAGGGTGTTTCCTTGGTTTAAAGATAAGGCTTTTTATTCGAGGTCACAAAACATGCAAAAATCATCCGTCGGGCAAGGGTTTTTTTTGCATGAATATTGTTCCTCTGACCCTTTTACATAACTGTGCTCAATATCAAAAACTAAAAGTGTGGATTTTGATGTTTTTTATAGCTATGAAACACGTAAACCCCGTTTTTCGTGTACTCCAGCACCATCTCGGAGGCATAACTCAGCTTATATGCAAGATATTGACATAAATTAACTTTTATCATGAAATACCATGATATTAGAGCATGTTGGGTGATTTTGGGCATTTTTGGATATCAGCGGACGATATGGCGTCCATATTAGACTTTAAAAATTTGCAATATGGCTATCAAAGGAAAAATGTCTAAAAATGATAATTTTTCTTACAGAATTAGTGTAAATATGTTTTAATAGTGTAGTACACATCCAAAAATATCAAAATAATGCATTTAATACTTAATATGGGTCACTTTCGATTTTTGGGAATCAACGTATTTTTAGCTATTTTTTGGTGATTTTCAGTGTATTATCAAATGATGGATAATGGAAGATATCAATATTTTGTGATATTTGGGACACATTAATGCATGTCTAGAATGGTTAGGGTCAACTTCAAGTCATGGGGAATGGTGGTTTTAATGTGGCAGCCACTCGAACATATGCATATTTTTCAATACTAAATCACTAAAATAACTATTTTTTTTTACATAGTTATGTCAAAAATGCTTTTACAATGATAAGGGGATATGTTTCACCAAATTTGACGCAACATTGAAACCAATCAACACTAAATCTCTAATATCGAATTTTAGTGCTAGGGTTAAATTACGTCCAAATTATGGATGATGCAGAAATGGTTAATATAGGTTCACTGCATACAGAAGCACAAAAAATAGCATTTATAACATAATTATGTAAGAAAAAAATAACTTTTTTAGTGCCTTTGTGTTGTAAAATATGCATATGTTCGAGTGGCTGCCACATTAAAACCACCATTCCCAATAAAAAGCCTTATCTTTAAACCAAGGAAACACCCTTTAAAAGTGATCGGGGACTATCGACACCCACATAAAAAATGTTCAGCTCATCGAGACGCGTCGAATGGTATAAATATCGTCGAAAAATAATTTATGCAAATTTTGTGGCACCAGGATTACTGTAGCTCTGCACCGGTGCACCGAAATTAAAAAATGACTCCAGATTCGGGTTTCTCGACCCCAAAATGCTATAAATACCAAAAATTAGCTAAATCTGGGAAAAAAAATTTTTTTCAAATCCGTTGAGTTTTCAAAAATGCTTGAAAGTTAGAAAAAACCTCTTTTAAATGGCTGTTATTTTGAAACGAATATTAATTTTTCGATCAATGCTTTAAGAAAAGTCTGGATTTTCGTAATCTCTGTTAGTTTCCTAGCCAGTGCAAAGCCAAATTTGAATTTTGTGTTTCAGTAATGACACTTATCTTCAAATATAGGCTTCTAGCTGTTAATAGGAATGTTTTCTTATCCAAAACTGACGCGCACTTTTCTTGAATTACCTTTCATACATTATAAGTAACAATCATTAATTTCATTTTTTATTTTAGCGTGAACTTTCTGAAGCTCGTACTCGCAAACCTTCAAAGAGCAGCAACAAAAAGGCCGAAAAGAAATCAAAGAAAGAAGAAAGCGAAGAAAAGAAAAGTACAACAACTTCTCAGTCAACCATGCCTAACAGTGAAGAAACTCGTATGTATTTTTTGTTTCCATTTTTCTATTACCACTAATCTTTTATTTTTTAGGTGAACAATCAAGCCAAGCTGAAGATGGTATTGAAGCATCAAGCGTTGAAGGTTCTGAACCTGGCCCAACCTCTTTGGCTCCAAATACAGAAAAAGAAAATGTTGTTGATTTTCCAGAAAATCTTCTCAAAGCTCTTATGGATGATTACGACTTGATTACTCGCCAAAAGAAACTTATCAAAAGTCCTCCGCGTTTTACTATTGATGATGTATTACTTGCTGTAAGTCATAGTTACATATTGGGAGGGAGAAATTGTGGTTAGGCATGATCGTCGAGACTTTCGAAAAATGCATTTGTTTTTTTTGTGTTGATCTTGGGCTAGCTCATTTTTTCATGCTTCATATCATGCTAAATACTTTACATGTTTTTTTACAGTACCTCAATTCTGCGTCAACTCCAGAAGATTCTGATCAACTTCGTCGAAAGCTTGATGTTTTGGTTGAATTCTTCAATAAAATGATCAATATGAATCTTTTGTACAAAGCTGAATTGCAACAACATCTTGATCTTCTTAATGCTAAGCGGAAAGAATTTGGTGAAGAAGGTGTTGCTATGAGAGATCTTTCAAAATATTGTGATGTATTTGATGGTCCTGGAAATGGAAAAGAAAATGCTTCAAAGTCAAAGAAAAAAGGAACTCCCTCAAAAGCTTTTATGGAAAAATGTAAGTTGGATTTTGTCGGGATTTGTTTGTATTAGGTTTCTGGGTTTGGACAAAAAGGGGAGGAGAAGTATAAGTTCAACTTTGTTGATGCATAAAATTGAAATCAGTTTGCTATGAGTACATATTTAACATAACTTTAGTTTGAGCTTTGAGGTCCCCACACTATCCGAAGTTAAATCTGCATGTGCTGTCTAAATATATGTATAGCTGGTGGATAGTTGGGGACGTAATATATAACTTATGTGATTAGTTTTCATTTCCACCTCAACTTAATATAATCTTTCAACATTTTCAGTTCATCGTGAAAATGATTACAACTTCCTTGATTGCTATGGATTCATTCATTTTATTCGATTCTGCTATCATTACAAATGTCTCTTGAAGAATGATGCCAATGATGAACATGAAAAGTATTCCAAATATGCTGAACTGATCGATGACATGATCAAATTTTACAATATGAATACAAAGAAATATTTCATTGTTAACAAAGATTATGAATCTGCATGTTAACTTCCAATTATGATACAAAGATTCTAATTTACTTTATTATTTATTTATTGTTTTGTTTTTGTTGCTTATGATCAGAAGATCTGCTGTTTTTGAATAAACGTTGTTTTTGTGAAAGTAGCTATGGTTGTTTGAAGCGTTTTTTCTTTGTACTTTTTGCTATAAGCATTTCATTAAATTTACGTTGATCAAAATAATTATAATTTTTACTTTGCTAATCCTCGGTTACTGTATTCGATTATACAGTATGAATGTTAACTCTTGAGACATGCAACTCCAAGCGTTTAATTGTAGCATAAATCTTTGCCAGTGTCTCCAAAGTTCCACTTTTTTTTGGAACGCGTTCGTTCCGTTCCTCTTTAAAATATCACCCGTCCGTCCGTTCCGTTCTAAAATTTAAAAGAATACGTTCCCGTCCGTTCCGGAACGGGAACGGAACGGAAGAACGGACGTTCTGGAACGGAACGGTGGAGACACTGATCTTTGCATATAATTGGTTTTATGAATATAGTTTTGGGGTGTTTGTTTTAAAATTAGTTTTTATTAGCAACTCATTAAATTTATGTTTATCTGTATAGTTATTCTGATGGCAAAAATAGATAAAAAAAAACATAGTAAATAAATTTAGAGAAAGGCAAGTGAAAAACAAAATTTAAAAAATGATTATTTTTTAAGCTGTTAAAAAAGTGCCGCAAAGTTGTATTTGGGGTTACGGTAGCCGAAAAAACTGTCAAAAGAAGGAAAGCAGAAAATGTTCCCTGCCTGTCTCTAAATAAATTCAAACAAAAAAAGTATATGAAATCTAAAACGTGTTTTTTAAATCGATTTAAACTTTTTGAAGGTTACTGTAATTCTGTTATTAATTATCATCAGCTATCAAATAATGCTGTTTGAGCTCATGATTGGTAAACTAAAAAATTATTGTAGCTAATTTTTACATGTTTCATGTTTTTTTGTAGTTTAGGAAAACGAAGAAAAAAAGTTTTTAATTACTTCTAGTAATAATAAAAAGTGCATAAATAAAAATAAAAGTAGTAAGTATTAATTATTGCATTGTTAAAAGAATATTCCGTTTTATCATTTACGTTTGTTATTCAAAGAAATTGACAAAATAATAATAATTACTTGAATGAACTTGTAACAATAATAATAGCGAAAAAATGTAATCAACCAAAAACAATATAAGAAGTTTTAAAAAAAATCGTCATCAAAGGGAAAATTTATACTTTAGCATTTCAAAGGTGTGAAATTATTTTGTTTTTACTCACACAAATAAATGGTAGGCTAGAAGTTTGAGCAGCTACAAAAAAAACGGTTAAAAGCTTTAATTATTGAAAAATTTTAAAATTGAATGTAAAAACGAAAATTTTGTCGTTCAATAATTGTAAGAAAAAAGTTCCTTGTTGCAATAAAATTATGGACAATTTATTATTCGCAAATTCCATTTCTTCTTCAATCATTTCGATTACTGGTAATATTATTTTAACATATTTAGTGGCAAAATATACAAGCTTGGAATTGAGGCCATATAAAAAAATTATAATTATTCAAATAGCTTTTGATATAACATATTCTATTATTGGACCGGCGTCAAAATATGTAAGTTTTTTATGAATTCTGATTTTGGCAAAAACAATATCGAACACATCTGCCCTAAGAGTGACGAAAATTTTAATCATAGAAAACTATAATTACTGTAAATTGGAGAGTAACAAAAATTTAGGAAACAGAAAATTTTGATTACTGTCAACTGGACATAAAAGTACAGTATAGCTTTCTTTAATGTTTCCATATTTTCAGAGCCGACAACTTCATAATGGCATATTGTATTATTTATTTTCAAAAACAAATTTTGGAATACTTCTACCTCTACAGCCAGCAGCCGTTTTTGCAACGTTAGGATTCTTTTTTACAAATGCAATTGAAAATATTTTACCTCTTCATTTTATTTATCGATATTTACTTATTTGTCATAACAAAACTCTGGGATATTTTTCGTTGTTTTCTGTTGCCTTCTTCTGCCTATTGCCTGCATCATCAATTGGATTGGCATTTATATTAGTATTTTGGCCAGATGAAAGCTATGAAGCATACAAAGAGCTTCTAAGAAACAAAAGTTTTCAAAGTGGAGATATGCCGTTATTTTTAGCTACAAAATTTGAATTGGCTTCTAAGTATAGCTTTCTTGCGATTGTTTTCAGTGCTGTTAATTATACAATTATTGGAATATGTTCATTTTTACTTATTTGGTACTTCACAAAAAACAAATCAATAATGTCTCCAAAAACTCTTCAAGTTCAAAAACAATTTAATAAAATGTTATTTATTGAGGTAATTTATTTTTTAAAGAAATGTGTCAATAAGAATGTGTGTCATTTGAAAGGAATTTCTTTTTGTTTTTTTTTGTTTTGTTAGAAAAACTGGTGACAGTAACACAATTTTTAAAAACAAAAAAATTTCTGTTACTGTAAAAATTTTTCATTGGAGCTGATCTTTATGAAAGCAACAACGAGAAAAGAAATTTTGTTATTCTCATAAAAATCAACTCTAATACAAAAAGTAAGAGTTGATTTTTGATTTTGATTTTTTTGGTGTTACTGTTCCTCCACAAAAAACTTGCATAAAAGAAGCGTGTTGGATCATTACCGACCACATACAAAGAATATGCAAATTTTGACCTGAGTTACGGTATCTCGAAAGCTGTAAATGACAAGATTAACATGATCGCAGAAATAGTGTTTTTTTAGAAAAAAATATTTTATATCTTTCTATTATCTGTTTTATTTCAATCATTTATATGACAATTTTAGGCGGCTATGCCATTTATTACATCATTCATTCCACAAATATTAAATTATTTTGGTACATGGTTAAATGTATCAATCTTTTCATTTAGTCAAACTTTTATGCAATTTGTAATGCCTTGGACTGCAGCGTTTAACCCTGTTATCACAATTTATGTTATTATCACTTATCGAA
Organism: Panagrolaimus sp. LJ2400; assembly: GCA_024447215.1. Lineage (NCBI taxonomy): Eukaryota > Metazoa > Nematoda > Chromadorea > Rhabditida > Panagrolaimidae > Panagrolaimus > Panagrolaimus sp. LJ2400. The sequence continues at coordinate 497,444 of JAMRYA010000033.1, forward strand.
GACACTTTTTACAAAAGTTTTTATGTCGCTTAAATGCTATTTATGATTCTTCAAATCAAAATGGTGATAGTGTTTCTCGGTCTGCAACAATTCCAGTAATACTTGTAAACAAATAAATATTAGTTTATAAACAATCATATATGATTTCAGTGCCTTAATTTTTTTTATAAAATTTTAATTTCTTGCTTTAGAAACTTTTATTTATAATTATAATCGTAGTTTTCATTTTTGATAAAAAAAAAATAGCCAATTAATGTTTAAGACGCTGTTTGGCTAAGTTTTTGACACCGGCTATTTGTAAAACGCGAACCGCCACGAAGCGCGAATCGACACGAACCGCGAACCAGGTTCGTGGTTCGCGGTTGACTTTACCACGAACCACGAATCGTTTTTTGTCTCTATTTAAAAAAAAGGAGAATAAAATTTTCAGTTGTTTTTTTAAATGATTATTTTAGTAAGATTTATTTTTGCCATAATAGCTTTTGAAAAACAAAGGAAAACAGTTTAAAAAAACATTTTTTGTATCCTGATGATGCTGTTTTAACGCGAATTATTGATAAACAATTATGTTTTATCCCTGTCTCTTCACAACCTTGATCTACTAAAATTATTTAATTGTAAAAGATCATTTATGTGCTTCCCCCTATAAGTCAAAAAAACTGCTAATGTGCTTCCCCCTTTAGTGAATTTTCATACAAAAAAATTAAAAATCTAGTTAAACGTTTCCAACCCAAATCGAGAAAAAATCCCTTAGGGTTTTTTATAGTATCGAAAGAATCTGGGCTTGGCACTATGATACGTTGCCTTGTTAATCCTTGTCATATCGAGATTCACATCAATTCGAAGGAGCATTTCTCTCTATTTAAAACTTTGATACAAGTGATTATGAGTATCGCACCACCCTGATCACTTGCTGGAAATATATCAAATTTTTCTAGAGTTTTGAAACAAAAGTACTCATGGACAAAAAATATTTAATGTCTTAGCTATAAAAGTACAACAACGAGCAATTTCCTTCATTTTTTGGAATTAGTTTTATTTACTTGTTCTTTTTAGTTTAAGGTTTTTAAGTTTAGCAATACCATTATTTTAAGATAATGCTTGCTTGTAAATATTGCTTATGAGCTGAGATACTTCAATGAGAAAATTTGAGTTGCTATCTACTTGGTAAAGTTAACATACATATACCACGAATTTTTGCTCAAAAAATTCTAAATAATTTAATCATTTCAAAAAGGTAGAAAATTAAAAAAAAAATTCTCGATTGTAATGCTTATGGACAAACATTAACCAAATATTACTTACTCTTATATTGATAGTATAAAACTCTTTTCCTCATCATATATTATGTGATCTCTTTTTAAACGATACTGCCAGTATCTTTAAACATATCAGTATATTAAAGCTAACCATGTTTATAAACATAGTGATTAATTAAAAGTCACAAAGTCCTTTGATGTTTACCCGTTAGTAACAATTGTTTTGTCTCTTGTGAAAATTGATTTCGAACACATCACTGCAATCGATACGAAGTAAAAAAGCCACAAATACATTGATAAAAGGTATAAAAGGTATAAATGGCATAAATTAAACAATAATTTCTAACTGTAATTGTTTGATAAATACATGAAGCTTCATAATTTGCAATAAATCATGAATGTAAACAAATAAAATGCTTTTCCTTTTTGGTTGTAAAACAAAAAGTTGCTTTTTTGCTCTTCCCAAAAAATACTATTGCACTTTTATTGTTTTAAGCTGTTTTTTTAAGTTGTTTGATGGAAAAATAGAAATCATGTCTGGTAGGAAAAAAAAGAATGATTATGGATTTTTATTTCAAAAGTTTCCATTTTTTAAGTTGACAGCATTTTTTTTGATAATCCTTTTTTTTGTGTTCGTTTAGTTTGAATTGTTGCGAGTTCTAAAAATTTTGTCGAAAAATGTTTCAATAAACTCACGAAAACGCATAATTTAAAATTTTATGTCTATCAAAAAAAACTTTATTATCACTACTGTTTGTACTTTTATTGTTTATGATAATGAAGTTTTTTGGGATTACATTTTACGAAATGTATTATTATTGTAGACAATTTTTTTAAAATCTTTCACTATAAAAGGGATGCCAATTGATCCATTTCTCATATTATTATTCCTGTCTTGGTTAGACGGGTGGAGGTAAAGCAGCAGCAGTAGTAGTAGGATGATACAAGTTAAAGATTCTGTGGTCTTGTGCTTTTTAGCAGGTTATGCTTTGTTAGTCACAATTGCTGAAGGCCAAAGTACAGATCCTATTGTATCAACTGAATATGGAAAAGTTGAAGGCTTTCGTTATACAACTCCTAACGGATTTCAAACTGAAGTCTTCTTAGGTATTCCGTATGCTGCTCCACCAACTGGAAATCTTAGATTTGAGGTAAGTATTTTAATAGCAGTAAGTGGGATTGAAAAACAGTTATACCGCCTTTGAAAAAAAGATGCCTTGATTTTTTACATATAAAAAAGATGCCGCCTTTGATCTTTAACTCAAAAATAAATGCCGCCATTGATCTTTTATAGATGCGGCAAACATTAAAAAGATATGTTAATTCCTTCAATACAACTATGGCTTTAAAAAAATATCTCACACACAAAAATCTTTTTTCAGAAATCTATCCCTCCAACCCCCTGGACTACAACCCGACCAGCTAAAGCCTTTGGTGCACCATGCCTTACCCTTCCAAAATACACCCCTGCTAACGCATCTGAAGATTGTCTCTTCATGAATATCATCAAACCTACTACTCCTTCTTCTGATCCCAAAGGATACCCAGTTATGCTTTGGATTCATGGTGGTGGTTTTCTTGCTGGTTCATCAGCTGATTATCCCTATAATGCTACAGCAGAACGTATCGTTGAAAAGGGTATTGTTTATGCTTCCATCAATTACCGACAAGGTGCTTTTGGCTTCTTCTCCACCGGTAATTCCAAAGCACCAGGAAATTACGGTCTATGGGATCAAGTTCAAGCATTGAAATTTATTCAAAAAGTTATTAAAAAATTTGGTGGTAATCCAGATAATGTAACACCATTTGCTCAATCATCGGGTTCTATTGCCCTTTCATTGCTTACTTTATCCCCCAAGACTAAAAATCTCTATAATCGAGCAATTGAAATGAGTGGATCATCAAATATTCGACTTGAACTTAATACCAATGACCTTAATGCCAGTTTAAATCTTGCTGATGCTGTTGGATGTGGATGTTCAACAAATACAAAAAATTGTTTAAAAACAAAAGCCGCTTCTGAAATTCAAGCTGGCATGGCTACTTTTATTCAATACCTCTTCCCCGGGGATGGCACTGCTTTCCCAGGATCATTCGCTCCAAGAGCTGATGGTGATCTTATTCCAGATATCTCATATGAAAAACTTGTTAAACGTGCACCAAAACGTGATATCTTAATGGGAGTTAATTCTCAAGAGTGGTATGTCTTTGGTAAGTTATACTTTTAAAACGTGGAGATATAAGTAGCGTTATTAAGCAAAAATTTGGGAAATAAAATTCCCATTAAAAACAGGGTGCCGCCATTGATCTATAACGTACCAATGGGCGCTGTCTTTAATCTTTTACTTTTAAGATAGATGCTGCCTTTGATCTTTTGCTTAAGATAGCTAAAATTTATGCATTAAATGCCTTTTTTAGCCCTTCAAAATTCTTTCTCCAATCCCAATGCCACTTACTTCCCTATCACTCCCGCTCAGGCATCCAATTTCTCCCAAGCAGATTTTGCTCGAATCGTCAATGGTGTCTTTGCAACCCCTGAAATCTTTGGTACCAGACATCAAGAAGCTGCAAATAAGATCATTGCATTCTATCTCAATCAAACCCATTATAATACTTCTCGAAATTTCTATCTTCAAATTTATGCTCAGTTAGTCTCAGAAATTATTTACAATGTTCGATCAATGCGTGAAGCCAAGCTTCGTGCAGCTGCTGGACAAGATGTCTTTTACTATGTCTATGAATATGTCCCAGAATCAATGTATAATGCTTTCTTTGAAGGAGCAGGACATTCACGGGATCTTCCAAATTTATTTGGTGCAACTTTGACTCTTCCTGCTATCCCTACTACAGCTCCATCACAGCAAACTTTTGCAAATTTATTCATTAATTTTGCAAAAACCGGGTATGCAAATTTCTACCCATGAAAATTTCCATAAATTTGCTTTTTTAGAACTCCAACATCTGGTTCTTTACAAGCCCCCAAAGTCACTGCTACCACAGTTAAAAGTGTTCGAATTAACACTGTTAGCACAGTTGAACAAAATCTTTGGACTGATCGTTTTCAATTCTGGGATAACCTCGCTGCCACTTACGGATATGATTGGCCAGAAAATCGTAGACTTTTTTAAATCATTTTTTTGTTATTGGTATTTTTGTCAGGTAGTTGGACAAAAACAACTTTATCTTTTGATGCTTAACTCAAATAAAATTGCTCGATGATTGCATTTTTGTCGATAACATTATTTTTTTGAACATTGATTCAAGAAGAAAATAGAAAACTCTTTTTTTTTGAAATTAAATTTTTTACTATTTTGTTGAATTCCAACAGAATTTTTTATATTTTCGCTAAAAGTATAAACGATTTTCTGGGTATGCAATGTATTTAATGAATCAAAAACATTAGTGAAAAAGTAATAATGCTAAAACTAGCTTAACATAAATTACAACTTCTTGCACAAAATTGTTGTTTTTGAGCTGTTGTGTAGAACTGACTGTTACAAAAGCCGTTGAAAACCCAATTAGGACAATTTGCAGGGTTTGCATCAACACAGGTTACAGGTGGAATTGTTAGAAGAGGATTATTGTTGGTAGGAGTACAACGACGGCATGTTGCTGCACATTTTTGTGACATTAGATCATAGTACATGCTATTGCTGCAAAGGTTAACATTTGCGGCACAATTACTTGCAAGATCAACACATGCCCCAGATGGTGGTAAAGTAGGAGATAAAGTTGGTGTAACAATCGGTGTAGAGCTATTTCCAAGGAAACAGAGACGAGTTGTTGTATCACATCGAGAACCTGCATAAGTTGTACAATCACGATCAGCTTGACATGGTGTACCAATTTCGTAGACTGGTTGATTGATAAAGTTTCCACTGAAAAAAAAGAGTTTTTGAAGATGTTTTTGAGGGGGTTGATTACTTACGCAACTTTATATTGACAAACAACAATGGTCATTCGTTGAGTTGGACATGATCGGATACCGCAGCCAACAGTTGTGGTTTTAGCCCATGCCATCTAAAAAAATTTGCATGTTTTTTAGAGCCTTTAAAATTGATTTTCAATTCATGCACCTGTGATCATTTCCCAATGTCAGAAAACCCTTTGATCTTTGCCGCTTGTGACTAAAGATCAAAGGCGGCATCTCTCAAAAACCTATTTTTGATGCATTCTTGACAGTCTTCCTTTTTAAGCCCTTTTTTGTCATCACTTACTTGTGACCAATGTCCAATACCAGTATTAAAAGCAGACATTGTTAAAGTTGTATCAGAAGAAGTGATACCACCAAAATCTGCCAACTCTTTCCACCAAAGTGATGCAGCTTGATTTATAGATGTAAGTTGATTGGCATTGACTGCAGTAGTCATATACAAATTTTCACCAGCATTATTTCGAAAATTTGTTGTTGAATGTTGAAATTGACAATTATTTGCCCATGCTTGTGCAGTAGCTTCAAGAGCGCAGTCATAGTTCTAAAAAATATTTGCATATGCTAAAAATTTAAAAATTAAAGGCTTACCAATCGATACATATTTCTTGCTGGTGCAGCTCTAGCCCCTCCTCGAAGAGTTGATTGACCTTGAGCAAGTTGGGATCGAAAATTGTTATGACTGCTAATAGCAGCTTGTCGAATGGCATCAGTAATATCATTTCCAGGACAAATTGCAGCAAATGCAATGGTGAAAGAGAAGCAGCTCAAGATCAAAACGGCCCACATTCTTTTTTTTGATTCTTTTTTAGCTTCCGCGAATTATGACAAAAAAGGAATTAAATAAAGTATTTATATGAAAAATGCAAACAATAAGAATGACCTTTTTTAAACAGATGACTTTTTGAGAAAAAAATTAAATTGAGGGATGACTTTTGTTTGTACAGCTTTTTGGATGATTAAATAATAATAATAGGTGGGTGTGGGCATCATTTGAGCAGCTAATAATTTGTTAAAGAATTAAATTTTCTCACTAATTTGCAGCATTTTTTTTAAATAATGACCTTTTTAGCTCGAAACACATTATTATGACTCATACATTGAATCATGCTACCTATGTAATAAAAAGTTGGCATAAACCGAAGAATTTTATTACTTTAAAAGTTCTTTGATTTCTGGCATCACGAAGAAAAAAAGATTCACTATTATTTAAAAAAACATATTTTTAATATCAATTAAAAATATATTTTGCAAGAACCTAAATATTTTCCTATTTCTCTATAAAAAACATTACACGATAAATAATATCACAAAAATAACAGCTTATGTTTGGTGTTTAATGCATTTACTTGCCATTTTTGATTTTAATGAAGTAACTTTATATAAAGAAGGCAAACAAAGAAAAAAGTATGAATGATTTTTATTATTTTCCGGGTGAAGATATTTAGCCCAGCTTTTTTGTCAAAGTTTTTTATTCGCGTTTGTTTTTGAAAAAAATAAAAAAGTTCTATTATTTCAGGAAATTATGATACCAGCATATGTTACAAAAAAAATTTTGGAAGCCAATGGTGTCGATATTTCAGTTGGTGGACATCATTGTGAAGGGGATAATGACAGAAAAGTGATAAATATTGATCCAGGATTTGGTAAGGGGACTCACGTTGAAGGTGACAACAACAGCGACATTACAAATATTGATATTTTCAATAAAGATGGTGGAATTCGAATTGATGGTGATAACAACGGTACTGCCGTTAACTGTGATATTGATACAAAATAAAATTTGTTATTTGATCGATCAACTTAAATGTTTTTTTTAAATCTAACAAATAAATTTGTTTTAAAGTGTATAGGAGCTAAACAAGCAGAAAAGAAACAAAAAATCATGAGTTTGTGATTAAACAGTTTGTGATTAAACTACAGTGTATACTGAATTTTTTCAAGATGATAAATTGTTTTGTTGGAGTTATAGCACATCTTTGTTAATCTTTTACAGTCCTTCATTTGACAAATTCAAGCGCAACAAACAATAAAAAAATAGTATCATAAAAATTGCTCATTTTCTTACTCTTTAAATTTTACTCATTTTTTAGTTTTCAATTGTTAATTGGCATAGCTAAGAGTAAACTTTAGAATAAAAATGTATATTTTTATTATGAAAAAAAGTCATTAAATTATTTGATTATAAAATAATGTTACAAAAACAATTACATAATTAATTATTTAAACTTGATGGGAGGTGGAACTTTGACTGCAACATCAATCGGGACATTAACAGCTGTCCCATTATTGTCTCCGCCAATTTGAATACCTTTGTTGGTTGTATCGCCTTTTCCCTCATCAGATGATGGTTTTTCAACTTCAGACTTTGGTTCGTCATTATCGGAATTTGCCATGTTTGTTATTCCTAAAATTAATAAATTTCAAAAATAAGGATACAAAATGAAGTGAAAAATTTAAGGTGAATAAAAATTTTTATGATATCAGAAGAACTACTTTAATTTAAATTTGAACTCGATATGTATTAAAAAAACAAAAATGAAGGCTTCTGAAAAATATTGTACACTCTTGAATAATTAGGGGATCTAAAGAAACAAAAGTGACTGAAGAACGTAAAAAGTTCCTCATAAAGTTTTATCAACCAAATAGATACAAGGAGGTTTTTTTATATACACTCCTTCAAATAACGTTTTCACCGACTTTATTTTGCGTGCTTACTTGATCATTTTTTTATAAAAAGAAGTTTTAAGTAAGCTTTGATCATTATACATTTTTTATCATGAAATGCATTTTATGTGAAAAACAAAATTGGAAAATATTTTTACTTAAAAATTTTTTTATCTATTTGATTAAAAATCAAAAGAGGTGTGCTCTAAGAAAAATAAATAATTTTTAAATCTATAAACGTTTTACGGAAAATAAAGCTTTTGATTTTTGTGGAAAGTTGTTTTTTATTTTCCAAATAAAAATTACAAGATAAAAAATAAGGAATGTTAAAAATAACTGATAAATCGTGTTTTTAGAAGCGAAATCAAAACAACCTCTTTCTGTTGTTTACTTGGTTGATGAAGAAAACATTTAATATAAAAGATTATTGTGATAAATATTTTTATGCCAATTTGTTAATGAATGATTTTTAAAAAGAATTATACGTGTTTATAGATTTCTTTACTTACGCTTGTCTGATCTTAATTTACAATGCTTTTTTTACAGCTTTTGTTTTAAATTTATCCATTTTCAGATTGTAGCAATGTTTAATGTACTCGCAGGCGACAACAAGGACAAACTCGGATATAAATCACCGGGCGTTCAAGTGGATGGAAAAAATGATGGAACAATTATTGATAAAGTTGTTGACTGGGTTAGTGGGCGCGATGAAGGCAGTGAAGCTGCTGTAAAAGATGCTGCTTCTCATAAAATGCCCGATTCTAATCCGGATACTGGAATTGAAGTAAAGCTGGGAGAACAAAAATCTGGCATTCACATCCGTGGTGATAATCATGGAACGGTTTTTAACGCTGGCACAAAACCCTCGAAAAAGTAATAACTCTTTATTTTTAATATTTGTTGTAAAAGTTTTTTGTAAGCGAATCACTTGTATACTGTTTAATTGGCTATAAAAGAAGCACTTCAAAATAATTTTTTTACAAAAAAAATACAGATTCAATATTAGTTTTTTATGCATTGCAAAAAAGATATTTTCAGCTTTAAATGTTACTAATTCCAAGAATATCAAGTTCAATTTCAAATCGTTTTGCAAAAGCCAAAATGATTGGTTTTAATTCAGGAGAAATTTCTGCAGCAGTATAATTTTTCATATTCTTTTTACTTAAAAATGTGCCATCTTGTGAATCATATTTCATTCGATCAAGGGCCGCGGGGATGCATGAAACAGGGATTCCAAGCTGAAAAAAGTTTATCTCTTTGGAATATGCAACTTTTAGGTTATTTTTATAGACAATAGATAAATTTGCAAAATTTGAGCTCTAGATATGATCGAATAAAATTTTGGAAGAATAATAACAATTACACCTACTTTAGCGAAAATGGGTCCCAAAACCTCCTCTGGGTTTTCAATTAATTCATGTTGCCATACAATCGGAAAATCATAAAACTGTCTATTTTTCTTATAATTAAAATATGGCTCCGCATAAAAAATCATTGCTGCTTCTTTATCAGTTTTTGGTTTCATTTCTCCAATTGTTTTCCATACAAGTGATGTCAAAAATTGTGTTACCGTCGGAAAGTGAACGTACATTCGACACAGGGAAAGATAAAAAGAATCTCCCCATGCAAGCATTTTTTCAACAGAATTAAGGCCATTTTTGCGAAACATAAAAATGTGTTGCATTTCTGGAAATAATTCGGCAAGAAATGGAACAAGAAAAGTTTCCATTGATCGAGTTTTGAAGATGACAAGATGATTTGAAGGGAAGTGGCTTCGAAGAAACTTTATTGTTGATTTGAGAAGGAGAGTTACTTCCTGAAATTTTAAGCACGTTTATTATTATTGTTTAAATTTGGCTACAAAAATACGGGAGAGAAATGTTCTCTAAAGGTTTTTAAAGACAAAACTGTGACTATTGTCATTTGAGAGTAATATAAATTTGAAAAACAAAAATTTTTTCTTATCGTAATTTTGAGACTGACATCTTTTCAAGAACGACAACAAATTTTTGTTACACTCACCTTTTCATTCCAATATCCTTGACAATACCCGATTGCAATAGTCGTTAATGCAGGATGCTCACCAAAAACAGTTGAATAGCCATCATGATGAAGCATTGATCCAAAAAGTGTACTTGCAGATCGAGCAGTATTAGTAAACATCAGACATTTGGGTGGTTTATAATTAGTTTCAAGTTTATCACCGAATTCAAAAAATGTTTGCAAATCAATTTCAGCAACTCGAATAGATTCTTCAAAAAGATGTGGATAAATAAATGGACATTTATCGATGGAATATGTGGATATTGGTTTTGGCATTTCAACAAATATTACACCATTCTGAAATACAGTCAAATAAAAAACTATTCAAAAAAAGCTCGTTGCATACACAGTTTTGTAGGAGCATTTTCAAGGAACAGGATCTACCCCCGCATAAAAATCCTTACCTTTTCTAATGAATAAAGTGTCCAATTAATCCTTTTTAATTCATCAACTGAAATAAACCCATCATCAATAGTCAAAAAATCTTCTCGTCTTGTAACTTCTGCAGGGCTTCGAATATGTCGAAATAAAATTTTATGGGCTCTTGCTTGATTTGCCGGAACTTTATTTGTAGCTTTAATACAGCGATAGACTTTTTTGCAACAATCAAACAGATGCCAAAAAATTAAATAAAATCCATATCGAATTAAATATAAGTAATATATGCTAAATGCCATGTGCCTTTATTTAGGGATTCCTCAAAAAGACACCCAATTTTTTGTCTGCCTTTTAAAGTTTAAGAATAAAACAAAAGTAATCATACACTAAAAACACATGTCAAAGTGTATGAAACAGGTTTCTCGTCGAATGTATTTGAAAAACTACAATGGTTATTAATTATTTTTAACAAATTTCAAAGAAACACTTATTTTACATTCTAATTACATGAAAAAACAGTTTGCAGAGAGATGTGAAAATTAATAACTTTGTGTTCAACAAAGATATGATAGTGTCTCAAAAGAATGTAGTGTTATAGTGATAAATTGCATTGTATATCACATGTTCACAGATTTTTCAGCAGTTGTTCAAAATAATTATGTCACAAATATTAATTATAGTATATTAAGTATTTTAAACAAAATATTGCAGAAGAAAATGAACGCAAACATTATTTTCTCTTTTTTATTCCATTGAACTTTGAAAACCATTTTGTTCAAAAAAAAATTTATTAAAGGCGGTTGTCCCCCCTTTAACAAATAAACAAAAAAATGAAAAATAATAGCTTCCTTATAATAATATCATATTATCATTTAGACATTTAATTTGCTAAATATTAATTTTTGAAATTTCTTGTTCAAGCTGATTCCAATCCATTGACTCCAAATCCATCGGAGAAGTCGAATCTGGAGTTGCATAATCAGTAGTACTACCGAAAGAGTTCCCAAACACGCTTCTGTTTTTTTCATTCTCTTCAAAAGAATGCCTCCTTTTTCTGGATTTAAATCTTGATAATGGCAGCAGCCGCTTTTCATGTTCTAATTGTAACAATGAGTTTAAATGATACGCATAATGCGCAGCTCCAACTGCAACAAGTTCATCAGGTTGCTGGGGGCAACAAAATTCAGAATGTTTAAACATATTTTGTAACAATGCTTTTATCATTGGCATTCGACTTCCACCTCCAACCAATAAAACTTTATCAACTTCATCATAATTGAATTTGACACTTTTTAAGGCACTGTTAATTACAGTTTTAATTTTTTCTATTAATTTTGTTGACAATTCTTCAAATTGATTTCGAGAAATTTCGATGATATCATCACTGGAAGCATCAAACTCGTCAACTTGTAAACTGAAATAGATGTGTTTTAAAAGTTTTGAGTATAAACCTCATTTTTATTCATCTTCGAGAAGGTGGCCGACCGGTGCTGACGTTAGCAGTTTTTTCAAAAGTTTTGTCCCCTCTATCTCCTAAATCAGCATACAGTCATTTTGAGCTAGAAACCTTTTCAGTAGTTATCTTCCCAAATGGTTGTTTCTGCTTAATCCGACGTTTTCGATTTTTTGTGCCCTAAGGGATATAGAACCCCCCCCCCCCCCCCAATGGGATATAAACAAAAAATTCGTTCATGGAAGTATCTTTCAAAATCTTCTGTGCCAGAAATCAGTGTTTTTAAAAAAACTTTTGATATGCGGCATAGACCACCTTGTTCAAAATTGAATAAAAGAGTTTTGAATATCAAACTTACAATTCATCCTCAACAGTTGATAAATTTTCTTTAATTCTTTGGCATTCCAACATTAATTTGAATTTCTTTAAACCCAAATTTGTGATATGATGATCTTTAATAAGTTTTTGCAAAAAGTAATCTATCAGAATATTAGCGAAATCCCTTCCTCCAAGGTTTTGATCCCCATTTTGGCTTAAAATTTCGATTTGGCCTTTTTCACATTTAAATATGCACACATCCAAAGTTCCACCTCCAAGATCAAATAAAAAGAAATTAAAACCTTTATTTTTTATAGGTTTACCTACGAAATATCCAAATGCAGCTGCAACTGGTTCTGGAATTAAATTAACAGTTTCAAACCCTGCTAAAATTGCTGAAACACAGGTTGAATCTTTTTGAGAATCTGTGAATGTTGTTGGTATCGTAATCATCGCTTCGGTAAATTGATTGCCTTGAAAAGTATCTACTATTTCTTTGATATGATTTAGCAAAACTGCAGATATTTCTTCAGGGTACTTGAATATTTAAACATGCAATATACTATCCCAAACATCGAAGAAAGTTGATATCTTCCATTTTTCATCATTTGATAATACATTGAAAATAACATAAATATAGCTAAAAATCAGTTAATCCGCAAAAATCGATAATGACCTATATTTAATGTTAAATGTACTATTTTGGTATTTTTAGATGTGCTCTACATTGTTAAAGCGTATTTGCATATATTCTTTAAGAAAAAATAACATTTTTAGGCACTTTTCCTTTTATATCCATGTTGCTTATTTTCGAGATTTCATATGGACCCCCTATCGCCCGCTGATATCCGAAAATGCCCAAAATGACCCAGCATGCTTTAATAACATAGTATTTCATTATAAAAAACAAATTAGGTCAATATCTTGCATATAACTGGAGTTATGCCTCCGAGATGATCCTGGATATGTTGTTTTTAGCAGTTTTTCGCACAAAAAAGAATGTTGTGCACGGGTACATGAAATAAATCATATACCAAAATAAAGTATAGACTCAGGGGCATTTTTTAAAGGCATAATAACCTGTCGTAGTGGGACGAAAAAAAAGTTTTACTGTACATGAAAAATTTTTGAAATTTCAAGTTGATCCCATTTTGGTTGTGTAGGTCCAAAAAATCTGAAATTTTAATTTTAGACTTATTTTGAGTCCCTAAATCGATTCCAAACATAAAAAAATGGGGTATCCGACATTTTCGTTTTTTTCCAATATACGGTAGCTGGGTTACGGTATCTCGGGTCAGGGATATCGGAGTGACCCAAAACCATTTCCAATCTTATTTTTGGACCATTTTTACATAATCCTGAAAGTTTCAAGTCGATACGATCATTTTGTAAAAGTCGTGTTGGACAAGGGTACTCGATTTTGAGAAAAAGAGCGTTTTAAAAGTCGATTTTAAGACAGAAAGATGAAACTTTCAGTATCGACTAATATGAGGCCAAAATCACCGAGTCTGAAGTCCATTTTCATTCAAATGCCCAGGAGGCAATTATGCAAATTATGAGGGGGGAGGCAGAATTTGCATAGTTTGTTAAAAAAAATTGTAATCATACATGTTTTCCTAGCATAAAGTTATCACTTGATAGCAAGTTTATGATTTTCGGGTCATTTACAGAAAAATGCCGTCAATGTCAAAAATGGATTTACATATTAATTTATTTGAGATAAATAAAATTATTCATAATTAAAAAAGAGCTTTTTTACAAAGCGTATATTTTATCTTATTGCAGTCATAATTACGATAGCAACCGCCGTTTCCAAGTGACCCAATGTTTACACACTTTTGATGTTCTGTTGACTGTGGATAACCTGGACACCAATTACCATATTTCAGAAACTCTATACATAACCTTTAAATATTGAATTAGAAATATTAAAATTAGTATTATACAAACTTGTAAGAATCTGAAATTCATTAAAGCTGGTTACATCTGGCAATGAAGCTCCCAGATTTTCACAATAGCTTTCTGATGCTGTCCAGGTACTGATTAATCCAGAACGATTAACACCATAACATGATCCAGTGAATGATAAATAAACCCAGCCATCGGTACAATTTGCATAAACTGGATAAGTTGGCGTTGAAGGTACCGAAATTGGTAGAGCAGTTGTTGTTGTTATAGTTGTGGTGGTGGTAGTTGTAGCAATGTTAGGAACTTCACAAACAAATGGTTTTGTTTTAAAACAATCTTGTGCAAACCAGGTCACATCAGTCATAGATACAGCAGCACAATTTAAGCCAGAAATATTTTTCGGCTCATTCTTGCTCCAATCACTCGAATCAAAAGTACTTCCATCAGTCCAACTCCATATTCCATTCAAAATTAGATTATTGCCGCCAATCCAAAAATCAGCGTCTGTACTTTCATGAAATTGTTCTAATCCCTCTTCTAAATGTGTTTTTATAAAACAGAAAATAGGTCAAATGTTTACTTGCAAGTACAACATTGCTAACTGAATCATGAATAGAAATTAAATGTCCACCAAGTTGGGAGCAAAAAATTTCAGAATCAGCAAATTTTGTTTCAGTCGCATTAAAATAAAAACAGTTTGATTGGTATTCAAGCGTGCCGTTGGGTCAAGTTGTAGATCCATGTCCAACAAATAAAAACAGTAAAATAAATTTTACTAGCATTTTTTATTGTCTATTTTCTTAAAAAATGGCTTTATTGATAAAAGTTTAAAGGAAAAAAATTTGTTTGGGTAAGAAAAATATCCAAAATAGGCGATACCATTTTAGCATTTTTGGGTGTGGCAGCTATTGCTTATTTGTCCCACATCTATTCTTTAATTGTACAATCTTTTATCAGTTTATTTACGGAAACTTTTTGTTTTTGAAAAAAGCCTAAACACAAGAGTTTAAAAAACCAAAAAAAAACAACAACAAATATGTGTTATCTGTTTTTGGTGAATTTTTGAAAACTCCTTCCTCAACGCTTAAATAATTGTCCCCTAAAGAGTGTACGAAAGAGTTGTTGTCTTTTTAGGATATATACTTGACTTCGAATGTTTTTATTTTCACTTGTAAACAAAGTTAATTTATGTTGATATGCATTATTTAAGCTTAACAATATTTATTTCATCTCACAACTTGGTAACAAAAAATTAAGATTTCATTGTATCTCCAGCATCACCGAAATTCCTCCAACTTATGCCAAAGTTAAAAATTTGTTTTGTATTTCACAGGTATCTACAAAAGTTTCGATTACGTTTATTTACTTAAATATCAAAAATATGAATTTAAATAATCCCTTCCCACAAAACATTATTATTAAACAATTGTTTCGTAAAGAAAAAAGACAAAACAAATTTGTCTATATCTTTACCTGTCATATTTCTAAAAAATATTATATTGTGTGATTATAGGTTGACCATATGATATTGTGAAATATTTATCACAGCTTAGCAACGGATATTAGCTTTATAGTAATAACGAAACAAAAACAGACTATGAACACAAATATTTAAGATAAAATTTGTCGATTTTCAGAAAAGCAGAATTAGCTGTACCTTGATGATGGCTGAGAAAAGTTATAAATTTAATTTTTTCTTTGTTAGTGTATTTCTTTTTCTTTTTTAAACTGCATGTAAATGTGACAAACATTATATTCTATCATATTTATTGTTACGTAGTTGAGTTTTCAGGTCTGAACCATCCAATACCCCTAAAAGTATGTCATTTTAATTTTTATGGCAACTGTTGAACATGTCAATACTTTTAGAAAAAATTAAATATTCAAAAACTGGATTTAAAAAAACCAAGAAAAAAGTGGTTCCAAAATAATAAACAGTATGCATTTTAAATAATGTTTTACTTACTGAATTTGCATATGCTCTTATAGCAGATTAATATTTGCTGAAACGAGAAAACTGTTGCATGCAGCAAATTGTTGCTAGCAATGATCAAATGAAAAAATCTTATGGTAAATTTGGGTTCGACAATTTTGGATTTTGCGCTTACTTAAGATCAGAACAATTCATAGATACATTGAGTTCTTTATAGACAAAAATCAAAAATAGTTCCAAACCTTTGCATAATATCATCGTAAAAAAAGAAATACAATAAACTAAAAAAAATGCGATTTTTGTTTTGCAAAGTTTTTAGAAAAAGCTTAAAACACATTTTTAAGTTGTCAAAAGCTTTTTGTCATTTACACACACAACTAAAATATTCACTAAGATGATCCATCTAAGAGGCTTATCATGTTAAATAAAAGGCTTAAGGATTTTTTTACTATCAAAAAAGTTTTAAAGCCTCTTAAATGGTAATGCTTTTGATGTATGCTTCTTTCTCAAAAAAAGTGTTAAAAAATTACCAAAATCGTACGTAGTTTCCTAAAGCGAGTTGAAAGTTTTCACTTCTTTTTTCAAAAAAAAATATGAAATATCATTATTTTGTAATATTTATTATTGTCTCGTTTTTTTTTGCTAAAAATAAAGCAAAAAAAATTATTTGTAACTCTGATCAAAAATTTAATCTAACTTCAAACAAAATATATTTCGTTGAATCTTCGAATTTTCCAGAACCTTCTAGTCAGTGCTCTATGGAATTTAAGGTTAACGATGCTGAAAATCTAACGGTAAAAAACATTTGTATAAAAATGAAGGACTTCAGCAGAATATATTTTTTGGAGGGGGCATTGTGCTGTTTTCTTTAACGATTGCACAGCGCACCCGCTTTTGCTTTTTTGGACAAAGAAAACTGCATGTGACAAAAAAAGAGCTCATGTTCAAAAAAAGCATATTTGAGGCACATCATTTTGGTATTACCGGATAGATAAAGGTTCAGTATTATAGTTTTTCATATATTTGGAAAAAAAATAACTTCATTGATCTTTTATGCCCCCTGGAAAAATGCAAATGTTTGTTTTTATAGGATTTCAGCTTAATTTTTGTTATTACAAATCAAGGAATTGATTTTGACGGGTAATGCTTTTTTTCTTTGATTTCAAAAAAACTCAATTACTTTTTTAGAACCCTTAATACATCAACCTTTAAATAGTAAGTTTTATTCCAGAGTCGTAGTCAATTCATAGACCCCGCCAACTTTTTTTACGTTGATATATATCATTTCCGTCTCAAACTTTGAAGTCATTGTGGTTTTAACACAGCCCATTAATCTGATCATAACCATATTTGTGGCAGTGTTGATTCACATGACAGGGGGTTAAAAATAAATAAGGAAAGTAATTTGTCTTATCAATATGGCACTTTTAGTCCTTCTCAATATTATTCATGTGCATCGTCTGGATTTCCGTGTGTTTTAAGTGTTACGAATAGCATTAGCTTAACATGGAGGACCGATGTTGCATTTCAAGGCATGATAATAGTTGATACGTGGACTTTTGGATGTCCCCTAGAATCAGCAACAAATCCAAATCCTTACAAATTTACTGATGAAACAGAAATTATTTTTTTGACTTCAACATTTAGCAACTTTAGTGAAAATAACAATCTTCATACACCATCGAATTTTCCATGTATTTGGCATTTTATTGCTCCTAGATTGCGTAAATTTAAATTTGTTTTAACAAATTTTCCTCAAACGTCTGCAAGTTTAACCATCACAAATCAAGATGGACAACTTGTTAATATTACGTATGTTTGTTTATCTTTATATCGATTGCCTTTTGCGGACTGTCAAAAAAAAGAATGATAAAAAATTCTTGAATTAGCATTTTTTACTTTATGTCAAATTAGCAGGTTGTCAAAGGACAAAAAACATTTCCCCTGTATTTTTACTATTACTAGACTCGGCAGACCCGTCTAATAGAAAAAAGGGAAGAAAAAAGAGAGGTGTGATTTTTTTTCTTTTGTTCTTTTTTTACTGAGACTCATTTCTTCATTCTTTTTCTTTCCTTTTCCTTTGTTCTTTTTTTGTTCTTCTATTGTCTTTTTGAGCTTAATCTTAAAAAGCTGATATCCTTTTTTAAAATTTAAAAATTAAAAAAGTGCCGTGCTAGAGTTTAAATAAGATCCAAATAAATCGATCTATCAAATAATCACAAAAAAAGATAACATATAAGCTGAGATCTAGGGCTGTGAAAAAGAGCAAAAGAACAAAGAAAACAATGTGCGAAGAAATTTTTTTCACACCTCTTTTTTTCTTTCACTTTCCTTTCAGGGCTGCCGTGTAGACGAATTGATGGGCAAAATATGGTTCCACTTGATATTACATGTTAAATTAATTACAGGGAAACATATAAACCATATTATTTTGATGATATTTACATAACAATTCGATTCAACACAACTGATAAGAAAGATTATTTTCAAGGTTACCTTTCAATAATTAAAATGGCTTCCGATTTAATTGATGGTAATTGTTCAACGGTATTCAATGATAATGGAAGTATTTTATGGTCAACTATTCGTGAAAATCAAAGTCTTGGCTCATATCCAAATAATGCAATTTGTACATTGAATATATCAATACCATCAATAAATCAAATGGTTGCAACATTTTATATGTTTAATTTTGAAACTAATGTAGATATATTGCATTTTTATATGAATGATATGTGGGTTGATGTAAATGATGGGTAAGTTAACAAAAATTATTTTTCTATTTCCAACTGTTAAGTTTTTAAATTTATGTATAAAAAACTTCCCTGTAACATAAAATTTTTGCATCAATGAACAGCCTAACTTCCTCTTTTCAATAATGTTTTAATTCTGTTACCCATATATGCTTTTTTAAAGAATATATGTTGAGATTACCCTGAATAATCCAGGGACTGTTTCTTCTATGAACGCAACAAGTTTCTTTAAAACCATAATGGCTTATGACAAAATAGAATAAAATTAAAATCCAAATCCTTTAATATATAATATAATTATAATACTTTTTTTTGATGAAATTGATACTTTAAGCCCAGTATACAATATTCATATTTAGCTCACATGGAATTTATTTACAAGCACATAAAAATGGATACAATGATCATGTATTATGGGAGTTTATCAGTGATGGTAGTATACAACAATATGGTTTTAAAGTTATTTTTAACGAAAAAAGTAATTATGATTTAATAATTTTTGAAAAAGAAGTCACAGCGCTAAAAAACACGTTAACAATAAAAGATACCACCAAAAACGACATTGGGACTTTCTTAATCAATCAAAACAACCTGCTATGCGCATAGCATTCTATCAAATAAAGTTATGTTTGATTATCAAAAACCGTTAATTCATAGTTGCTGTAATCTTCTCGTTTTTTATTATCATTTTGGTCAAATGCTATGCCCCGTTTAAATATTGATTCTAAAGCATTTTTTAGAATGTGGTTGTGCTCCGTATAATATTACAATACCATGTGATGAAGAACAGAGCTTCAACATCATGGGTGATAATATGGATCAATATTGTGGAAATCTTAATTGTGTCTTTAATGAAAGTTTTTTTAAATTTTTTTTATAACTGCCATAGGGGAAGGGGGAGAAATGCTTGCAAGTTGCATCACGGAAATCAAGCTTGCAAACAAATTAGTACGTCACCGAATTATAGAAAATTGATTTCATTCCTCCCGTACGTGGAAATGCAGTTTTGTATGCAAAACCTTTTTTATAGATAACAATGGATCCAAGCTGTGGAAAAAAGTTTTTAAATTTTAAATTTAACACACAAGAATCTGGAAAAGATAAAGAAAATGATGTGGCAAGCCTATATTTCGATAATACAAAAATAATAAATAATTTACTGGAAATGGTAAATAATGATATAATGATTACAAAACACCTTTCAGTTTATCTGGAATTTGTTTCATATCCACCTTTAAATTATCAAGTAAAAGAATTTGTCTATGATGTTGAAGCAGGTAATGAATCTCTTTTTGTTGTGGCTTTCGTACTAATGCTTCTTTATATTTTAGTGGATTTAAAGTTCACCACAATTACTTTGACAAAAGCCAATCCTATTTTTTCTTTAAATTTGGTTGACGTAGGACCTTCTTTGTTGTATACTGTTAAACTTGATACTATATTAGTGAGTAACTTACTTTATCATACTTATAATCTAATGTTTTACTTGTTTCTTTTAGCAAAGTGAAAATGACATTATTGAAGTATATTGTCAAAACTTCAATGGTATAATTTTTTATGAGGATGAAAACTTAACAAAAATTTTGGTTAATGGAAATCTATTTCCAACGTATGTTTATACATTTCGATTTTTGTATGGTTTTTGACAATCTGTTGCCATTGGGAATTGCTATAGATATAAATATGTAATTTGTTTCTATAGCAGCTTCTGTGAGGGTAAGGGAATCGTTAGAAGATATAGATGATCTTTGTCATAAAATAACATAATATAAAATTTTTTTAGCGTATCGGAAAATAATATTTCTTTTGCATTTAACAAGTCTGTAACTGTTTATGGAGACAAAGAAGTAAGCGGTCGACCATTCAAATCTGTTCTATTTTTTCGTGCAGCTAAAGGTAACAATCTCAAATAAGAATAATAATAATAAATAAAAGTGTGTTATTTTTAGAGCATAGCAAAAACTGTTATTTAAAAAATAATGTTGTATATATGACTAAGAATAAACCAATGGTATCCACAGTTTCAAATCCAAACGGTTCATGTCCATTTGTGGTTCTATTTAATTTTGGTAAGTCAGTTTTCCAGGGGGCAAACGAGCACACATGTGCAAAATTTTTTAATTTATTTAAAATTTTGCATTTCAAAGTACAGTACAGGAAGTTGATACCAAGTCGATTTTTGCGAAAAAACTTGAGGTTTTTATCTGTATTTGCTAAACTCTTTTATGGATATTTTATAGATGAGGGGGGATCCAAAAGTTCGTGCTTTAAACGATTGGTATTTTAAATAAAAAATATTAAAGAAATTTTCTTTTTAGCTTTCCTTGGAAGCGGTAGACAAATGATTCTATCTGGAATCTGGTCAAGTTCAAAAAACCAAACTTGTAAAATTCGTCATTCAAGTGGGCGAGTTTTTAGTGAGTTCAAGTAAGATAAATTTATAATACGTTACCTTTAAGACATATCTAAAAAAGTTATGAAACCATCGACATATTTGGCGGTTTAAAAATAATTTTTTTAGCAATCAAAACACATATGATAGAATTTATATAAATTCATTGTTTTACACATTTGAAATGCCACCATTATCTGGGATAGATCTGCAAGCTTCTAATGTTGATTTTAATTGGGAACTTAATACTGTACCATTTAAAATTTTGTGGATTTCACCTTCATATGATACAACTACAATTGACAAACATCCAACAGATGATCAATATAATATTAATCAATCAGTTACAGCAATATTTACAGTTTTAGAAATGAATATTACTTCTGAGACTACAGTAGTTTTGGAAAATCTAAAAACTTCTCAAATTGTGGTAAAGTAAGTTTTTGTTTTTTTTCCAGGTGTAGATCTGCAACAAAAAGAGCCTGAATTACAAGATCTTTTTTGTTTTTAAAAGTTGGTTAGAAATGGGGCTTTCTTGAAAATGATGTTTTTAGTAAAAAAAAGTACTTTATAGCTTTACAAAACTTGGACAAAACTATCATGCAACTAATTTGTTGGTTCGTCTTGTTTATTCTATAGGTGATGGATATATGGGTTTGTAAACATTATAGTTTTTTGTTCGAATTAATCATTGTTTTTAGAACGTAATAGAGTTTTAATTTCAATTGAAACTGTCAAAAGTTAAAAATAATCAAGAGAAAACAAGTCAATGCCTTTAAAGATTTGCGTTATACTTTTTTTGTACATTTTCCATTTAAATAAAATAAAAAATTAATAATTTGAGCACACGATCTTGTACAAATTGTTAAAGCCATAACTCAAACTTTACAGGAACACATTTGCGGTATATAAAAACTGAACATGTTAAAAAATTTATAAAAGCAATAAATACTTAAATAAAAGTTTGATCAGAAAAAGTAAAAACGTAAATATTTTTAAATCTTTTTTCGCTTCTTGGATGGTTCTTCAGTAGATTTCACATCTTTACTACTGACTTCACCAATTACGCCTTCTTCAAATTCCAATCCAGTTACAGTACCACCAAAGTAAATGTGATTTTTATTATCAGTGATAAAGAAAAGGAATGGATGATCAGCTGTAAAATCAATAGGTTTTGGAGGAGGTGCGGCACATGTTGGAAGGACGAACTTTGTAACAGCTGCAGCTTCAGTTCCTTCTTCATCGGTCTAAATGAAATATATATTGAGCGATTATAGAAGTCACACATTTGTCGTTTCCTTAATGTTAATGCAAACTTACATAAATAAATGCAGTATGAAAAACAGATGAAACTGAAACAGACTTATCACCAGTCATTTTTTGAAGATTAGCATTTGCACCAAAAAGTTCAGCGATTCCCATATTTTTAAGTGTCTGCACAGCATCAAAATTACTTTTAACTTCAAATCTTGGCATTCGAACAATCACTTCCGCATATTTTTTGTTCTTTAAATGCTTGTTTAATTCAGATGCTGTCAAATTTTTTACGACATCATTAAGACCAAATCGTTCTTTTGGAAGAATAATTTTCATTGATATTTCACTTAAAGGGAGTGTCCAAGACAGCACAAATCTTTTTAGATGAAGCATCTTAGCACGAAAGCAATAAAATTCAGGCTCAACTTCTAAAAACTCCGAATCTTAAAATTCTGATAACTGTTACGTTCTTAATTATTTTTTCTGATCCCAAAAATAGTATGGATGTTGAAAATTGGTTGGATATAAGCTAAATTTTAGCATTTCTTGGATTATGAAGTAGGATATCCAAGGATTAATCTCAAAAAGCTGAAACTCAGCTTATATCCACCACTTTTTAACATCCGTACCATTTTCGGAATCAGAAAAAATAATTAAGAACGTAACAGTTATCAGAATTTTAAGATTCGGAGTTTTTAGAAGTTGAGCCTGAATTTTATTGCTTTCGTGCTAAGATGCTTCATCTAAAAAGATTTGTGCTGTCTTGGACACTCCCTTTAACTTATAAGAAAGTGATAAAAATTGAAATTTATCAGTCTCAAAATATTGCCAACTTTTAGCTGGTTCTGCCATCATTTTTGCCTGAAAAGTAGAAGGATTTCGGACAAATGTTACAGTATGTTAGAAAGGCCGTAGAGAGGGGGGAGGAGGGTGCAGTGAGGGCTTGTGCATCATTTTCCAAAAGATTTTTGATCTTTTGCCGCAACGGGTGAAAGCGGCAAAAGATTAAAGGTGTCCCCATCCGAAATATATTTTCCTGGCTACGGCCTTTTATTTATGTCACTCACAATTTTAATTTTGCCTGGTGCTGAATAAAAATTTGCATCTTCTGTGCAAGAAGGTGAAAATTCGCTGCCCCATCGACCCTTGAAATAAATGGCATTAATGAGAATAAGTTTTGTGGCTTCGGTAAATGAATCTTTCGAGACCAAATTTGTGATTTTGCCTCGAGTTGCTTCTTCCACAAATTCATTGATCTTCTGGAAAAACAAAGAGAAATTATTGCATGCTTCTAGCATATTAAAACAAACCTTTACTGTAGACTCTCTCGTAAAATCAACCATATCGAGGCCTCCTTGATATAATTCATCAAATGTTTCAACAAAGCTCGTTTCCAATTTAACATCCTTTTTTACATAGACACGATTAACAGTTTCCAAAACTGCTGCTGCAGTACATGTTTTTATATCCCAGAGTCTGTTTTCTCTTTGCATATAAGCTTCTTCATCGTCTGAATCAACTTCAGGTCCTGGAGGAGATGGTGGTTCTTTGACGGCATATTCTTTTTTAACGTGCTTTAAAAGAGTTGTAAAATGTGAGTGAAGCTGAGATTCCGTAAAGCCTGAAAAATAATAAATTAAGAGTATCGGTTACTGTTTAAAGCTCGGATTTATAGTTTTTTCGTAGGCTCGTATAGTATAAGGATAGTTTGAGAAAAAAAAGTTTGCTGCTGAATCCTTTTTTCAGATACTAAAAGTGAAAGAAGTTGTAGGCGATCAGACTTTGGGACATATGTTATATCTTTTTTCTTGAACCAAATACAGTTTAGATTACATTTTCAAGTCAGTTACGTCCAACTAATATCAGAATTTAAGCATACTTAATTTTTTAAAATCATTGACGGCTACTTGAATTTTCGAGCAGCAGATGATCAAAAGCGATTAATTAATGTTTTTTGCTATTAAATCAAAAATATGTTATTGTTTGGAAGAAACCAGCATAAAAAGGTATTCTATCTTTAACTTTAAAAAATATACCTCCGGTTAACACTTTCTTGATTTCTTCGGCAGTGCTTCCATCAGCTCCAAGATAGACCGTTGCTAATGCAATAGCAACTGAAACCGGTGATAATACAATTGATTCATTATCATTAAGCTGGGATTGAAGAAGTTTTAAAGCAAATCCAAGTTGAGCTTCTGTAATTGTTTTAAATTTTTCTGCCATTTGTAGAAAATAATTCAATTTGTAGAAAATAGTGGCAGAAAAAAAAGAGTGTATGTGCAGTTTTTTCAATGACTGAGTTTACGACAATTGGTCATGACAAAATCAATAAGAAAAAACTAAAGAAAACTATGATTAGTCATGAGCAACACCAGGTCAACACATGCAATAAAAAAATTTTTGTAGTTGTACAAACATCGCTATGACTGTAGTGTGGCAACATGAATAAACGAATTTTCTTCATTACTATAAATTAATGTATCCCCGACATTCCCTACAATAAATTTTGTCTAATGAAAAATTTGTATATGTTTTGAAAATTGTTTATTTAACAATAAAAATAATAAACACAAATCATAATTTTAAATTAAAATTTAACAATGCTTAAAATTTTTCATGTATTTAAATAACGGTTGTTGATAGTTCTTAGATCATCGCCAAAAATGACGTAAAAAAATTTTTATCAGCGACTTAAGCCCCTTCGCCACGTCAAGGCGACTATCATTGAAGAGGATGCAATTGAGATCTATTTCACTCCATAATTAATAATTCAGTTGACCACTACTGAATTATCATCATAAATTTATGTGGTCGTAATATAATGTTTTGCTCACAATATGAATGAGACTTTTAAAATTAATTAATTAATTAAATATAATTTTGAACGAGCTCCTTGCAGTTCTTTTTCATTGAATGAAGACGATAATTAATTTTAAGATCTGATATATTTGAAAGTTGTAATTTCATTGTTTTTGAATTAAAACTTTTAAGTCCAAAAATAACTTGTTCAATTCCAGATAAATGACATTGAATGCAAATGTCAGTTTTAATAATATCAGTTAATTTGAATATATTAGATTTTGGTGTGAAGCTTTTGAACTCCACTGGTTCATACATGATTTTATCACCCACTTGAGATTTGATAAATCCATCAATTTCACAAGTGTAATGTTCTGTACATCCAAGTTTTTCATTGTATGATTGCAAGTATCGATAAATGGCATATTGTTGATCTTCAAGTGGATATGTAAATACAGCAGCTTCAGCTTGAAATCCAATATATCGTTGAAAATGTGTTGTATTAAATACTGCTTCTCGCCAAATTAAAAATATTTCTTTTTCAATACCATTAACTTCAACAATCTTTTTTTCAATTTTTTCATTTCTTCGATTCGTTGAAAATGATCTTTTTGCAGCTCGATTTGTTACAATATCTCCATCTTTGATATTGTTCCAAATATCTTTCAGCATTGGATTATCTCGATGTTCATATAATATTGGGGTATTACTGAAAAACTCAATAATATTGGTGTTGTTGACCATTTCTTCTTTAATAGTAATATCATAAATTTTATGGGATTTTATAGAATCTAATAATACATTTTTATCTATATAGGGGAATAAACTTTTATCAGTAATAAAGGGTATATTTAAACTATCTACATTTGAAATACCAAAGTATTCCATTTTTTAAACAGAGAAAAGGGAAAAAAGAAAGGTGAAAAGTAAGAAAATTGCATTTTCTTTTATATCCTCTGGCAGCAGTTGTTGCTACAGCAGCTGTTGACAAAAAAAATGAATGGAAAGATACTAGTCCCTTGGAAGAAAAAAGATTGCAACAACTTACTTAAAACTTGTGACAAGCAGGGCTGTCCGGTGCTGGCTTTTCTGTCCGGTCCGGTCCGGTTGCCGGTGCACCGGAAAATTTGTCCGGTTTCCGGTGTCCGGTTCTTTATAAGTACTGAAAATTTTAAAGAAAAAATCAAAAAATGTCAATTAATTTATGGTACAAAAAAGGAAAGAAATCACAAATCATCATCTGACTTAACTGGAGTTGGAGGATTTTGTGCAGGAATGATTTCAAGTGAACTTTCATCAAGTTTTCGTTTTTTGGATAATGGTTGAGGAACCGATTGAGCAAAATTTTACAAAAAAAACCATCAATTTTGCAAAAAATAGTGTATGATTAATGCATGCACCGGAAACCGGAATCCGGCCAAAAATCCGGGATTCCGGTCCGGAGCAAAAAACACCGGAATAATGGCCGGTTTCCGGTGTTCCGGTGCACCGGATCCGGCGCACCGGACAGCCCTGGTGACAAGGGGGAAAAAAGTCACGCAAAAATGTTGAAAAGACAAAAAAAAATAAAAACGAAGCAAGAGAGGACCGACATAAAAATAACGAATGCATTTTTTCATGAAGCGAAATAAAGCAATGTAATTTGTACTGTCATGTCTTAAACTATTCTTTCTATTACAAAACAGAATGATGTGCTTTAATTGGTCAAAACCATTAGGTTTTTTTGCTAAAGTAAAAGTGGTAAATGATTTATCAATATTTTGTTTTCAACAAGCAAATGTGGAACTAATTCATTTTTTTAATAATTAAAATTACAGTTTTTGCTTTAATTAATACATTAAATTCATCTTTTTGTGTAGTCTTTTAAGCTAAGACGACAACCTTGATTATAACACTGAAAAAAAATACGTCAGTTAGCCGACCCAGCCATTTTTTATTGCTCAAACCATGTAGTGTTATACATTATTAGGGGCAAGAAATGCACCCTTTTTTATCACTGTGCATTGTTTACTTTATTAGAGTATGCAGTTCCATTTTTTCATCGTAACAATATATATATATATTCGGCCATATACAAATTAGTATACTTGATTTGAGCAATAAAAAATGGCTGGGCCGGCTAATTTACGAATTTTTTTTCAGTGAAAACTATATAAAAAAAGGCTAATACCAACATGAAAAAACCATATGTAAAGAAGAAGCAAATGAATTTTTTTTTGAGAGATAAAAATCAAATGAAAAACTTTTTTATTTCTTCCAATGCAAAAAATGTTTGTTGCTATCATTAACGTCAAAACTAAATCAATAAACAATCACAGGCATGATAAAGCTATTGTGGTTGAAACAATATGTGTTACGTTGGTTGATAAGAATCTTTTAATACAGGGGATCCTTGCTTTGTCAAATAAATAAGTGCAAAAATAGCTTTTACATAATAAACCAAAAAGAGGTGCTACATCTATTGTGTCATATGTAAAAGAATGTTTTTAAGTGAAATTTGGGGGCGAGCATATTGCTTAATGATCATACCACTCAGCCAATATATATTTCACAGTTTATTGCGAGATAGGCGTTGTTCTTTATATTGTTCAAAACAAAGGTTAAAAATTTGGAACGAATTATCAAAGATTAGTTTTTATGACTTTTTCTCAAAGGTATTGATAATTTCAACTTAATTAGTGTCCCATTTTCGGACATTTCTTTGTGTGTCAAATCATAAAAATTTCAAAAGAGCATTTCCTGGAAAAGATTAAAACATTTATTATATGTAATTGCCAATATAAACATCCGTAAATACGCCACACCTTAAAAGGGGTAAACCTCTTAATGGCGCCAGATACTTTCACTGCTGTTTAATTTCTTATCAATTTTTGCACCAATTATAGATAGTATTTAAACTTTTGCTCTCCTACGTTTAGCTTTTGTGGACAAAAGTCACTTTTAAAAACATTTTGTTCAGTCACCGTTGTTTTTTTTGTGTGCTGAATCACTGTAATCGAAAATGGCTCTTTTAATGCTAAAAAATAATGCTGAAATTCTTAATGCCAAGTTAAAACTTGTTGGCTTAGAGCTTTTTTACAAAACAAAACCTTATTTTCCTTTAATCTTTATGACCTTGATCTGTATTACTGATGTAAAGCTTTATTTTTCTGTCATCAGTAAGTTTAAATATTATCGCTTAATAATGACGATACTGCTTTATTTGTAGGCCATGGTGCTGTTACAGTTTTTACGTGCATCCGCTTGCTTCTTGCTATGCTTGGTGTAAGACATTATTCTACACTATAAAGATAAAAATGCTTTTCTAGGCAGCATATGGAATACAACAGCTTCTGCTGCCTGCAACTTATAAACAGCTAATAAAAAAAGTAAGCTATCGTCAAAATACTATAGGGTGATAAAAAGATTTGCGAATGGTTTATTCAAAAATTTGTTTCGAAATCACTTTTAACATATTTTTCTTACAGAAAGCTTCTATATATTTTTACGGAGAACCAGCAAAGGAAGAACCCGAAATTTTCGATGAAGAAGTTGAAGAATATTTGCATCTTCTTTATAACGACATTGAACCTCAAGAAACAATGGATGATTTTCCTGAACAGCTGTTGTCTCGACAAGAATTTCTGAATCAATTTTCCCGTTTTACATTAAAAATTGGTGATAAAATATTTTATGCTACTCTATCGGAGTTAACGAGGCGACCGTCGCTGTTTGAAACAATCTTAAATGAAGATACTCCATTCAAAGTCAATAAGCAAGGATGTATTACCATTTTACGAAATGAAGAACATTTTCCGCATATTCTAGAATTTTATAAAATAAAGGATTTTCCTTTCCTCGCACAATTCAACAACCCCCTTGTACCCCACTTCCACCAAATTGGTCATCATCATCTTTGAAAGATATTTATTTAAAAGATATGAATCCAACAAAAGATCAAGTTTATAATGGATGCGTTCTTCAAGTCAGAATTATTGATTGGCCAATTTTAGTTTATGGTTTTCAAACAAGAATCGAAGATGAAAATGGTGATGTTAATCGGTAAGCAAGCTATTATTAAATTTTGTGGCATAAAAAATATTTTTGCAGATTAGCACTTTATAATTGGCCAATGAGTTATGAAAGAAAACGTAATATTCTTATGGCAATGAAAATGTTTCGTCCAAATGTTATTCTTGCAATTATTAATCCTTATCATCGAATTTCTAAAGATGGACAAAATACTATTCGTGTTGAAGGGCCACAATTTGTTAGAATTAGTAAGTTAAAAGGTTTTTAATTGTTAGCATGTTTCTAACAATAATTTAACAAATCTAACCATTTTTCTAATTTTTATCTGTTTTGTTACAAATAATTCAAAGATTGATAAATTATGTCATGTTTGTGGTAAAGAAGGCAAAACTCTTCCATCATGTTCTGGTTGTAAAATGGCACTTTATTGTTCAAAAGAATGTCAAAAGCTTGATTGGGTTGAATTTAATCATAAAGGTATTTGTAAACATCTTAAAATGTATGCTACTTTAATGTAATTATTTTCTTTTGTTTCTTTCATTTTCTTTTAATAAAAATTTTGATTTAAAATAATAACGAATAATTTTATCATTGTTATTTATGAAAAAAAAGCAATAACATCATTATCAACTTTAAAATTTGACGATAATTTTAAAATTTATTATTCACTTAGCGGTAAAAATTATCGATAAATGGAAGCAACAGTCATGCTAGTTCCATGGAAAGAAATAAAGGGAAAAAATGTTATTGTAACCATACACAGACGCCATATCATTGATTAACAAATTTTTTGTATTTTAATTGGCTAAAATAGTGCACTTTTTATCCATTCCATTTTTCTCATTATAATGCATTTAACAATTATCAAAAGTGAATAATGCTATAAAAATTTTATTTTTCTAAAAATAATTTTTAAATCAACCTTTTTTGGCCTTTTTATTGTTACGCAATAAATTAATGATATGGTTGCAAACGCTTCTTTTTTTGACATTTAACGTTCAATAAAGTTTGTCCTTAAAGGTCAACGATGAAGAATTCCAAAAGAATCGGCACACATGATCGACATTCTTTGTTATTATCTTTTTTTCTGTTTTAACTAATAAATGTTTAATTGACTCATTAGTTATTTAAGATTTATTTAAATAAATTCTTTTGTTTATAAATTATATAAAAGCCAGCAGCATCTTTTGAGAAATCACCAAAATATAGCAAACAGAAAATACGTTATTGTGTAACCCATAGCGCGTGTTATTATGTTTTTTATTTTATCCAAATGTTCATAAACTGCATTTTTAGATGTTAATCTCATTTTTGGCACTGTGTGCAACTGCTGCAACAGTCATCTTAGCAGATGTCAATCAGGGATGTGCGGAAGTCGTTTTCGTTAACGGAACGGAAAACGGAACGGAACAAAACTTTTTTAACGGAAAGCGGAAACGGAAACGGAAGCCCAAAAATATACGGAAATTCCGTAAAAACGGAAACGGAAACGGAAAATTTTTTCATTTATAGTCGAATAACAATTTATTTATTTTCTTTCAAGAAAAACAATAACATTCAAAAAACAATCAAAGAAGAATAACAATTAAACATCTAACAACGAAAAATTTGCATTAAGAAATAAAAGTTTTTCTACTTTATCATCAGTAAGGCGCTTTCGCAAATCAGTTACAATATTACCAGCAAGGCTAAATAGTCTTTCAACTTCTGCACTAGTTGCCGGCGCTGTTCCATATTTCTTATATAATGCAGCGACATACCAAAAGCGTCCTTGATTCTTTTTCCAGTAACTTGCAGCTGATGCTTTGAATGGGATTACTGGTTCTTTAAAATAATCTTCAAGTTGTCCACGTATAATTTGCTTTTTTGTTTTAAGTTCTTCTGATTCTGGTACTTCTTCTCCACTATCATTTAGTTTATCCAAAAAGCAAGATGAAACAGAAACCGCAAAAGAGCTGCTTTCTTCAAAGGGAAAAGTGAGTTCTTGTCTTTTTAAAGACACAAGCTTTTAACGGAATTTCCGTCCACTTTTTTACGGAAACGGAAACGGAAACGGAAGTGGAAAAAAGCACGGAATTTCCGTAAAAACGGAAACGGAAACGGAATTCCGCACATCCCTGATGTCAATGTCCTTTCACCAGAAGATAAATGTATTGCAAATATTCGAAAAGAAATAAGTGATCGAAAAGTTTCAAGAAATCTTGGTGGAATTGTTGGAATGGGTTGGGATAGTCTTACTAATACAGTAACTTTACCAATCTTTGCAACTACATATCATTCATGTCGAACTGTTCCCGATGGTGATTTCTTAGTACCAGATAATGTTGTGGTTTTTCCAATTAAAGAAGCAAATATTCAAAAATCTTCTGAAACTTTTGATAGCTTTAATTCTTTCAAACAATCTGATGGCGCAAAGTTAACAGTTTCAACTGGTGGTGGAGTTCCTGGTATTGCAGAGGTATCTGGATCGCTAAGTGTTGAAACAAAAATTGGAAAAGAGCATATGGAAAAGAATTCAAAAACATGCTTTTCAAATAAAATTGAATATCATGCATTTGATTTAATTGCAAATGAAAATGCTGGCTTTGATGAAACATTTTTGAATCGTTTAAAGGAAGTTGCATATGCTATTAAAGATGGTAATCCACTTTTGGCACAATATGAAGCTCAAAGAATTATTGGTGATTATGGTACACATGTCGTAAATCGAGCTTTAGCTGGTGCAAGCATTAAAATGTTATCTTTTGCAACTACTGCAAGTGATACACAAAAACATAGTTTCTCTTTGAAAGTTGATGCCAAATTTCATGCAAATTTTGTTGGAGCAGTTGAAATGGGTGTTGAAGCTGAAGCAGAACATGATCAAGCTAGTGCAAGTGGTACAAGTAATATATCAAGTCAATCATATATTATAACAAAAGGAGGTTCTGATGTTAATCGCTTACTTGGAAATGATGCTGTAAGTTTTTACGTAATCATAGTAAATGCATTTATAAAATTTTAGCAAACTAAAATGAGTATTGATAGTGTTGTTGGATTAACTCGGAGTGGGATTGATCTATATTCTGTTATCCATCGAGGAGTTTTAAAAGATCCTGACCTTGATAACAGCACAATTCTTATTGTTCAAGATATGATTTATAATGCAACACAAGAATACTATCGTCGTAATACCATTCCTGGATGTCCTGATCCAACATCACCAAGTTATTTTTTCAAGGTATGTCAGACGCACTTAAATTGTGTTAACATTAGATATTTACGGACTTGATATAATTGTAAAACCGTAAACAACGAAATATGTGCAATTTTAAACATTTTAAACACTTACTATAGTAGACAACTACATGACAATAAAAGCCTTTACTAAAATAGTGCAAGTAAAACATTTTTGCTCTGCTTGTTTTGACACTAAGTAAGGCCATGTGACATCTAGTTTTGCACCACCTTGAGAAATATGTTTTTAGGCAAATGTGGTCAACAGCCAGGTTTGTGATACGGCTGATTGGGATCTTCGGTCAACTTGGTTAAAAGGATTTTTCCAAGAGTGTGAGTATGTTGAATCATATTCAGAAGTACATTCAAAGTTAAAACATGGTAATCATTGTGATCAATACAGAATTCCTAATCCATATCACCATCGAAATGAATGTGTCGATGGGACCGAAACAAAACCAATTGGATCATTTCATGTAACTTTTAAACATCGCGCTTACAGTGCTTTTGTTAATGGCTGTAATTCAACAGTAAGTTTTTTAAAATTGTAAAATCTTAAAATGCGAATTTGTAGGATTGTGCTAAAAATTATACAATTACTGACAAAATTAAAGTTACTGCATATGTTTGTAAAATAATGTATGGTAGCGAAGATGACAAAACTATTGTTGTGGGTTATGAGGCTGGAGCAATGGTGCTCGGTGGAATTTTTGAGCATGAAAATATTTTTTCTGATAATGGAAGATGTGGTGATGGATTTGTTGAATATTCATTTTTTCATAATTTGAAAATATGTTTGTCGCATTATGCTCATAGATATAAAGAAAAGGGTATCTATTTTGATAAATTCATAAGCTGTCATGATGAAGAACAAGAATGTAGTTACACATACAATAAAATATTAGTAACAACTATTGATAATTGTCCCTATTATCAATGTGTAAACATTGCACGATCATCAATTGTATCAACTACACATGGTGTTTTGAAACCCCCATATATTGATCGAGATTTAGCAATGTCAAAAACACGTCTCAGTTTTCAACATCAAATTGAAAAGTTTGAAGAAGAAAAAGAAATGGTTTTGTCAGAAGATGGTCAAGAAGTTGGGATTGTTGTTAGTTAACTTTTTAGCTGATTGCGTTTTGCATTGTCTCTTTTCATGTTTTGAAATATGCAAAATTTTTATAATAAATAAGCTTTTGTTTTGTTTACTAACCTGCCAAATAAAAATTGGGGAATTTCTCGAGTCACCCTTTTTCTTATTTATTGTCACCCCTGGATCGTCAAAAGAACTTCCATTTTACACTGATTTGAAGTGTGCTAGTAATTTTCATTTAGCTCCAATATTAAAAATTTACCAGGCAAAACAAAAGAGAAGATTTCATAAACTAGATGAATTTTTTACAGAAAACTATTAGAGCCTGCTAATCACGTTTTTGCAGCTTCAAATATTTAAGTTTTTTACAAGAGAAAATTTATTTATTAAAAACTACATACAAAAAATTGTAAGCACCTTTTTATTGCAAAAAAAGAAATTTCACAATAACTAATTTTTTCTTCGCATCTAAATTAAACACAAACCACAAGTATCAGCAAGAAAGAGAAAATGACGTGAAAGTGAGGTGTTTTGTTTGTTGGAAGTTGCTGCAGATGTATGACTGCCTACAGCCCCTAACACAACCCAGCCACAATTTTGTTGTGTGCGCTGACCAGTTTCTGCAACTATAAATAGTTCGACAATTTTTCTATTTTTATTTATTTCTCTCTTTTTTTAAAAGTACGTGTAATTTTTTCTTTTCTCTTTATTAAAAGTGTTTTTTAAAGTATTTTTTGGAAATTTAATGAGTAAATAATTTTTGTAATTTTAGAAACTTTTATTATCCTTACATTCCTCTTTCAATTATGCCTCAATATCGATTAAATTATTTTGATCTTCGTGGTTTGGCTGAACCTGCCCGATTAATTTTTCATTATGCTGATCAAGAATTTGAAGATCGTCGGTTTACACAAGAGCAATGGCCTGAAATTAAACATAGTAAGTGACAAAAATTATGAAAAGCTTTCTAAGAATTAGATAAAACAAGACTTTGTTGATGGTTTTTACTTAGTTTTAAAAATTTTGCAAAAAAAAATGCAACGAATTTGAGCCTTGTTGTCACTTGAGACCGTTATGCGGTAGCGCTATGAATGATAAAACTCATACTTTTTTTTTTTTTTTTTTGTCTTTATCTTATGGAGGTATTATTAAGAAAGGTTCACGGCATAGTGGCTAAAGACGCAAGATAGCTTGCATGAGGAGTCAGGGTTCAAATTATTGGCAATTTTTTTTAAAAATTTTTAATAAGTTAAAAATTTTAGTAGCTTTTTTACAAAATTTTGTTTTTTGGCTCCTTTTTTGTATTGAAAATAGTTGACCTTTGTAAATTTATAGTTTTCATTTCATGTCATAAAATCATTCTTTTTTAACCCTCTAAAATTTTTAGCATCTGAAACTGGCAAAGCTCCATGGCTTGATATTGATGATGAAAGAATCTATGAATCTCTTGCTTTTACCCGTTACCTGGGAAACACTTTTGGGTTAGCAGGAAAAGATGCAATGGAAAATGCACAAATTGATTCAATTATTGATACCTACAAAGATTTCTTCAAAGAAGCTCAACACTATCATGCTGTCCGAAGAGGACGAAAAGAAGGCAATGTTGAAGAACTAAAGCCAAAATATGATCAAGATTGCAAGCGATGGTACACTTATTTACAAAAGAGAATTGATAAAGTTGGCAGTGGATTTATTGCTTCAAAACTTTCATGGGGTGATTTTCTTCTTGCTGAAGCAATTTTAACAATGGAAAATTTTGATGATGAATTTGCTGCAAAATATCCAAAAATTATTGAATACAAAAAACGAATTCATTCTCTTCCAAAGATTAAGGAATACGTTGAAACACGTCCAGAACAAAATTATTGATAACTTATGTGCTACTTTTCTAATCGAAAACAAAATTTATAAAAAACTTATGTAATGGAAAATATGTTTTTTAAATTATAATTTCGAGTAATTTTTAAATAAAAAGTTCTTATATGTGACTTCTTCGTTTCTCTTTTCACGTTATAAAACATTTAAGGTTTTTACTATAAAATTAATAAAAAAAATGACAAATATTTTATTTGTAATATAACACATTTTTTTACTCCTACTATTGATACTTTGTTATTTTTTAAAATAAAAAAAAATATTGTGTTTCATTATCAGCTTGCCGAAAATATCTTTCTTAAAATAGGCACCATCTTAACTTTAAAAAATTTTATCAATGATTTTTGATACTTTGGAGAATCCGGAAATCACATGATTGAAAAACGCAATTTTTTAGTGAAGAAATATTAAAGCTTTTTTCTAATAACAACTTCGAAGGTGATAAGTAACATCACTCGTTTTCCAGCTGGACAATTTAAAAAAAGGGGCATAAAACTGATAAGAAACTTAATTTTT
Source organism: Panagrolaimus sp. LJ2400 (assembly GCA_024447215.1). Classification (NCBI taxonomy): domain Eukaryota; kingdom Metazoa; phylum Nematoda; class Chromadorea; order Rhabditida; family Panagrolaimidae; genus Panagrolaimus; species Panagrolaimus sp. LJ2400. Next base: position 533,252 of record JAMRYA010000033.1, read on the forward strand.
AACTAAAAAGCTATTTTAGAACAGTTGTTGCGAAAGTTGTTTATTTGTATAATTTACTGATAAGCTTCTTCCGGTATTTTGTCAAGTTTTGAGCATGAAAATTGTGTATAAAAGCGATCATGTTTACTCAAAAAATATCATTGTTTATTCAGATTTATCAATCGACTCCAGCATCATCCACCATGAAACTCATTGTTTTTACACTATTCTTTGTCTTATTGTTAGCTGTTCAAACTGTAAAAAATTTTTAATTAGATTTCGTTTAATTCAATAAGTTTATTTAGGATGCTTGTCCATGGTTCAAATTTAAATGTGGAAAAAAGTGTTGTCCATTTGGTAGTTACTGCATTAACAAAAGAACAGGAGAATGCTGTTACGGAGTAATTTTATTAGTTAAATATTATTGAGCATAATATGAAAAATATTTTTCAGATCTGTAATAATCAGCTCACAAACAATACAGAAGCACAAAATGTTGATGTTACTCACCAAAAACAAAATGAAAGCCTTCAAAACAACAAAGAAGTTAAAATCAAGTTATTTGATAAGCACTAAAATAACTGTATTGAATTGTTTTTAACATTTCACTTTTACATTGTGTTTTTTTTATATTATTAATGTAATATAAAAATTAAAATAATAACAACTATTTTCTTATATAAATAGCATAAACTAATTACATTAAAAACAAAAACTTTTTAGCAGTAATCGGCAGCCGTTTTTCCTTTTGTTTTTTCTAATAAATTTGCTGCAACACATTTTTTGAAAAAAATCAAAAACATTTTTTTTCATTTTTTGTTGTCCATAGTTTTATTGAAAACACAAAGAGAATTATCTTAGGTGCGAATCTGAAATGTCACTTTAATATGTATAACAAAGTGATTAATGTGAATTTTTGTTTTTTGCAAAAAAAATAACAAAAAAAGTTTCATTTTTCCACATGTACAACTATTGTTTTCCTTCTTATTTTATTCATTTAAGTTTTATTGATTATGTTTAATTATTGTATTAATTTTTAGAGAAAATGTGTAAACATAAATCTAACAATATTTTGTTTTTACTAGTTGCTGTAAAAGTATTGTATGCTTCAAGTGTTGAATACAAGAGAATTGTTGGTTATGAAAATATTAGAGGTATTTCTGTCTATGGCTCTGTTACGGCAATTTGTTCAAATGCCGATGTAGTAATTTTTGGAAAATTAGATAACGATTTGGATTTTATTGAAACAAAGAGGACCCAATTTCTATTCATTGAAAATACACATTTCTTTTTGGGAGATGGAATGAAAGAATTTAAATTGATAAATAATAATACTGCAGTTATTTGTAGTTATAAAGAATGTTGGTAAGTACAAAAAAAAATATGTCTATCATAAAGATCACATTTTGGCATTTATTAGAGGCGATACAAAATGTGTCAACGAAATTGCCCCTATTGTTTTGCCTCGCAAATTTTTTCTGTTGAATTTAGGCAAAAACTGATCACTGATAAATGATTTAAAAAACATCTGAATTTTTCTATGCAAATGTTCATAATCGTTTTATTAAATTTTGTTCAGGAAAAAATAGTAATGAAGTTGCAAGTACTGGATTAAATGCAGCTTTCACAAAAGTAAATTTGAAACATTTTTTTTGACAATTTATTTTTATAGTTTTCACTTGATTCTCCAAATTATAAAATCGATGGAAGCTGGTATAATCGACTATACGATAAAAAGATGTGGACTCCTTTTAATTTGAATGAAGGACTGTTATATGTTATTGGAGATATCGTTTGTGTTTTTTATGAATTATCTTAAGAAAGAAATAGTAGCATCAAAATGGACAGTTAAAATTATTGAATTGTCCGTTTTGATATGGCTATAAAAACCACTTTCGGCTTCTCTACTTGTTAATTACAGAAAACAACTTTTTCAGGTTTATTTCAAAAATACTACCATTGTCAACGACAAACGAAAAATGGAACATCTATTGAATGATAACTGGACATGTGGCTTATGTTCTGAATCTCTATTTAGCAAATCCTGTGACTTTGAAAAACAAACACTTTGTGCTCCAATGTGGTGGAACAGAAATGTTAGCTAACACAGTTATTTTAAGTAATAAATAAAAATTAAACATTTTTCAGCAAGGTAATGTCAGTAGATTGTGGAAATCATTTCATGATATCAACGATGCAACTGGGGAAAGGTAATTTAACGTTTTTTTTTGGGGTTGTTAACGATTAATTATAATTTAGAATATTTTGTGAAGAAGTCAAAAAACCATGGCAAAAACCTGTTGAAAAAAAAGAGAAATGCACAAAATATTTGAAAAGTTATTTACAGCCATTCTTTACACAATGTAATTTTTAAATGAAAAAAAAACATTTTACAAACATTATCCTTCATTTTAGTAACCAAAGATGATATCAAACAAGAAGAAACAACTAGCAAGTTGTATGTTTGTTGCTACTTGATCAAATGATATGCAAATTATTGCCTTTCAGGTCTTTCCCAATCATGATTACCATTGCTGTTGCAGTAGTACTAATTATTGCATCATTTGTTGTAATATTGTGGAGACGTAAAAATAAAGTAAACTCTTAAAGTTTCATTTCACAAGAAAAATTAATACTTTTATAGAAATCTTCTGCCAACGCTAACCCTAGTAATGAATCTAAAGAAACATTAATTGATAAAAATTGTGAATATGGAAGTTTGAAAAACGAAGAAAACGCCTGCCAGTTCGAATTAAATGATATGTAAAAATTTACAGTTTTGTTACAAAATATTTAATTAACATCTTTTGCAATAAAAATGAATACAATAAGATTCCCGCACGCTCCGAGGAAAAAAAAAACAGTGCTGAAACTTTGACATATTTTTTTGGTGATATTTACAAATTAACAAAAATGCAGATATTGTTAGTTAGTACGTTAAGGTCTACGTCCGGATTGTAAATACCATCAATTTCTCAGATCTTTTGGAAATGTCTGGCAGTCCAAAGAGATAAAATTACAACGAGTTTAATGAATAAATAGTTTTTAAGGATGCCTGTCCATGGTTCAAATTTAAATGTGAAAAAAAAGTGTTACCGATTTGGTAGTTACTGCATTAATCCGAAAACGGAAAACTGTTGATACGGAGTAACTTTTTTTTTTATGAAACATGGTAACTTAAAAATACATTTCTCAGATCTCTGGTAATCAACTTACAAACAATACAGACACACAAAATGTTGATGCTGTTCATAAAGAACAACAAGAAAGCATTCAAAAAAATGAAGAAGTCAAAATCAAGATATTTGATAAACATTGAAGTAAGTAAATATGTAATAAATTGTTTTTAACATTTTACTTTTACTTTTTACTATTTGTATTATTAATGTTAACAAAAAATTAAAATAATAACAATTGTTCTTTTTTAAAAACAACACAAATTGATAACATTAGAAAACAAAAACTTTTTAGTAGCAATAATCAGCCGTTTTTCCTTTCATTTTTCTGAAAATTTGGTGCAACACTTCTTTCGAAAAAGAGCAAAAATATTTTTCTTAAATATATTATTGACAACAAAAAAGAGGCGTATCTTAGGTGAGAATCTGAGGTGTCACTTTAATGTGTATAAAAAAGTGATTTACTTGAATTTTTTGTTTTTGCAAAAAAAAAATGAAGAAAAAAAATGTTTCATTTTTCCTCATGTTCCTCTATTTTATTCCCTCTTAGTTTGCTTATTCAGACATTTTTTAGTCTTTGCTGTGTACTTTTAAAAGAAGATGTGTGATCATAACTTTTTCAATATTTATATTTTATTAGCTCTTGTGAAATTACTCTATGCTTCAAATATAGAATACAAACAAATTGTTCACTATGGCAATATTAGAGGAATTTCAGTTCATGACTCTGTTATGGCAATTTGCACCGGTTCAAATGCAGATGTAATTTTTGGTAGATTAGATAGCGGCATGAATTTCACTGACAAGGGACCGTTCTGAGATGTCACCCTGGGATTTCAACAGCAATAGCGGGAATTGATAGCTTATAGTAAGGGATGGTAACCCGCCAAATACTAGCTGCCCTTTCGCCATTTCAGAATTTTTATTGCATTTCGCTATTACACAGTAAGTAGCACACGACGAACGTCTAAGTATAAAAAATACGTCTATGTTGATTTTAGATGATTGTAAACGCTTGGAATATGATTAATTATTTATAAAAAATTATTTTTTGGCATATATAACCATCCAAAATCAATACAAACGTAATTTTATAACTAAGACGTTCATTGCCTGCTACTTACTGTGTAATAGCGAAATGCCATAAAAATTCTGAAATGGCGAAAGGGCAGCTAGTACTTGGCGGGTTACCATCCCTTACTATAAGCTATCAATTCCCGCTATTGCCGTTGAAATCCCAGGGTGACATCTCAGAACGGTCCCTTGTGAAACAAAAAGCACAACACTTTTATCCTCTGCATATGCATATCATGGAGCGGGATTAAAAGAGTTTAAATTGATTAATAATAATACAGCAGTTATTTGCAGCTATGCGGAATGCTGGTAAGTGTCCATGAAATAATTCGTCAATGTTTTCAAGATCAATGCTCCTTTTAACGTCCCTAAAATCATATTTTGGCATTACAAACGTTGATTTTTAACAGAAAAACGGTATTTGATAAAAGATTCTTTTTCTTTTTTTTGTCGGGCCGTACCTCAAAAATTGGTCCTTGGGTCATTCCTGATAACCCATCATGTCTAACACATAAAGTTATTTCAGGTATTGACAAAGTTCTTCTGGAAAATGCCAAACACTATCACTGAAACATATTGGCTATGCAAATGCAGCAGAAATTAACAACAAATTATTTTTACGAATTAATCATTACGTTTATAACATGGGAACTACTACACTTTATGTATTCAAATTTGAAAATGACAAATATGTTTTGTTGAGCAAAACGACGGATCGCACAATCTCAAATCACTTTGAAACATTTGATCCATTTGTTTTTAATTATCATATATATTTTGTAACTCGCGTCACGCGTGATGACATTTCCATGGAGATTTTATCCGAAAATACTGGACTTAATTTTACTAGAAGAAATCAAGAATTTATTATTTCACAAATTTGTGCCAACGATGAAAGCGAAAATTTGGTTTCTCGAATGGATTTAGTGATGCATTGTGGTGAGACGAATTACAGTAATCCAGAATCAAGAATTCAAAATTATTTAACTGCTGTCCTTTTTGTTCCTGGAACAAAAGTTTTGATTGTGGGAATAGAGAATTCTCAATGGAATTCAACATTATGCAAATTTGATATGGAAGTTATTGAAGAAGGATTTAAAAAGTTATGGAATTCTTGTCAGACACAAGATGAAAAAGATAAACAAGTATGATTGCTTTAAAAAATTTTTTTTTGCTAATATGTAATTTTACTGGTGAATACTATACCGTTTTTAAGTACAGTGTAACTTCAATGCATTTTTTTTTGCTTTTTGAGGTCATATTTAAATACTGATTTTTATTGTTTTAATTCAAAATGTCAATAATAGCTAGTACGATGATTTTTCGACCACTATATGCAACAATGCCTTGATTTTTGAGATAAAATTCATTTTTATGCAAATTTTTAGACGTGCGCTAGTCTAACTACTTATGAAGATCTTGCCAAAAATGGATGTTTCAAGCTACAATGGCGTACTAATGACACTGAGGAACACCGATTATGCCAAAAATTTATTTCAGTAAAGTTATTTAACACTCAATATTAAAAATATTCTTCAAATACTTTAAGGACAATATTACATTGGAAAACAGCTGTGCAGCAGTAACAATTGCTTTCAAAACAAACGATTATGGATATCTCGAAAATTTAAAACCAATTTATGGCAAAAAAGTATATGCAAACGTTCATAACAGATTTATAAAATTTAGACCAGGAAAAAGCAGCAATGAGGTTGCTAGCGAAGGACTTGATGGATGCTTTACAAAAGTAAAATTCGCTTGAAATTTTTTTGTAAAACTATCTATTGTAGATTGCTCATAATTCTGAAAAGTATGAAGCTATTGGAAGATGGTGCACTGGAATACGTGATGAAAAGATGTGGATTCCATGGAATTTGAATGATGGATTGTTCTATGTTATTTCAGATATAGTTTGCCTTTTTTTTCTCATTTTTTAAGACAATTGTGAAGCATTAAAAGTTTAAAAAATGAAACCAAAATTTTTTTAGGTTTACTTTAAAAACACTACCATTATTAATGACAAAAAAAGAAACCAACGTATAATGGATGATGAGTGGACATGTGGATTATGCTCTGAATCTTATTTTCGCAAATCCTGTGAATTTGAAAAACAAACACTTTGTGCTCCAATGTGGTGGAATGAGAACGTTAGCTATAGCTTATATAACAGTTATTATGAGCAACAAATAAAAATTAAAATTTTTCAGTAGATTTGCATCACAATGCATCACTAAATCCATGTCAGTAGATTTTGGGAATCATTTCATGATATCAATAATGCAACTGGAGAAAGGTACTTTTACTTTTTGAAGGTTATTAATAGTGAATTTTAGGATTTATTGTGAGAAAATAAAAAATCCTTTACCATGGCAAAAACCCGTTGAAAAGCAGAAATGCACAAAACATTTGAACAGTTATTTAAAGTCATTCTTTACACAATGTAATTTTCAATTGTTTAAAAGAACCTATTCAAAATTGCCGTTTTTTTTAGTGCCATTAACTGAAGATGATCTCGAACAAGAAGAATCAACTAGCAAGCTGTAAGTTTGTTGCTACTTGATCAAATGATACGCAAATTGTTGCTATTCAGATCTCCACTAATCATGATTGCCATTGTTGTTGCAATAGTACTAATTATTGCATCATTTATTGCAATTCTATGGAGATGTAAGACTAAAGTAAAGTTTTATAGTTTTATTTTGTAGTAACTACTAATATTTTTTAGAAATCTTCTGCCAACGCTAACCCTAGTAATGAATTTAAAGAATCATTAATTGATAAAAATTGTAAATATGGAGCTTTTAAAAATGAGGAAAATGCCTGCCAATTTGAATTAAATGATATGTAAAAATTTACAGTTTTGTTACAAAATAAATTTAGATTAAAAAAAGCTCAAAAAACAATAAATAATACAGTTAAGAAAAGTACAATTGATCATTATAAAAGTTTCACAGCTTCAAAAAAAAGAGACATGCAAAAAACCGTAGTAGTTTACACTTGTTTTTCATTCCAAATTGAGTCCGCCCATCGTTGATTCAAGTCCAGTTTTTTCTTCAAGAAAGCTTGGAACTTCTTGACCTGCACCTTGAAGGATTTGTCGCAACCATCCTGCCGAACCCCGATCAACAGATTCAACATAAAAACTAATAGCAGTTCCATCATTTTTTCGACCAGTTCTACCACATCGCTGTAAAAATGTATCCCTTGCTTCAAGGGCATGATGTCTCCAATCCGGAATATTATAATTGATAACAAAATCCATATCTGAAATATCTATACCACAACCACAGAGATGAACAGAAACTAGAATTCTTGATTTTGTTTCGTTGTTTTTGAAATTTGAAAAAGCTTCTTCTCGTTCTTCTTGGGTTAGATCAGAATGAATAACATCAGCTGGAAAGCCGGCTGTAGTTAGATCTTTTGTCAATTCATCAGCAAACTTCTGAAAGCATTGTTTTATAATTTTTTAGGATAAATGTTAAAATAAAATAACAAAAAAACCTACAATTCGATTAACAAATATAATAATTCTTGGATATTCTCCACGAAATTCTTGAGCAATATTTGAAATACGTTTTGTTAAATGCAAAAACTTTGCACCTTCAGAATCCAATGAATCAACAATGTAAGTAATACGTTGATTTGTGTCCAAGATAGAGGTGATATGAACCCTTTTATTATGATTGTACAAAATAAATTTTTCTGGTGGTTTTTCTGGTTCAAGAATAATTTCTGCATTTGGGTTTCCATTTTTTTCATTTTCTTTCTTCATAGCAGCAATTTTCTTTTTGCGTGCCTTTTCTGCAACTTTTTTCATGCGATCATTTTCTTCATCTTCAACTTTTTTTAATAAAGTAATATGTAGAGTGGGACTGAAGAAAAGGGTTTGACGTTTATTTGCCTAAAAAGGTGATTTGTGTCAAAATAAGTTTTTGGATGAAAGGGTGATATTTTTGTGGGAAAACAAAAACCAATTCGCACGGCTGACCCGTCTAACAGAAAAAAGGAAAGTGAAAGAAAAAAAGAGAGATGTGAAAAACATTTTTATTTTTACTTTTTTCTTTTGTTTTTTTTTTACTGAGACTCGTTCCTTCATTTTTTCTCCTTTGTTCTTTGTTTGTTTTTCTATTGTCTTTTTGAGCTTAATCTTAAAAAGCTAATATCTTTTTTTTAAATTCATTAATTAAAAAACTGCTCTGATAATTTTTGGATAACATCCTAATATCTTTCAAATTATCATAAAAAAATATAACATATAAGCTGAGATCTAGGGCTGTGAAAAAGCCCAAAAGAACAAAGAAAACAAGATGCAAAGAAATTTTTTTACACCTCTCTTTTTTCTTCCACTTTTCTTTTAGGACTGCCGACAATGTATTAGAATCACCTTTTATTTTAAAATAAATGTTAAAACTTACAGGTGGAAGCATTTTAAACAATTTTATAAGATCATTCTTTTGATTTCCTTGCAAAAAATGATCAATTTCATCAATAACAACGCATTTCAGTAAATGAAGATATTTCTTTTGAGCAACAGCTTTTCTTAATAAATGTAACAAACGACCAAGACAAGCACAAAGAATGTTACAACTATCATTTATTCCTTCATCACTTTTTCCACCATATGCTGCAGCAACAGAGATTCCTGTTTCTAAAAGATAATATTTTTTATAATTCTAGTCTTTTAAAAAACCTCGTACCATATGCAAATTTTCTTGCCTCTTGAAAAATTTGTTCAATAAATTCTCGAGTTGGTGCAATTATAATACAATAGGGGGCACCCTGTTGTAATCTACCACGTTTTTGTTTTTCTTTAATCAAATTATCAATTATTGGGATTAAGTATGACGCCGTTTTTCCAGTTCCTGTTTCACTTTGGCATTGCACATCTCGTCCATCTGCAACAAATGGCAAAACAACTTCTTGAACTTTTCGAGGCCATATAAAACCACATTTTTTGATATTAATTAATAGCTGCTTATCAAAATCCATTTCATTCCAGTTTCTGAAAAAAATGGAGTGCAATTATAATGAAGCAATTTTGCCTCAATAAAATATATTTTGAGTAATTTCTCAAATGCTCTATTGGATTCATGTTAATAAATTTCTCTTTAAAAGACTTCGAAACAAAACTTACTCGCATAATCGATTTCCTTTTACCCCCACAACTCTAACATCAGCATCTTCTTTGTAAAACGGTGTGTCTTCTTTTGGAAGATTTGGATCCCATGGATTATCATCTGGATATTCTGGAGGTGGAAGAGGATCTTCGGGACCTGTTCAAAAAGGTAATAGCTTTAAGTAATTTTTTTAATTAAAATGTTCTAGAACTAGTCATCAAGTATCGCTTTCATACAAAACTTTTCAAAATATCAAAGAAAAAAAGGATAGTGAAAAAACGAGATAGAAGTTATTTTTAGATTCTATTTACAAAAAAAAACGCTTACCTTTATCTGGCCGTCGGAAAAACCGTCTTCTCTTAGGAGGCATTTCAAAAAATAGAAACTTGTGCTATAAATTTTTAAATTAAGTAATTTTATTTGAAAGTTTAAAGAGGTATGTATAGTTTTTCAGTTGTATTCTTTTTGCAGCATTGTAAACAACTGTACAAATTTTTAGCAACCGAGTCTATTTTAATTTGTAAAAAATGTCGAATGAACAAAGAAACTTCATACCGAAAAAATAATAAAGATCTATTACAGATTAAAAAAGGGATCATTGCAATTTTGGAAAAAAGTGAATGTAAAAAACGCAGAAAAAAAGAAAAAAACGATTTCGGAAAAAAATCGATGATTAAAAACTGTCGAAGAAAACGACTGCTTGCCACCAACAAGCATTTTTTTGAAACAGAAAGGTTAGAAAAAAGTGAACGTTCTTTGAGATATGGGCAAAAAGATAAGAAAAAAAAGTCTTGTCGTATTTTTAATTTTTTACTACAATAAATGCAACAGCAATAGAAAATAAAATAGTTAACATAAACTTTTTTTACATAAATTTTCTTGAGAATTATTGTGGGAAAAAAAACTTATTTAAAAACAATGTTTGCGCACACACATTTTTTAAAGGTTGCAGAAAAAAAACAGAACGCAAAAATATTATTCACTGCTTTAGTTGCTCAAAAAAACACTGGTGAATGAACATTTATGGTTGTGTGTCCAATTCCTCTAAAAAAATACTCTGTGTGTAAATCATTACAAGTGGATAAAAAAGAAAGTGTGCATCGTTTCTAAAAATAATCATCACTTGAATGAAATAACCCTCAATAAAAAAGAGAGACTTTCTTCTTTCACTCAACAAATTGATAAAAAAAACGGTAAGACACAAATCATTATGGTAGTAACTTTTGCTATGTCATTCGGCTAAAAAATGACTGCTTTAAAAATGTGATTTCTAAAAATTTACCAGAAAAAAATAATGTGTTAGCGCTGTTACGCCTTTCTCACCAATCTTTTCGTTTCTATCAAGTATGAGAAATGGAAAAGTAGCGACTAAAACAGAAAATGTGTGAAATTCAATGCATTAGGTGAAACTTTTTTTGGGCTCAAAAATTGATCATTTTTTGTCGGACTGTAGTACGAGGATTCTGTAGCATCTTTTCTTTTGCTTTTTTCCTCAATTTTAGCAACAACATAGAGATCGTTGATTACACTGTTTTTTTTTTGAAATTTAATTTTTACCTCTTTTGAATATTTTATTATTATATTTTACAGTCATACATATTACACTTTATTTTTTATAATGCAAAAGAAAAAATATATACCACAATATACATTTTTATTTTAAAAGAACTTACTGGTCAAAATAACATTTTATGTTAAAAAAAACGTATCTAAACTATTACATTTCATATTAAGAAAATATGTAAGCTTGACATTTTTAATACACATATATCTGACTGTATACTTCTTACAACACCGATACAATTCAGATAATGTGACTGAAGATCACAGTTGCATATTCAGGCAATGCGCTGACAATCCAGGCACGAAAAACCGGAGCATGTTTAATTCATGTAGATTTTAGGCTATCTGTATTTTGTCGCTTCCAAAAAACAGTTAATTCTTTTTTTATTTCATTTCCTTTTATTTCTTTGCTAGAAAACACTTTATCTTTTTGCTCTTCTTTCTTGATTTATTTTTTTAAAACTTTTTTTATTTTAACAGTTAGACAATGCTTATGTTTTCAAAAAAAAAGGTTTATTACTCTGTAGATGATATTAGTATTGCAGATTTTTGCTTTGACTAAAAGATATGTGCATTTTTAATAATTTTTTCAGCAGTATCTAATGTAAGTATTTCTTAAACAACTATATCCACTTTATCTTTCCTTTTCTGTAACATAATATGTAATCTAGGTTTTGTTTCTTTCATTTCTTTAGCGATTTAGTTGCAAAACTCTTTTTTGCAACAAAAACTTTTGTCGTTCTTACAAATAATGAGAAAGTGTGAAAACAAAACAAAAATGCAATCAGATTTAAAATTTATTCATGATATTACAAGGAAACGCATTATTTACTAAATAGAAAATGTTTTTTTATAAAATAAGAATCAACTCTTTTTTAAAAATTTGCATTTTACATAACACAGTATGAAGGCATATAATAATTATTTTCATTTTCAAAAATCTCTTCCATATCAGTTCCTTCTTCTGAAAAATTAAAAGTGCTGAGTTGAAGCACAAATTTGAAAGTTAATCCATCATGAATATCAAACTTCTTTGTAAGACTATTTTCGTCTTCATCAAACTTAACATCAACAGAATTTTGAAGATATTCAGTCATCTGAAAAAACAATATCATTGATTACCGAGATTTTGAAAATATCTTTTAACACTTACAGGTCTTCTATGATCAAAAATGTCGTGATAAACATAAAGAAAAATTACACCTTTAATTTGCACCGGAATATGTTTAAATGTTTCTAAATTAAACTTTTTCATTTCTTCACATATTTCTTCAGGTTCACGCCAAGGAGCAAAACGAAATTTAACAAGTAATTTCTTGAGGTTTGGTAATCGAGTAACAAGTAGTTTTGTAAAATTGCGTAATGCATTTGATGTAAAAGATGTACGAGAATATAATCCAGCAGTAGTAGTGGTATCTTGATTGCATGTAAGAGCTTCAACAACAGGAAAAGTTCGTCTAAAAAATGGTTGTATATAAATAATTGATAAAATAAAAACAAACTTTTCATTTCGAAGTTTTAGAAAAATGACGTCAATATTTGAGGTAACGGTATAATGTTTCGAAGAAAGTTCAAAGAATTCCTAAAAAAATTATATGTAGGTGAAACGCCAAAAAAAACTTGTTTTGATATAACTTGCAGTTTTTTTAAGTGTGCGTATTAAAAGAAAATGAATATGTAGTACTTTAATAACAAGGTTGCACAACTCCTAAGCATGGACAAAATATATGGCCGTAGAGCCCAGACCCGCGGTTTAACTGCTAGCTAACAATTACAACAACTTACAGAAAGTTTAGGATTTTTAACATCACATGCATTAAGACGAGCGTCATCAAAGCTGCATTCATTTTTGAGAAATTTGTAATAATCTGCAGGGTAATTATTACCATAATCAAATGCAACAAAATTGAGATCTGAAAAATGGCTTAAAGTAGTTACAAAAAAATCATTTCTAATTATGCTGTTGCCGGCACAAGATCAAAGGCGGTCTACAATGAAACTATTTTATTCCTCCAAAAAAGAATCCTAATATTGGGACTAGTAAAAACGAAAAAGGCAGAAAAAATGGATACTCCGAAATAGAATATTTGAAAACGTGTTCACCTTTTCGCATTAATCGAGCCAATGCTTTTCTTCCTGCTGCACATTCAGGAAAATCTTTGAATCCAAGTTTTTGATTATGATTTTCTAGAACTCTCAAAATTTTATCCAAAATTGGAGAATCATATGGAAGTCGATAGCCATCATTCCTAAAAGATGCTTTTTTATATCCAAGAGCATGTCTTTTTACCCTCTAAAAATGTTATTAATGAACGAAGTAAAGGAAACTATGAAAAACTTACTATGATCAATGAATCAGGAGTAACAAAAACAACATCAACCTGTGAAAAATGACGTAAAACAGCTTCACATGGTTCTTTGCCAGAGATCATAAACTTTCCAAAAATATCTTCGGTTTTAAATGGATAATCCAAAAAAATTGGAAAAATTTCTTCCAAGATATCTTGATTAAGAGTTGGTTTTTTGTTGAGTGGCATATCTGAAAAATAACAGTGTTTGGGTTATTTAAAAAACAAATCTATAGAAAGATATGATAAACATAAATAAAAATCAGTTAAATTTACGAAATGTTCTTTCGTGCTATAAAGAAAAATCAATCAATAAAAAAAGGGGAGAGTAACATGCCGCGAACATAGGGTTAAAAAGCCGCCGAAAAATAGAGCTGTTGCGTATTCATTCACTGTTGCCAGCAATATGGTGTTTGTAATGCCAAAAGCGGTCGTTTTTTTTGCATTATTTGAAATGTGAAAAAAAAACGAAAAAAAGGTTTAATAAAAATGCATCGGACATCTGTTTATGATAGAAGTCATAAATGCTAACAGCTTGAAAAAAAGTGAATCATAAATATTGCCCCATCAAAAAAAAAGACAATGACTAACATATTTTGCTTTCAATAATAGCAAAAAATGATGTGTTAGTGCTGTTACGTTTTTCTCACCAACCTTATTGCCATTAGAATGCTATTTTTTACTGCATTTTAATTGCGCACATTGAACATGTGTAACATATTTTCTTTCGTTTTTTCCCATTTTTTAGCAAAAAAAGAAACAGAAAATATCGTCGATTGCAATGAACATATTTCTTTGACAGCAATAAAGAAAAAATAGAAGCGTTGCTATTCATTTCCAAACAACCTTCTTTTTTTCCATTAGCATAACGCTATTGATCATTTCATTTGCGCACAAAGAACATGTGTAGCATCTTTTCTTTTGCTTTTATAAAAGAAAATCAAAAGATCGTCGATTACATTATTTCACAACAACGTCTCTGAATCCCTGTTGTCAAAAGTGATCGTTATTTTATTAACTTTTAAATTTTTTTAACGCAAGAAAGGTTTGAAAAAACAGACGAGCAATGTCATACGAGAATTTATGAATTAGTTTTTTTTTTTGCTTGAAAAAAAACTAATTCATAAATTTTCCCCAAGAAATTGCTCCATTAAGAAAGGAAGACAATGATTAACATATTTTAACAACAGCGATAAAATGGTCTGTTACTCTTTTTTCACAAGCATTTTTGTCATTAGCATATAATTTTTTGTTAGATTGCTTTTGCGCACACTGAACATGTGTAACATCTTTCCTCTCACTTTTTTCCTTTTTTTAACAAAAGAAAAGCCCAGAAAAATTATCGATTACACTGCTTAGTGTTTTTTATGAAAGGAAAAAAGGGTTTTTTTTGTATATTTAATTATCTAATTATCTGCATGATTAAACTCAAAAATGGCACATCATTATAAAAAATTATTTACGATGCAATTGGAAAATTTCATACCGTATGACTGTTCACCTGAAAAGAATTTATTTGTTTCATAATCACTTTTTTTTTTAAAAAATTGTGGTAATTGATTCTTTTTTTACTAGGTGTTCCAAAGAAATTAAGGATTTTTCAGCTATAAAATTTTTTGTGTTAAATTTAAACGAAAACTAATGGCTTAGTTGTTGTTAGTATGCTTTTAGAATTTTTCCTACACAAAAAATTTTTTCTAAAAATTGTTATATATCTATTATTTCGATCCGTGATTTTATTTGTAAAGGAATGCACTAATATTAAATTAATTTATATTGCAAGTTTTATTTTAATCTGTACAAGATTATGATTATAAGAAAAAAGCTTTGACAATTAAAATCGTTGTTTAATATGTGCTAAAAAAGGTTGAGGCATTTTTGTTCCACCAAAAATTGGAACCATATTTGGTGGCTTCGATGGGATAACAGTGATCTAAAAATTTAATTTAACTTTAATTTTTCGGTTAAAAACAAACTTCAAAATGATTAAATAAATTTGCAGCAAACAAATACAACTCTAGCCTTGCTAAGCCTTCTCCCAAACATGCACGTTTTCCAACTCCAAATGGAACCAACTCAGGTTGAGTTTGAAATTTTCCATTTTCATCCACAAATCTTTCAGGTTTAAATTTGTCTGCATCAGGAAAGATTTTTTCATCGGTTAGCACAGAGCCAACTTGTGGAATTACCATTGTATTGGCTTTTAGATGATATCCATGAAAGTCAAAATCTTCTGTTAATCGATGGGGAATATTATTTGGAATTAGGTTACAATAGCGTTGTGTTTCAGCAATTACAGCATTGACATAGTTGAGATTCATTTTGTCATCAAGGGTTATGATTCGATCAGAGCCAATTACTTGATCGAGTTCTTGATGAAGTTTTGTTTGAATTTCTGGATGTGTCATGAGATAGAGGACCATCCATGCAAGGGTATTTGAAGTGGTTTCTTGACCAGCAAGCCACATATCAAATACACATCCAAGTAGTTGTTGATCACTGAAACATGAGTGATTGACAAAAATCGAAATTTAAAAATGCATACGGTACTTATCAATAATCGCTTTTTAAGCTTTTGCACAACCCAAAAAATACTTACGTATACAAATTCTCTTCATCCTTCCCACTTTTTTCATTCTTCCATTGTTGTCTCAAATATGCTTCCACATAATCCGTTGGTTCAGAATCATCTTCAAAATCAATCTTCTTTTTTCTTTCAGAAATTTGAGCATTAAAAAATCCTTGTAATTCTTTTCCAAGTTCAACAGCTTCGGTAAACATTGATTTGAAATATGGTAATTTTTTCATCATTCCTGTTCGATCTGCTGATACAATACCATAAGCAGGATTACCAATCATTTTGAGGAAGCGTTGAACAAAACCTTTTATTTTGTCGAATTCTTCGAGGCTTTTCTGAAAACGGTAGTAAAGAATAAAAAAAGAGTGATCAAAATCTCTTGTTTATCCAAATTTTCAGTAACAGTAACTTCTTTGCTGTCAATAAACCAAGACAATTTTTAAACCCATAGAAAACCACTTACCTCTTGTAGAGAATATCCAAAAATAATAGAATTTATAACACTTCCAACAGCAATATCAATACAATTTTGAACACTTATTTCATTTCCTTCACTTCCAGCTTTCCTCTTCATTTCATCAATAACCCATGAAACTTCAGTCAACACTCTTTCTTGCATTAAATTTCTTCCAAGCCCTAAATTTCTCATAACATGCAACGCAAATCTTCGATGCTCTCTCCATTGATGTCCATCAGTAACCAGCAATCCAGAAAAGCTACCACGAATAATCCGATCAAGTTCTTGTGATTTTGGTCTACCAGCAAAAATATCAGCATTTTTACCAAATGTTTCTTGAATGTCGTTGAAATTGTTGAAAAACACAGCTGGTCTTGAGGCAAACCATAAAGTATTGAGGTCACCAAATTTGGTACGAAGATATGGTCCAAAACCAGCAATTCCATGTAGAATTAAAACATGAAAATTTCCAAGCAGTGGAAGTGGCAACGGTCCAGGGGGGTAATTTTTTTGTTTTAAATATAAATCATAAAAATACCAAGCAAAAAATGCAGCAAGTAACAAGTAAAAAATCATTTGTTTTTCTTTACAGCAGAAAAAAACAGTCAATCAATTTAAGGGGGGCTACAACAAAAAGTGAGGGAGAAGGAGAACATTTTTATACTTTTATTTGTTTGTGTTTATTTTTGTGTTCTCATGAATAGAAAAATGGAACTTTTGTGTGACAAAAGAAAAAATCAAAAATTTGTGTTTCTCTTTAAAATTTTTGACGGTGAAAAGAGAGGAAGTGATTTTCTTGTGTTATTCTATTACACACAAAAATGACAAAAAGTTGTGTTGAAAAAAGTGCATTCAACTGCCTTGATGTTTTTAAAAAAAATCTTGTATTCAATGGAGAGGTTTTATTTTATCGTAATGACTTAGTCAGTTTTGAACAAATTAAGATTATTTGGCTGATGTTCGAAATTTTAAAAGTGATTTTTATCTTACTGGGTTGTTAAAATTCCTTTAATCCAAAAATGCCATTTTTAACTCCAATCAGTAGCATATATCCTATAGAATATTGTCTGTTTTTTTAAAATTGAAATTCTTTTATTTTTATACAGGGTGTCCCAACGAAATTAGTACCTGGCAACTTTTTTCTTTTAAAGTCAAACTGAGTATGAACAAATAATCAAAAAAATATAGGAATTATTTTTGCCATATAAGTTTTTTGGTTTCGAGAATGCAAATTTTTTTGTGAGAGGACAGTAAGCAAAGCTTTACGTTCTTTTTCTGGATGCACTCTGACTGAAGAAAAACGAAAAATTGACAGTAAGTCTGATTATTGTCAATTTTTTTAATGCAATTAATCTGGTAAGGTAAAAAATTTTGTTTTACGAAACTTCGCTGCTCTCAAAAATACCAAAATTAGCTCTATTGAAAAATGGCGGCAATAACAAAAAATTTTTTATGTCTCCATTTTTTATCGGAGCATACGCAAATTTTCATTGGACCATGAAAAAACTATAGCCTGTTGGTAACAACCGCACTAAACGTTTTCGCATAAATCTGATGAATAATATTGCGAGTAATAAAGCAAATCCAGCAATCTCGTGGGAACCCTGTATTTCTTTTTTACAATTTTTTTTTGTTACCTTTTAACTTATTTTGATGTCATGTCAATTGTTTTTATATTATTTATTTAATACATTAAAAAATAATTTTAAAAAACTGTAAAAAAATAAACAAAAATTCATGAAAATACTGTCATTACGAGGTAACTCAATATTTAAAAACAAAGAATGAAATTACAGAAGCAAAAGTTGCAATTAAACTAAATCCAATAATTTCTCCACCATTTGTGCAAGTATTACATTGAAGATCAGAATGACAAGCTTCGATCGATAACTCATTATAATAATAATAGTAGCCATCTTGGCCACAGGATTTTTTTGCAGCATTTGCATAACAACTGATGTAATCCTTTGCTTGGGAACATGTGTTAATATTTTCATTACAACTAGGTTTCAAATTCATTAAGCAATAAAATTCATTTTTTAAAGCTGGAAAAATTATTTTTACAGAAATCTTAGTAAACTTAAATTTTACCTTTATATCCGCTGCCACACACAAATTCAAGCTCATAATAGTTGCTACTAAAATCATAACTGTAAGAACTACCGTAGAGGTCATAAAATTCATCGTGATTAACACAATCATAGATTACACTTTTACCCAAACAACTTTGTAAGCTACGATAATAGCTACAAAGTGTATCAACGCTACTTGGAGTGTAGAAATAACTGTCCAAAGCATAAAAATAGTTGGAATAGGTGGTTTTCAATAAATAAAAATAATCATTGTAACAACTTCTTAATTTCTTAAAAGTTAAAGATCTTTATTATATGTTATTTAAATTGGCATAACTTACCCGATATTCACTGTCAGAACAAGAACATGATCCATTTTCAATTAAAGTTACAATTAAAATTGTGAAAAATACGCTTTTGAGCAACATGTTTTTTGACAAAATTATTGAAGAATTAAAGATGAAAAAAACTAACAGAAAAAAAAAACAAAGATGATCTTTTGTTGATCAGCTTTATAGTTCTTCCTTTCATCCCTTA
Organism: Panagrolaimus sp. LJ2400; assembly: GCA_024447215.1. Classification (NCBI taxonomy): domain Eukaryota; kingdom Metazoa; phylum Nematoda; class Chromadorea; order Rhabditida; family Panagrolaimidae; genus Panagrolaimus; species Panagrolaimus sp. LJ2400. Next base: position 552,153 of record JAMRYA010000033.1, read on the forward strand.
TCAGTTGATGCTTCACCTTTTTTTAACTCCATAATTTTATGATCTTTTTTGTTCTTAAACAAAAGCATAAACAATGAAGAAAACAGTTTTTATCTTCTTTAAAAGTACCGACATAAGATCGGGACAATCCTTTAACGCAAAAATTTTTCAATTTATTTGCAATAGCTTTTAAATTTGAAAGGATTGGCTTGCAGAAAATGCGTAATCCCGGATGCAGTCTTTATAACATCGTACTAGAACAATATATTTGCAAATCAGTAAGTAATATATTTTCACCACTAGAACAATATTTTATAGCAGTAAACAAAGAAAAAATGCAAGTTATTGCCAACCAATTATGTTTTATTAGCGATGATGCTAACATTGTAAAGTGATAAAGAAAAAGATTGAGTTTTTTGATATTAAAAAATTATCTGGCCATTGTCACACAGTTAAAAATAGCAATTTATTTGTAACTTCATTATTAGATTTGTCCTATTGAAGTAAGGCGTTCTTGCTCAAATACGAGTCTTGTTGATAGTTTTTTCTTTGACCATTTTCTGTTAATTGCATCAACACGTGCTCGAACAATTTTACGAACGTCAAAATGATAGTTTCTTTCGAAGCTTAAATCCAATTGTATCTCTGGATGTTCCTATAAAGTTTTTGATAAAATATTAATGAATTGAATATGGTTTAAATTAAATTAATCACAGCCAAAAGGAATTAAAACTTTATAAAATGCGAGGTCAGCAGTATGAAAATTTGGCAATCGTTCACCTTTCCGAGAATCGTGCATCAATATTTATTTTAAGGATATCCATTTTCAGTTTTCTAAAGTGAATACAAGAGTAAAGAGAACTTACTTTGATGAAATCAAAAAACTTTTCCAAATTAAAGCCATTCATCAAATCTGTAAAACTCAAATATCGCAATGTTGATGAAACAGCAGAATTCGCTTTTTCGGCTGAAGTAATTGAGGGAATTTCGTAATCAGCACAATATTCCCAATCATACGGTGAGTCTCTGAAATTTTAATGTTAGTGAATACTTAACAAATGTCTTTAAATCAAATCTACATTATAAATGTTTTCAGATTCGGAAGGCATTCAAAAATATTTTCAAGTTCAACTAATCGATTTCCTCCATAAACAATAATAGACATCTTCATATATAATTCTTCAACACTTCCACTAGCAGTCAAAATTTTAAAATCGGCAAATTTAATCCGAATTTTATCAAATTCTAACTCTTTGACCTCCCAAGCAATAACCTTTTTTGATAAAGTTGAAATGATATTTTTTGATGTCCAAATTAATCTGAGGTCTCCGATAATCCATAAATTTTCTGGAAGGCTTTCAAATTTGTCTTCTTTTTCAATATCATTTATAGTTTCATAATAAATTGAATGATCACCCCGCATTTGAAGATCTTTCATAACATTGTATGGAAATGTTTTGAATTGAAAATATTTTGAAATTTGCATCAATTTAATAGACATTCGAGGATTTGCATTAGATTTCATGTATTTGTAAACATCTGATGGATATCGTTGTTCATTCATAACAGTAAAATATAATTTAGACATTTTGTTGAAAAAAGTGTTATGAAATAATTTTAAAATAACGAAAAAGAAATAGCAAACAAATATTTTTGAGTAAATGCAAAAGAAGACAATGAAGATAAAAGTAAGAACAAAACTATGATTGGCTGATAAGAATATTGATTGTTATTAAAAATGATAAATGAGTGTGTTTTCAATTATAGAATGAATTTTATCAAAAAAAATATTTGTGAACACCAGGTATGAGAGGAGGGCTTGAAATTTCCGGCTAACCTGCGGCCGACCTGATTTGTACTTTTATAAGGCGAAAAACAAAGAATTTTCTGATAATCGTCGGCCGGTCTTATTCCTGGTGAACACTTCTAAACATGTCCCGATTTAATAAATTTTTTTCTTGACTTTTTGATATCCGAAAAATAAGTATATTTGTGTAAATTCTTTGAACCGAAAAACTATTACAATTGGTAATTTATTACCATAACATGGAATATAAAACAAATAAAAGCTATGAAGAGAGAGTAATAAATATATTATTTATCAATATTTTGCAGTAAAAACAGTATCGTCAGGATAAGGCAAAGTTAAAATGAAAAAGTAAAATACCATCAAAAACAGAAATATGTTATGCAAATTTATTTTGTTTGTTTACATTAGTAGAAGGAGATCATTTTTTTCTTTCATTTCGTCTTTCTTCTTTAAAGCAAGGTTCTGATGTTTCATGTGATAGGCTTCCAATATGAGACGTTATTTGGCATTTGTTTCACGTTCCAGAACTTTAATTGTGAAAGTTATAATTGCACCATTGTGTTTGTTTTTCCAATGAACAGAAAGAGGCTTCGTTGTATAAGATGGAGCTTGAAAATTGTTGAGGCTATTTAAATGTTCTTTTATTCTTTTCACAATAGGACGACCAGTATGTCCAACATTTTCTTTACCACAAGTATCATATGTCAGGGAATATACTGCACCTACTATTGAGCAATCACTTCTGCTTTTTACGGAAAACTTTTTAAAATAATTATCTTGTTTTTGCGTCATAGGTAGGTGTTCTTTAAAAACAAATGGTAGCATGTTTTGATTTTATTGCAATAATTATTTGAACAAGTATTGCAAAAAATGGTGAATCAACAAAAAAAATAGGTAACCCTCTAAATGTCTTTTTACGGAAAGAGATTTTTAATTCATTATCACTTTTTGCGTCACAGAAAAGTTCATGTTCAAAATAAGTAGCATGTTTTAATCATGATTCAATGTATTCCTCCGTAATTTTTTATCAGCTGCACCCTTTAAATTTTCATATATAAAAATAACTTTTAGGACGTTCAAAACATCTTCTTCAGCTTCTGCAAAATAGCATTGACTTATTTCAAATAAAAATGGCTAAATTCTTCATCTTCTCTGCTGCTGTTCTTTTTGCCCTTTTTGCTATTTATGTTTGCACAATCAATGCAGTCCCTGTTTCAACACCTGAAACTTCACTTCCGGCTTCTTCAGCATCAAATGTATCAGATAAAGCAAACTGGTTGTGTGACGTATATTGTAGCAGCCAAGGCGGTGGACAATGTGTATACAAACCTGGATTTACAGCTCTTTGTGGCCTTGATTATCATTGTGCATGTCTTTATTCTGGTCCTAAATAATAATCTTGTAATTTGTTTCTTTGACGTTTTAATTATATCTTGTTAAATTTTAAATGTAAAATAAATAAATCATCTATGAATGGGATAAAAATCAACGTTTTCTTCAAAGATACATATCCTGACAAACAATGATAATTCTTATCAGAAAAAAAACATTTTTGAGTGCAGTACAAAGAAAAAAAAAGGAAATGCTATTAAAGTAAAAATTATTGATCTCTGTTAAGTAGAAGGTAAATATACTCCTTCAGCAATTTTATAGAAAAACTGTCTTTTATTTTTTACGAATTTAAACATAGTTTATCTCCTGATTTCTGTTGTTTGAAATTTTTTATTTTGGCATAAAAGTTTTTTCATTTTTAGAACATTCTATGCCTTCAAAGAAACGAAAATCCTGTGAACAACAACAACATTCTTCTGAAGCTTATAAAAAAAGATTACGACGCCACAAAAATCATTCACCGCCGCCACGTCTTCCTGATGAAGAAGCTAAAAAATTTACATTCAAAACACCATGTTCACAACAGTTTTCACTTCCTGAAAGCACTGTTTTTTATGTTGCTCAAAATCCTATTTCACTTTGGGCACATCAAAATTTAATCAAGACTTGTAAATTACTCTTTCGCATGAGTCGGATTCTTCCAGTTAAGGATTTATCCGTTATTGACAATGTGAACTTGTCTTTGAAGAACGAATGGGCACAAGAAAGGAAAGCATTATTGAATCTAAAAAATCATTCTCTGCCCGTTAAGTTTTGGATACATCATAAGTTTATTACACCACCATGTATAAGATCAAATTTTGTTTCAACATTGTCACATAGCATTTATCAGTGTTGTGTTCAAAGATTGGTAATTCATAAACAAAATTTTACTTTTAATGAACTTGAATTTCTTACTACTGGTAATAAGCTTCAATCAGTTTATTTTGTTAAAAATGTGATTAAAGATAGTGATGGAAATGCTACACAATTTGAAAAAGTTTTTGAACTCCTTTTTTGCAAGAATATGAAAATGTGAGTTTTTTTTCTTCTGTAATTTAGTGCCTAAAGTAATATAATTCTAGTGAGCTTCCTCTTGATCAACATGGTGTCGGTGAAGATACAGCAACTAAAATGATTGAAACTTTAGAAGTTGCAAAATTTGCTTGTGTTGAGTTACGTAATATTCCAGAAAGCTTTGATTTTCAAATATTTTCTAGTTTTTTAAAAGTAAGTACTTCTTAAAAAGTAAGGGATAAAGGAAATGCCCGACAAGCTCGTGTCTATGAGATTTTATAAGTCAAATTAGGATCTCGGTTATGATTCCTGGATTAATTAAATATTTAAAAGGTACGTTTTTAGGTTAATATGATTGCACGAAAGCATACTTTTAATCTTAATTTTGCTGCTTCCATTTCTCTTTCTTACAAAACTCAGCTGGAGCAATTTATTAATGAAATTATGCAACAATATTATACTCGTGGTCGTTCTGTTCCATATATTTATTTTCTCGGTGGTAATAGTGATAACCGTATGCGTCTCACTCTGTTGCGCTACTACTGAAGAACGCGTGTTACATTTGTAACTGTATTAAACTGCTAACAATTTTGTATATTAATGAACTGGTACTTTTGCCCAATATCAATGTATTCAGTCAACACCCTCGAAATATTTATTTATTTCTCACTTTGCAAAAATAAAGGAAATGTTTAAAAGTTTCAGATTTTTAAGCAATAAGCATAGATGAATAGGGGGGTTGGAAAAATAAAAATTTGCTATCTCCCCCCCCCCCCCCCTCAAGTTGTAACTCCTCCAACAACTACTACCATTATCATGCCGGGGGAATTTCAAAAAACGGGGACGAAATGTCAGCAGGGAGGGGAAACAGGGACGTCCCCAGCGAAGGAGGAAGGGGACCCCCCCCCCCCCCCCTGGGGAACGAGGAAGGAACACTAATACTGAATGATTTAATTGTTGAAAAATAAACTGCGATATTTTAAAAATTTAACAAAAATGAAATAAACAACAAAAAAATTTAGAAAAAATCATTGGTTTCTTCTGAATCAAACTAAACGTGGAAAACAAAAAATTTTAGGAAGCAAAAAATAACCAACAATTAAGGTTTTTTTTGTTGGTTATTTTTAATACGTGCTATTTTTTTCCAAAAATTTTTGGCTTGCAAGGAGGAGGGAGGGGGGGGGGGGGGGGGGGGTTGGATTTCCAACCCCCAATTCATCTATGGCAATAAGTTATTCAAGCTTTTTTTTTTTTTCCACAACTTTCTTTGGGTGAATTTTCATCGCATGATATTTCATGTTTGCAACATTGATTTGCAATTTTTCTACAGATATTGCTAGAATCATATGTCGATAATCAACAAGCGTTCACATGACCCATAATTAAAAGTATCACCACCACATAAATGAATAGCTTGATTGATAAACTTGAACTCACATGGATCAGTAAATTGACCATGAGAAGAAGAATACCAAACGCAATGAAACAAATAAACGTGAAAGAAATAAGCAGTCTCATGATTTAATAATTTTTATGTGACAGCTTTACGTTGGATATCATACAAAAATTTGGTTATTTTTTGTCTTTCAAAAACACTTTGTATATTGAAACAATCGTTAAGAACTTTACTTGTGTTCTGGGAATGAACAAATGCTGCTATAACATCACAAAAAATTAAAAAAGTTGATAAGAAGTCCACAAATAAAAGTGACAAAGATCATGAAATGTTAAAATCAATACATAAAAAATATGTTAACGCTTATTATATTTGCTTTATTTTTTGTTAAAACTTTTGCTGATTGTCCTCCAGATGCAGTTGAATGGAATTCATATTGTTATTCATTTTATTCAAATTCGACGGGATTTGCTGATGCTGAATTGACATGTAAAAATGCTGGTGGACATTTGGCTTCTATTCATGATGGCTTTGCTAATGCTTTACTTTCACGTATGTTTTGTACTGCATTTAAAATTTTAATAATTTTTGTTAAAGAAGAAGGAGTTCAACGATTCCAAGAAAGTACTGTAACAGATTTCTGGATTGGTGCTACAAATCTTATGAAACCTCCAGCCTTTAATTGGACAGATGGAAGTGCTTTTGAATTTACTGATTGGAATAAAGGTGAACCACAAAATAATTCTGGTGCAAGCTGCGTTGCTTTATCAATGACTGATGGAACTTGGTCAGCATCAGATTGCTTCAAGTCAAAGCCATTTGTTTGTCTAGCTGATAAAATTGTTCCAACGACTCCCATCACATATCCTGATTACGTAAACTGTACAGAAGGATTTACTTATTTCAAATCGACACATTCATGCTATGGTAATTCTAACACCCATAATGTTCTTTCATGGCAAGATGCACAATTACATTGTGAAGGATTAGGTGGAAATTTAGCTTCTATTCATAGTTATGCTGAAGAAAATTTTGTTAAATGTATGTTTTTCCAAAATGTGTGATTTTTATCTATATTTGATATTTAGCTTATGTTTACTTTATTCAAGATTATGTCTGGTTAGGATTATATTCAGTTGATTTAAACAAACATTTTCAATGGTCTGATGGCACACCTGTGGATTATCTTGACTGGATTAATGGGCGACCCTTTACGAATCATTCAGGTTGTGCTGTTCAAGGCATTGATGGATTTAGAGATGATTTTGCTTGTACTGAATCAAAGCGTGCATTATGTAAAATATCTCTATTTACTTGAAGGTTTTTCAAGAATAAACGTATTTCATTGTTGCTATTCACAGTTACAATTAATTTCATTTTCTGTTAATTCATATAAGTAAGCTGTCAAAAAAGTAAATCATTCTTTATAAGTTTTTCAGTAACATTAAGTTTTCATAAGAAAAATATCGTAGTATACTTTTTACAAAACATGTTTAAATTTATGCAATTACAAATTATGGTAGAATCTGAAATCAATGCGTATTAAGCTTTGCAACACTATTAAAAATAAAAATACTTACAACGCAATGACCTGAAACGCAAATAAGGGCTTCATGTGGACATTCTCTGTTTTTCGAACAACGAATATCATCCAGTGCCTTCAAAATGACAATGCTATTTCATATAATTTAAGAAAGTAAACTTACCAAACATTTACTTTTGAAACAGTAATATCCACTTACACAATCACGCTTCGAATGACAACTGTAAGATTCTTCTTCCTCATCAATTTCATTAAAATATCCTCTAGTTGAAGCAGGCTAAAAATTTTGATTTCTGTGGTTTTAGTTTTTTTTTAATTTTAAAGTATTAAAATAGGAATAAAGCTTACTACACATATACCCATTTCACACAACCATCCAACCGTACATTGAGAATCCTCATCGCATGATGTGGGAGGGATTGGATGTGATGCAGCAATTGCACATAAAATTCCAAAAAAGATGAAACATGTGTTTTCATGTTTTATCTTTTATACATGAAAATAAAAAAAGATGTATTTTACCAAAAAACATTAAAAAAGATGTGTTTTTTGATTGTGACACAATGAATTTCCACGTTCCACACTGAATAAAATTTGAGGAGTTTTACTTTTTTTTTTAAATGTAGAACATTTTTCGAAAAAGCGCTCCCAAAGATCCGGAGTCACGAGGTCGATCGAATGCTCAGCCCCCATAAAATGAATATAATATTGACCTGACTTGGGTGTAGAGAGAATTGATCTTGGGCTATGCTTTATTGTATGAAAAACCACGGAATGATATAAATGTATAAAAGAGAGAGAGAGAAGGGAGAAAGGATGGGCTTATCGAAGATAAGATCAGAGCTAGCATAGCTCGTTTTCATCAATTCACTTCTAGACGTGGACAGTTGATTCTTTCCTAAAAGCTTTTTGATTGTGGTTGAAAATCTGTTACAACATTTTAAAGTTTGGAAAAAACTTATTGTGCATTTTAGATACAGATATGCTGGGTGCTTGACAGGAAAATATGTTACAACTTAATGGTACTCATGTATATTTTATTTATACAATTTAAATTTTGGGTTTTTGTTTCTCCCAAATTTTATTGGCAATTTTAAATTTTTTACTTTATAGACGATTGCTACAAATAAGTTAGAAAAAAAAACCCTTTTGCAATAAAAAAAAGAGTGATCTAAATTACATAATAGAACATGGATTATTTTTTTCATGAGGAATATTTAAATAGCAAGCATAATGTGCAGCTCCAACAGCAACAACTTCTTCGGGATGCTCTTCACAAATATGCTCAGCATTTGGAAATTGATTGCGAAGCAGTTGTTTTATCATTGGCATACGGCATCCACCACCAAATTGTAAAACTTTATTTATTTGATTTGGTTTATAATTAATTTTGTCCATAGCGGTTTTTATAGTAGTGACAATTTTAGTGATTAGTTCAGTAGACAAATCTTCAAAGATATCCCGCGATATCAAAATATTTGCGTCTATAGAAGGATCAATGTCATCGACATCAAGCCTGTAAAATGTTGTAATTTTAATTAAAAGAATGTTTTACAACTTACGCATCTTGTTGTGCCAATGAAAGATTTTCTTTAATATTTTGGCATTTTTGCAGAAGTTTATATTTTCGGTTATCTGATACTGTAATGTTAAATAATTTTTAGAGTTCTTTCTTGAAATATTTAACAAGCAAATTATCAAAGTCTCTTCCACCAAGATTTGGATCACCACTTCTGCTGATAATTTGTAACTTGCGCTTTTTTATTTTAAAAATGCAAACATCCAAAGTTCCACCACCAAGATCAAAAAGTAAGAAAGTGGAGCTATTTAGAATTGGATGATTAATAAAATATGAGAAGGCGGCAGCAACTGGTTCTGGAAAGAGATGTATGTTTTCCCAACCTGCAATTTTTGCAGCTACCAATGTGGCCTGATTTTGGGCTTCATTAAATGCTGCTGGAACTGTTATCACCACATCTGTCAGCTGTTTTCCTTGAAATTCTTCTGCTTTGTTTTTTATATGCTTTAATAAAACTGCTGAGATTTTTTCAGGTTGTTGAAATTGAAAGCCCTGAAAAAAAATTTTTTTTTTTTCTGTTGATTCTTTTCCTTTTTTTATATTATCTTGCATAAAGAAACATTTCAAAAAATCTTGGGCTTGAAAAATAATGACAAAAAATTTTGTAAGCACCAGAGAAACACCCTCATTGATCTTTTTTTTCTGACTCATTTTTATCAAAAAATATGTGGAAATCTGAAATTTTACTTATCTGTGTGACCTTTTAGAGTGATAATGAAACATATATTTGCTCTTCTTCCAAATTTTGATGATTACTTTTGACTATTTTGGTGCCAAATAAACGTTTCAAAAAGGTAGTTATCACCAAAACTTTCAACGACCGCTCTTTGAAGTCTATGAAAAATAAAAACAGTTGACTTTTTTTGTTCAGCCGATATTTTTATGTATGCCTACTCTTATCGGAAAAATTCAGAGAGGCAAAAAGAGCATCATTTGCTTAAGAAATTTAATGTAAAAAAATTTCATAACTTTTTTAAAGTTTATTTAAATTAAAACAAATAGCGTTGGCAAAGACAGGTTAACAATAAAAAACATTTCTGCACAAAGTTTTTTTAAAGCGTTTACATTTTAACTTCAAAAAACAAATAACTTGTATTTTAGCCCTGATGGCAACTAATATTAAAACATTAAGTCCAAAAATAAAATACCAATTGACTAACGTTTAAAAAAAGTACCATTTTTCCAAATTTATGAGGAGTCACCAAAAATAAAATTTACTCCAATATTTACATTATTGAACAATATCTTTTTTCTTCAGGGTTTTTTTGATTCAAATAATACGCATAATATGCTGCTCCAATTGCTACCACTTCATCCGGATTTTGTTCGCAGCAATGTTCAGAATAAGAAAACGTTTTTCTTCACGTTTTTTTTTCAGTGCACACCCCTACCTTTTGCATTAATGCAAATTATAGTTTCATTGGGATTCTTTTAGAAATCTTTTAGAAGCCTCGACGTAAATTTTTCTAGAAGCATCCATAAAGATCCCTCTAAAAGACTCTAAATAAAATCACTTTATTTTTTTCCACAACAGAAAAAGTAATATGATGTTTACAACTAAAAAATCAGAGAAAAACAAATGTAGAAAAAAGAAACATAAAAGAAAATGTCAGTGCCTTGCAAAATGTCGATCAAGATGAAAAAACGCAGGTGTAAAACAACCCAACATTTTGGCACAGAAAGAAAGACAAAGAAAAAATTGGCGCAAAAAAAAACCATCAAAAGCAAAAAATAACATATTTACGAAAGAGAACTGCTCGTCAACAACTAAATTCATTTGAAAAAAGGTTTTATTTTGTTTTTTTTCAGTCGCTTTGAACATCGTTCTTTACAACCAAAAGAACGATATTCAAAGTGACTAGCAATTTATATTTTGGCGTTTAGAAGTAGTGGCCCTAAAATAAAGATGTTATTTTTTGACATTATTTGTAAATCAATGTGTAAATAATGTTCTTTAGGAAATCGGTGTTTCTCATTTTGCTTTCTTTTATTTGAGGTCGTTTGTGTGAAATTAATGATATCTCTTTTCATTTTTAGCTTAATTACTTTTCCAAGCATGTTAAGCGGAGTAATGACTGAAATGGCTGAAAAAGAGATTAAGGATTTGAATCAAGTTGATCCTGTTCAACGCCCACAACGAACTCTGAAACAAGAACTTTTGCGTTGGAAGAATTACAAGCCAAATTTGGGAAAAGTTTCATCAAGTTTGTTTTTTCTTATCTGAAAATTTTTAATAGCAGCTTTAATCATTCATTTTTTAGTTGGTAGTCATAGCTGTAAAACTGCGTTTGAAGAATTGCAACCAATTCAATTGCGTGAAATGGAAGTTCCAAAGATTCATGAAGGAAGATATTTGATTTGTAAGATTATTGGCAAGCCTTTAGGACTTTTTGGTGTTCATGTTTTGATTCAAGATGTGAATGGTAAAAATTCATTCGTAATTTATAAATAAAATCATTTTAGGTGATGTCGAAGAAGCTGTTGTTCATAATTATCGCTACAATCTTGCTGATGTTTATTGGGCTTCTGTTGGAACAATGTTTATCATTAAAGAACCATGTCTTCAATATTCTACAAAAGAGAAAAATGTTTCTATAAGAATTGATTCTCCCACTGATGTTATTATTGTTGATCCTACAGATGATAAACTTTTACAACAAACTGGTGCAATGAAATGGTAAGCTTTAATAGGTGCTCGATTGAGTTGAATCAATTTTTTAAGGTTTACTTTAATGTCTGAAGATGCAGAAGTATGGCGTGAAAAAGGAAATGACTGCTTTAAGGTTGGTAAATTCGATGAAGCTTTGATGTTATACGATCGAGGAATTCGATGTAATCCTGAAATGGCTGTTTTATATTCGAATAAAGCTTTAACTTATTTCAAAATGGGTGCATTTTATTATGCTTATGAAGCTGCAAAGCTTGGACTTGAAAAAGGTGGTGATCGAGAAAAAGCTTTGTACAGGTCAGTTTTGCATTGCTGACATTATTTTACTACGTGTATAAACAATTACTATCTTATAGAATGGGAATGACAGCATATAAAATGCGAGAATGGCAAACATCTGTTAATCACTTTGAAGAATTTACAAAGAAATTTTCAAAGAATGCTGATGCCGCTGAAAAGCTTAAACTTGCAAAAGCTCGATTAGCTGAACAGCAACATGGCAGCTTTGATTTTAAAGCGATGTTTCTTGAATCTAAGAAAGGAAAAGGTGAATTAGATGTTGCTGATTATATTGGGCCTATTAAAATTGCAGATATCCCAGGAAAAGGTACATTTTATACTTAGCCTGCTGGTAATTCTGTTACAATAATATTAGGTCGCGGAATTATTGCAACCAAGGATATTCCAAAGGGAACATTGATTGCTGCATGCAAAGCTTTTTCTGCTGGTTTCAGTCAAGATATTCCTAAAGAATTGCATGCTGCTATTTCTCTTGCTCAAAGAGATCCTCGAAATCTTTCACAAATTATGTTATTTTTAAAAACAATTGAAAATGTACTAGGTAATCCACAACATGCAAATGAAGTCTATGATTTGTATCACGGTGATGAAAGTGAAAGAAAAGAAAAAATTCCATTTGGTAAGTTTTTGTGTTGACTGATAAAATAAATGAATTTTACATTTATGCATGTTTTAGGTATTGTTGACGCTGACAAAATCGAAAAGATTTATAAAACAAATCAATTCGGATCTTCAAATTTACCAAAATCTGGTGGAAGCCGTTCTGAATTGTATCTTTTGCCATCATATTTCAATCATTCTTGTTTGGGTTAGTTTATTTATTTTTTAAACAAATTCTGTCACGCAATTTCCAAAGATATCTGTGTCTTTTTTTCATATTTAATTTTAAACAAACTCTATTCCTGTTTTACAAAACACTTAAATTTTTAGCAAATGCTGAAAAAACTTTTTATGGCGACGTTTTGGTTATTCATGCAAATATGGATGTTAAAAAGGGTGATGAGCTATATTTTGCTTATATTAGTCCATTACATGAATATAAAAGCCGAATGAAAACTTTTACAACAACATGGAAATTTGCTTGTTCATGTCAACTCTGTGAAACTGATGCTAAAGATGAGCTATGTGCAGCAAGAAATATCATGTTTCAACGGTTTAAATATTTCACTGAAGAATATGAAGATTCTATTCCTATGTTGCTTCCAAAAGGTGAAGAAATTTTGAAGAAGGTATTTTAACATTTTAAAAATGGGTTGCATAAATTTGTTTTTTTTTTCAGATTCGAGAAAACTATGATGCTCGAGATCAATTCAAGACGACATTGGTTCAAATGCTCAAACTTTTAGCAGAAATGAATCACAGTTGTGGTGATAATAAAAAGACTATTGAATATTTTGAAGAAGTTTTATCACTTTTGGATGATCCTTTCAAATATGTTTTTGATGTTCCTCGTATTCAGTATTATCTTTCAATTGCATATAAAGAAAATGGAGATTTTGAAAAAGGCGCTCAAATGCATCAAGAAGCTTTAAAATCTAGCTTTTGCACTGATATGGAACATTTTGAAATGCTTTATCCTCCTCCAACTGCATCTTTTTAATCAGCAATGCTGCATTGGATACTACTTGTTATCAAATTTTTTTGTATTACTTGTGAAGCTATTGTTGCCTTAAATTTTTTGTTTCATTATTACGATTTCAGTTTTTGCAACGAATACACTTTTTTTTATTATAATAAAAACAGTTTTAAAAAATTGTTTCATAATCTTAATTTTCATTATTTATTGATTTGTTTACATTTTTAAAAACAACTGTAGAATTTTTGTTAAAGTTTTGATTTGCTTTTAGAAATTAATTTCATTAGATTTATTTAAATTCCGATATATGTAGTGACAAAAAATAATATTCCACTGTCCAATTGCTAGGAACCGTGATACTGGATATTATCGACCTAAAAAATATGTCATGGGAAAATATAGTAACACACACTTCTCATCTCGTGTCTCATCCTTACTAAACAAATATGGCATCTTATTTGAGAACGTTCAAAGTAAAGATGTGCTGAAATGCAAATTATCTACGATTGATCTAACTACATCCAAACTCTATTAAAAGTTAAACATGTTTTTATTTTGCTTGTTTTAATTTTGCTTTTATAATTTTTTATCTGTCTTTAATTGTATTTTTAAAAAATATCTTTTTATTGTATTATTTTTTATCCACCTGGTCTCGGCCACGGGGGAATATTCTTTATGAATAAATATATATACTTCTTTCTTTTGGAATATTCTTTATGAATAAATATATAAAAGTTCTGTCGTTGTTTTACAGTAAAGAACACTTTGGCAAGTGTAGAACTATTGGAACGACCTGATAAATTCCTTATAAACTTACTTGACAAGAAGATCTGTAGAATTCCAAATTCTCAATATCGTATTCGACGACACCACAAACTTTTGAATAACAATTTTAAATCCGTATCCTTCTGAAACTTTAAAACTCCAATTGCAAGGAAATGGCCGAAAGAAATGTTTCTCAAAACTTGATTGAATATAAATAAATTGTGATTCATCAACAAAATTGAAAGGCTGAGACAATGATTCCAACGGGCAACCATGAACTCCGGAATCAAAAGTCAAAAAACCTTGCTGAGCGAAATCATTCGACCCCAATTCAGAGACACTTGAAAGGCAGCCTTTGCAACGAGGAGTAAAAAATGTGCTATTAGAAATTTGAATGTTTATTGAATTAGTCTCAGAATATCCATGATCTCCAATTTTTACAGTTTGAATAAAAACCGCAAAAAGCTTGTAATCCTAAAAAATACTTTTTTTCTAAAATCATCTGCATTTGTTAGTGATACATTAAAAGTTCTGATTCAATAATTGAAAATAGGTACTATCGATCCCCCATAGTCCCATCAAAATCCCAGAGGGTCACCTTCAAAAATTTCCTTGGCAGTTAAAATTTCCACAAATTTTCATACTTCGAAATCAAGCTGATAAAATCAAAATTTTTATTAAATACATCAATCGGATAAGATTAAAAAACATTTTTCTACAAAAATTGGAATCAAATAATTTTTAAAAATTTTTACCGTATTTATATTTTCTTTGATTAAAGAAAATGTAAGATTACACGAACGAGAAGCGTTGTAGCTAATCAAAGATGGAAACGCTGGAGTTTGAAAGAATGCAACTTCATTAAAACTTAAATAGACAGTCGCATTTTTTTCACAAACAAATTTTTTTGTATTAACATAAGAAAATAATGAAAAAATAATTAAAATCAAAATTTTAGCACTCAACATGGAATTGTTTTATTTCATTTCCAACTATTTAAACTTTAAAAATGTAGGTTGACGTCGAGAGTTGAATTTTTTTTTGTTTTTTTCACTTCTTCTAAACTTGTTGTTATCAAGTAAAAATGTATTAAAAGATGAGACGATTATATATTTTGCATTGAAACTTATGACAGATTAAAAAATCTGAAAAAATAAAAAATTTAAAGGTGCGTTCGGGATAAGTAAAAAGCTATGTTACAAAAAAGAAATTAAAACGCAGCAAAAAAACGTAGAAATTAATCTGAAAAAGAAAGATTTTACTTGTTTTTGCCAAAAAAAAACGCAAAAGATGAAAAATTGAGTACATTACATCTGGAATTTCTTCCAATAATTTTTTTAATATTATTTTTTTTACATTTTTGCTATACCAAAATTATAATAGTTTTTTTAATTAATGGTTGCTGCTATTATAGACAGGAGTTTGTGACGCTATTCTTTTGATTTGAGAAAGCTTTTTTTAATATTAAAATTGTCAAAGCCACAAAATAATAAAATATTAAAAATAAAAGCAACAAGTAAAAAAATATCATTAATATTACCCCCAAAAATATGTCATTTAGGAACCAAAAGATTATCGCAAAAGTTCAGTATCTGGATCAATGTTGTGCAGAATACTTTCAGCACGGCTTTGTCTTGGAGAAGGTTCACTTGGAACCGACGTATAATCATCGTCGTTAATTGCAGTCGAATAAGATCCATTAGAAAAGAATTTTCCAAGTACATGCGACCAACATAGTCCACTTGTAATATACATCAGCGGTGCAAAGGGATATGCAGCATTAAAAGTTAAAACCCAAAAACTTTCTTCATTCTTTGGTAGGGGGACATTCGGGTCCAAATTCAAGGCATAATAATACGCAGCACGAGCAAAGCATCGAACAATCTGCCATGGAATCATGAATCTTGTGAAGGTGTTGCTATAGAGGGGCTGTAAATTTGATTTTTTGGTTAGGAATAGATGGAGCAGAATCAAATTCATTCCTGCAGCTACATATCCTAGGAAGCTTGGTAGGATTGAAAAAATCCAAATTGATAGTTCTGATTCTCCATGTAAAAGACTTATAAAATGGAGTATAAATCTAATAGTGAAGCCAATGACTCCAGACCAAAATGTCATTTGAAGGATCACCAAATCTGGTTCAGATGTTAAAAACAAAAATGCACGGAACCATTTTGTTGTGAAAAATTTTTTAACAGATGCCCAGCATGATGAAAAATACTCACTATAGTTGTTATCCAAAGTTCTTACTGGACCATCGTCTAACTGTATTTCATGATCAGCCAGGTCTGAAGGTTGATTAGCATCATGATGTTGTTCCACTGCACGGTTCATATCCAATCTCCAAAAGACATGCATGCAACCAACAAATGCAGCCACTTCTAATGAATTCCAAGCTACCTTTAAATAATTCCTTATTTCTATTTCTTTTATATAATCATGTTCATGATCATGATAGAGAGTGACAATTTTTATCCATAAACCAAATCCAATACTTGCAAGCATGAGAATCATAACAATCTCGATTAAACAGGCGATACTTTTGTTGACATCAAAATTAATATTTCTGCTGCTTCTTCTTCGAGCATGATGTCTACGGCGTTGTTTAATTTTTGGGAAACATAAAACAACTAAATAAACGGCAAGCACTTCCATTGTGCAACTATATGACATCGGACTGACCATTTCCTAAAAAGTACCCTCTATTTATTTTCTTCTAAGAAGTAGTTCAATAACCTACCATTGAATGAAAAGCTTCTTGCTCGGCTTCAGACATATTGAAAATATCGCTGTGATATTCACGATGACCCCAACAGGATTCATTTTTTTCATGCCGTATTTCACAAAGTTTTTCATGCGCCACTAAACTTTCAAATAACCATTTTTGCCAAAAATTGGATAGCAAGGTAATTGCAAATATCTGAAATCAGCGAATATGCAAATTTATAATTACTATAACAGAGACGACTATTAGTTTTTCCAAAAGCCAAAACGTCGTCCTATCTAAGATCCATTGTTTTAAAAGACTTACAACTTTTACCCCAGTATGCCACATAGGACTTGTTGGAATTAAATACTGAAACAATCCATTGTCTCTCATATAAAACCATAAATAAAATAGTTGTAAAGGAAAATAAATTAGAATAGCAACTATAAAGAATCCATCCGCCCAGAGCATTAAACTTTTATTTGAATAATTTAATGCAAAATCAAAATCCATTAATACATAAATATATGGAGCCCGCAGAAAATATCCGGTTAAACTAACAAATGTCATTACAAATAAAAATAACTTAACTGACATTTGAATTGGGTATATATTTTTTTCATTGTCAACAGGTAGTAATACTAAATAAAAGCAATTTCATGAATTTTTAAAGATATAATAGGTGGTTCATTAACTATGTTCTTTTAGAAAAGGGAGAAGGAAATATTTGGAGCCCGTGCCGCTCCGAAAAAATCCTTTGATCTTTTTCCGTTGTCGTGAAAAAAGATCAAAAAAAAAGATCAAAGGCGTGCAACCCTTGAAATGGTTGTGTTCCCCACCTTAATGTTTTTTCTACGGCTTTGTCCGGGGAGGCAAGATTCTGACAACTGGTCCCATCATAACCGACCCTTAAAAGAAAATTGTAAGATTACTTGTCATGAAGCCAGTTGTCAGGGGTCATAACATATGGCAAGATGTCAGTGAAACACCTATATAGTTTCCTCCATATACAATCACTTACTTTGATATGCAGCATCACGTGAAGAAGGATAATGAGTTTTATAAATATTTACACAAATCAAACCAGAGCACAAAAACATTCCAATTGCGGCAATAACT
The DNA here is from genome assembly GCA_024447215.1 of Panagrolaimus sp. LJ2400. NCBI lineage: Eukaryota > Metazoa > Nematoda > Chromadorea > Rhabditida > Panagrolaimidae > Panagrolaimus > Panagrolaimus sp. LJ2400. Next base: position 569,983 of record JAMRYA010000033.1, read on the forward strand.
GACATAACGCGACAAATTTGCATGGAATCTTGTTCATTAAATATAAAATCCCAAAACACGAAGATACTTAAAGTGCCAAATACAGCAGCAATAATTATAACAGCTCCTTTAAAACCTAACCAATAAAATATGGCTTTGCATTTTGTGATAAAAAACATTTTTTCACTTTTTTTTGCATCAATGAGTTGCGCTTTTATATTTGTGAGCTTGACTTGGTGTCACTGTTGATAAAAAAGATAACAAAATCATGACTCAACTCTATTTTTTAAATAATTTTTAAAAAATGGAAACAAAGCTTTTAGCCTATCACAAATAAGAACTCAAATAACAGCAAAATAGGGTGCAACAAAACACAAAAAAATGGTACCATTTTATTTGACGCAATTTTTTGATAATCAAAAAAGAGTCATATTAAATTTTGTTTATTGCAATTTAAGTCTTATCAGTTTTTTTAGTTTTTCTCAAATAAAATTATTTCAAAGATCTTTCGTTGATTATGTCGAATGTGGAGAAGAGCAGAGGTTTCAAAGAAACATCAATTTTAATGGAAGCGGCCGCTTTGATTTTTTTGTTTTAATTTCGAAAATAATGTTGAAATTTTCAAAGGAGGTACCTGTGATGGGATTTGAAAAAATCACAGGTACCTCCTTTGAAATTTTTTTGAAATCATGACATTACGTTGATTGATGCAATCAGAAAAATTTAACACTGTTTTGAAAGTGAAAGAAAAAAGCATCAAACCAACTGTTTCCTTTAAAAATGAATGAAAAAACTATATTTCGTAACTATTGAACACTGTAATTTGTTAATGTATTTTATAGCGTAATTTTTGAGAAAGTCGAGAAATTTGGATTCTTTCTAGTATAGATTTTCAACCCTGAGGGATACAAAGTTCTCAAATGCTTTATAATTTACTTTGAAAGAGTCACAAATGAGAATTCAAACAACATCAAAAAAATGGTGCAACAACGAAGCACGAAAATGATATCATCTTTTTAGAAATATTAGAGTCAAAAAATGTTTTATTACAACTTTTGCTTCATCAATTTCTTTTATCAAATAAAATTATTTTAAAGATCTTTTCTTTTTTTAAATTTCTACAAGTTGAGTAAAAAAACGTATCATTCCATGAAAAATTATTACTATTATTATTGAGATATTTCATTTTTTTGAGATATAAATTTTTACATAAACAGTTGCGTTATTAAAAGTATGTCAAATTTAAGCAAAAAAAAACGCAAAATATTTCCATTTATTTTTCTACCATATCCAAATAATTTGTCGCAACTTCACAAGCGCAAAAAATTATAACGAATTGCATCCAGGTTTTTTTCTTTTTTTAAATCTATCAACATCCTGAAAATGGATTTTATCAGAACAATTAATAAAAAAAAATTGTTTTAATTTTTTCAATTTGTTTCAAAAAATATAATTTTTGTAATGTTAGAATTAGTAAGTGGTAGACAAAAAAATACAGTGAAAAAGATATTACAAAAACTTTATAAATAAAAAATAGTAATTTATTTAACCTAGAAAATGTTAAGAAATTGTTATTTTTCTGGTATCAACAACCCTCTACTACCCCAATTGTAAGCATCTCATTTAATCCTGTTGTGCGACGATTGAAAATTAAATGAAAAAATGCTGTTTTATTTGATTTTCTTTTTTTGGTTTTGTATTTTTGTTATTGTTATTATGTATATGAGACCGTGTTTAAATTAACTTTTTAGAATTCCAATGAAGTTGTTCCACAATTGGATTTTTTTAAAACATACTAATTTTTTGTAAATTTATTTAAATAAAATTTTTTATATCAAAAAAAAATATTGGGTTGTGTAATAAGTCTTGTCCCTTGTTTGAATGCCTTTATTTTTGAAATTAATAAAACGACAAGGGGTAAAATTTTGGCAAAGTGTGCCATAGGAGTTAAGAAAAGGGTGTGAACATGAATTTTTAAGCTGTTCGGATTTTCATGGAATTGTGAAGAATTTTTACCACGGGAACCATTTTTCTAGGGAAACGTTGGGGAAATAGCTCAAACAAAAATTGGAATTTGACACATAAAAATTATTTTAGTTATTTTTAATTTTAATAAAAATACAAGGATTCAAACAAGGGACAAGACTTATTACACAACCCAATACAAGTGTCGTGGCATTTTTCTACATTATAATTTAAAATAAAGAATTAAACAGCAAAAAACAAAGTTTTAATGGCGTGTTACAATCAAATTCTTAATAAGAAAGTATACCAAAAATACAGGTGAAAAAAGTTATTACAACAAAAAATTTACAAATAAAAAATATAAGTGCCAATTTTTTTTAACATATATATTTTTTGGAGGAGGAAGTTAGTTACAAATTTAATAATATTAAATATTTAACATTTACAATTGGTGCACATTTATTATTTAAGTTGTTAAAAATAATTCGTACCATGTATTAATAATATTTGTCTATAGAAAATGGCTTTGGTTTTTTTCACTGAAGACTGGGAAAAATTGTATAACTGCACCATTTATAATTATGAAAGTAAACCAGTTGAGCAACGCCTGAATATTGGTCGGGGATGGCTGTACATAAATACTTTCGTCGTTGTTTGGGTAAGCTCCGGAAAGCTTTTAAAATCCAAGAAAATTTAAAAAACGGAAATTTTTAATTCAGATTTTATACATTCCATGCATTATTGGAATGTGTGACAAAGCATTGCTCAAATATTCATGCTACAAATTAATGTTATATCTTGCAATTCTTGACCTCAATACAAGTATATACGCAGGTTTTTGGGCCGGCTTCGTCAATATTACCGGTTTACACTTTTGTGCATCTCGAACTGCAATCTTTTGGATTGGAAGCTTAAATAATATGGCTTGGAACGCTCAAAGTACTGCAATTTGTTTGTTAGCATTTAATCGATGCTTGAATGCATACGATAAAAATATGAGTAAACTAATATTTGGTGAATATAAAATTTATATTTGGATGGCTTTACCAGTGTTGTATGGCGGAAGATTTTTAATAGTTGGATATCCGGGAATTTTTTCGCCATTTTATTCGGCATTAATTTTTAATCCGCATATCGGATTTGCAAATGATGAAAATAATTCGGTTCGTTTGTAACAAGTTTTTTTGTTGTTGATGGTTTTGAAAATGTTTTATCCATCTGAGACCAAAAAAAATACCATGATAACAATAACTTGAAGCATTGTTTTACAGTATTACGTTTCATCATTTAACAACTACTTCACCTCTGCGGCCGTAATCCTTACCTATCTTTTTTACATTTTACTGCAGTATATTGTAATCAAAAAATCTGGCACAAACCAAATGCGAAAGGCTGTAAGAACGGGACCTTATTTTACACGTAATAATATGACTATGTTTTTAGACAAAAGCTTTCGGGCAGGTTCTTATTATCGCCATTTCACTTACTGCAATTTCTATTGGATTTCTAATTATGCAATTAGGGAATACCCCGCAACTCTACCGTGATATAATTGCTTATAGCTTTGTAGTCTTTGATGGTGAGAGTTTTTTCGTCACTATTTTTTCTCAGTGTAAAAAAAGAGTACTTGACCGTTAGCCTCCTTATAAACGTTAACATTTAAAGTGATAACAAAACTTATATGACAACATGACAAATTTTTAGGATTGCCAGCAGTAATTTATTTAACCATGAATAAATCAATTCGAGAAAATGTTAAAAAATTGTTGTTTTTCTGGTATCATCCCTCTACTACTACTCCCATTGTAAGCATCTCATTTAATCCTGTTTTGCGACGATTGATAATTAGATGAAAAAATGCTGCTTTCAATTTTGGTTTTTGTATATTTTTGTTATTATGTGTATGAAAGTGTGTTCAAATTAAATTTTAAGAATTCAAATGAAGTTGTTCCACAATTGGATTTTTTAAAACATACTATTTTTTGTAAATTTATTTAAATAAAATTTTTTTATATCAAAATTTATTCAAATGTCGTGCATTTTTCAACATTATAATTTAAAAATCTAACTTTTAATTCAAAAAAACGGCAACTAATAATCAGGTACAAAATATATAATAATTGATAGGTACAAAATTTTTGATTGATGGTTATTTAATGAATTTGGAATTATCTGCTTCTATCGACGAAAGGTCAAGCAGAAAGATAAAGCAATGGTAAACAACGATATTATTCAAATTCCAAAAAAATCAACTTCTTTTAAAAGTCAGAAAAAAAAAGTATCTATTCGTAGGCACTTTTTAAAACGCAAAGAGTTTTTTCAAAATTTTTACAGAAAACATTGTAATATGTATATTTTTAAACATATTTAAAGCATCTCAAATACAAACATAAACAACAAAAAAGGACGGAATAAAACACAAAAATGAAATCATTTCTTTGTAAAAAATTAGAGTCAAAAAACGTTTTATTTATTTTAAGCTTTATCAATTTCCTTTATTTTTATCAACTAAAAATTTTTCATAGAGCATTCGTTTAAAAAATATATTGAAAGTGTTACACAAATTTAATTTTAAAAAATGTATCATTTTATGAAAATATTTCATTTAACAGTTTTGCCTGGGTTAACTTTTACGTATTTTTTATGTTAAAAAATGTATGTCGAAATTGAAGCAAAAACAATTTTTAAGCATGTTTGTCTTATAATAATAAATGAATAAAAATTTATTCTTTTTCATTGGGTTCTTTTTTTTCATCGGTTTTCTTTTGTCAGAAAAAAAGTGTATTAATGTGTTACTCATAAAAAATTTAAATAATCAGCTGCTATATGTTTTGCTTTCCGTATTTGAATATTTTATTGATCAACACTCTCCCAATACTTAAATGTAAAAAAAAATGTCACCGTCAAAAACTTATGTTGTATCTTTACAGTTTTACTTCCACCCAAATTGCTAATTATGCAGTATTAAAAAAAGTATTAAAAATTTTTAGAAATTATTTAATGATTTTATAACATTATCAATTGATCTACTTAAATCAGAAATGAGTGCTAAAATCAAACTTTTTATTGAAAAGCTTATATATTTCTAATATGAAAGCTCAAACAACTAACAAAACTATTTATTTTCACTAAATTGGTCATGTTTACTTAAAATTATTTGCATTCAACAAAACACTGACAGTTTCTTTTTTTTCTAATTCATCATAGTGTTTGATGGAACTCGTTATAAAATATGTCTAACTTAATGCAACTTGATGTATTGAGTTACGGTATCATTAGTAATAAGTTTCATATTATTGTTTGAAGCATTACAGAAAATTAAAATACTCACCACGCAATGACTTGAAACACAAATAAGCGCTTCATATGGACATTCACTGCTTATCGAACAATGAAGTTCAACCAATGCCTTAAAGACAACAATGTTATTTCAGTTTTAAATAAATATAAGCTTACTAAGCATTTACGTTTCAAACAGTAATATTCCACTTGCACAATCACGCTTTAAGTGTCAACTGCAAAATACTTCATCATCAGCTTCATTAAAATATCCTTCGGCTTAAGCACGCTAATGTCGACCATTGTCAGTTTTTTAAAATTAGGAAACAAATATTTTTCATAATGTGCGTACCATTGATTGACTAACTAACTATGATATGTTTGTTATGAACTGCGTGAAATTCATTACATTTTTTGTATGGTAAAACATCGGCATAAAGAACATGTCTTAGATTGATATTATTGACAGTTATGGCGACATTTTCCCCAAAGTGCTTTTCTACGTTTATATGAATGACGTCATAATTTCCAATTAGCTTCTTCAGGAAGAGCACCGCGTTACTCTTCCATCGATTCATTATGATTTTTAAGCACTTAAACAAGAAACAAAAAATTTGGATCAAATGAATTAAAAGAAAACGATCCTTCAAATATTTCTGTAAAAAAGGCATCAGAAAAAAGCAGAATAATATGAATTACTTGAAAAATTATAAGACGAACAGAATTTGATAATAAAAGAACACAAAAAAAGCTTTAGTAATAAAAAGTTTTTTAAATTTGCAATTAAAGACCAATCAACATTAATCTTATGTAAAACGTTTGAAAATGTAGCAGTGTGATATTACTATATTTCATTTTAGAAAGAGTTGGATTTTATTATGAAAATTTGGCTTTTTTATTGCATGCTTCTCGGATTCTCATTTAGCTATTTTAATAAACTATTTAAGAAGAATAAATGTTCAAACAAAAACAATCATGGTACACAGTTGCACAAAGAATTTTGTTTATCCTGTAGCTATTTTTCAGAACAATATTAGGATCTCTTTAAAAGTAATTTTAATAAAATTTTTGTTATGAAAAGCGAATTTTTTATTTGCATGATTACTTATTATTGAGTATCATAGCCACGGCATAAAAATAGTGTTTATCTGATATGTTTGGTTTAACAAAAAAATGTGATGATGCAAATTTTTTGTAAAAATGAGTTATTTTTTGAAAAAAAAACAAAAAAATATTTTTGTCATCATTCTTCACGATGTCAAGTTCAATGGAGATGAAACCAGTCGTTACAAGAAGAAGTCCACCACCATGTATTCCAATGAATACCCAAACTTTGGCTAAAAAAGCTGAAAATGAAATTACTGCAACGCCACCACCAACACCAAAAGATCCTGCTAAAATTCCATCTCATGATCGACCATTTGAAGTTGCTGAAAATGAAATTACTGCAACGCCACCACCAACACCAAAAGATCCTGCTAAAATTCCATCTCATGATCGACCATTTGAAGCACCTGTCGTTACACCAGAACCTCATGCAACGTCTCATACAAATGATATTACTGTTGCTAAAAATCTCACAATTTTTCCAAATTTTTGTCATGCAAAAAGTGTATTATGTTTTTTTTATCAAGTTGCTGTTCTTACAATTTTCAATGTTGGATGTGCATTTTGTTCTTTAGTATGTTTTGTCTCTTTTATTAGGTTGCCTTCGGGATAGTTTTTTCGCTCAAAAGTTTTGAAACGAAGTACTATTATTTCATTATAATAACATGTCTACGTGCACGTGCACGTGTAGACGACAATTCTTCGAGCATTTAATTACAAAGCATTTGTTTAAAACACATCACATTGCTTTCTGATATCAGATCATGATGTGTCTTAAATACAAGACACTCCGTTTTTATATGTCAAATAAAATCATTCTCACCGTAAACGTTTCCATGTAGTGCCGTAGTCTCATATTTTGTCTGTAAACTCGTCATAATAAGGGATAGTTAGGGACAAATATTGGGCTTCAACTCCGGCTTCGCTTGGGGGCCTCCACGGTGAACACAGTAGACAGGTGTCTGTGAGGCTATGATTTACATCTAATAATATAAATCATTTCTACTTTTGTTTGTCATTTATAGCAATTTCCGGATTTCATTTTTACTTTTTAATATATACTACATATGTTTTACAGGCTAGTTTTGATAAATTTAATGTTAACATGGAAGTTAATGAAGCAACGTTTTATGCATTAATGGGTATATGTTTATTAGCAAGTGCAATTCTTGGTGCTTGTATTACAATAATTGTTACTCTATATATTTTCCATTTTACAAATGTTAAATTTGCTAAAAAGTCTACCAGTGTTTCAGTATATTTAATGTTTATGATTCTTGGAGCATTTGTTGTTGCTGCAAGTGCTGGAGAAATTTATAATTTATATTCTGTGTTATATGGCAAATGTGAGTATAATAATAATTATAATTTATAATTTTTACAAAAGATTACTGTGGACTCCCTCCCCCTTCTCACGCATGGTCAAAGTTATTTAGTCTTAATCTACCAGTGCACAAAAAAGGCACTTTTTTCGATTTTTGATTGTTTTTAAAAAAAACGGAGTTTGAGGTGTCCAAATAACATGTGACACAGCTGATGGGTGAATGTGGGTAGCCGCTTGTCAAGCCGCTTTAATTTTGTCGGCAAAAAAGCTTTGATGTTTTGTCACCTAATGGGTGGGATAAAAAATCATGATTTTTGTGTCACGTGACATCTGGACAGCCTTTTTGCCTTTAAGTTCTCATTAGTTAATAGCACGTATGTAAAAAAGACTGAAGACATTTTGTTTCCGTGCTCACCAACTTGATCCAACTTGCGAGATGAAAAGAAAAACATCGGAAAAAAATGCAAAATATTTCTTTGTTTAAATTTTTAAACTCGCGCGTACTAAAAATCATGATGCTAAAATGATGATTTTCTGATTTTTTCAAAGAGATTTTAATATAATTTATGCGATCAATTTGCTATTTTTTAAAGCAGCAACAAGATCCCCCAGCTTTAGCCTAATAAAAACTACATATTTATGAGCTTGTTCCTAATGATAAAAATAATTTTATGTTTGTTAGCTAAAACGTTGTAATTTTTTAGATGTCATCAAACTGGAAGAATATAAATGGTATCTATTTGGAGGTTGTATTATTACTGGATGTTGTGCTGGAAATATTTCTGTATTATCCCTTGATCATGACCTCACCTCAAAATTTATTGCTCTTGTTTCTTTAGCTGCTGCACCTATTACGCTGTTTCTCCTTCATCTGGGATTTACGGTTGTTCATCCAATTGAAGCATTAGCAACAGATGGTATTACAATTGCTCTATCAGTTTTATCTTATTTTTTGATTACAAGCGAACGTGGTACAATGTTTTGCAAAAATATGATCACCAAAATTTGTTGTTGCATTTCACCTGAACCTGCTAACAATGTTGTTTCTGCTTAAAAAAAGTAACCACGTCAGAATATGCAAAACTTAATTTTTTTCAGCTCAATTCTTCTCGTTCTAGCTTTGTTAAAATGATACCACTTGATTTACTCTAAAATTATATTATCTAATTAGAATATCTATTTTATTTAAGTATATGCGAATAAATTATTAATGTTTGTCTCTGTGTGTATTTAGGGTTGAAACAGTAATTTATGTAGATTAATGTTCATTATTTGCAATTCACTTTACAGGAAAATGAAGGGTTTCGATTTTATGCAAAAATATAATGTCATTCTTTTTAACATATGTGTCCCAAACAAAACATTCCATAACGAGTAGCGTTTATTCTTTTTTTGTGTGTCCTAGACTTAAAAGGCAGAACGCATTAACAACTTTTTTCCTTGGCAGTGAAAAAGATTATTGATTATAATTTAAAGTTTAATCTTTCCTTCATTTTTTCTATACTCCTGTTTGCAAAACAGTCAATTCAATATGCGAATTAAGCCCAGATATTTATTGTGTGCATGTAAAAGTAAGAAATTTTGTAACAGAGTTGCAACTGTTAAATCATCATTAAACATATTCTTATTGCTTGTATTACCTACTTTTAATTTTATTCTTCAGTCATATTTAATGATCACATTCCGTGTGAGTAATACAAAAATATTAAAAGAATATTTAATTAACGCTCCATGTAATGAACAAAATGTTTTATCGTTGGAAAGCTTTCTACAACTTTGTGATGAATCTAAAAATTTAACAAAAGTAAGTTTGCATTTTATGGTTTAAAAATGAATAAAATGCAAAACTGCTTAAAAATATTTAAACTTGATATTTCAGGAACTCGATTGGACCAAACAAGCTGTTCTATCACATCCTTCTGACACAGTCCTGCAAAACTTGCTTAACAAAACTTCAACAATATTGCATGAAAAGCTAAGTAAAACAAAATCTATTTTAATGGTGCAAACTAGTTTAAGAAAACTATGTATGAAAAACTTTGCTGATAAAATTCTTTTACCAAATTTGCAATTAAAATATCGTGGATTTTGTGTTGTATTGCTTTTTAGTTTGGCATTAACTTCTGCATTAATCTTACTAATTTATAAAGAAGGAAATATTTTAAAGAATTATCTTGCTGCAGTATTTGGTGGAAGTGCAGCTTATATTTGGTTAGTAGGCTTCACGCATGTTATCACATTGGCTGAACTATCAAGAAATATGAATTATATTAACACTGTAAAAATGGAAGATCTTTTATTGAGATGTCTGTCTTAGGATGCATAAAAAATTAATAATTTTTTTCATATCTTTGATTTTTTGTCAGTTAATGGTTAACTTAATAGCTTGTGTATGAATGTGTTATTCATCAAAAATAAATGTTTTTTGCGCAGTTTGCTCAAAAAACCATATATAAATGTTAAAACATAATTTGGGACACTTTCACACATATTGTTCAATGCTTTATTATTATTGAATCGGAGAAAGCTTTTGTGAGAACAAATAATTTAAAAATTTAGTTACATCATTTTATGGCAAAAGTTTTTTGAATCATCCTAAAAGCCTGATGAAGAGAGTCTCTGAGGTGTTTTCTCAATCTCTCAAGATAAATGGTTCTTTGCAAAAACTTTTTTTCAAACTATTTGTGTCAAAGTTTTCGTTTTGATAACATTCTTTGGATCAGTGTTGTTTCTTCAATGATTAAAGATGGCGCCAACTTTAGATGCGTATTATTTAACAGTTGAAAAATTATGTGCTAATTTGGAGAATGCTGCAACTGATGACAAAAAGATCGAATTAATTGATGCATTTTCAAAAGATTATCTTTTGCTTCCAGATTTATGGAAATTAAGAATAGCGTAAGTTTTATACCTCTAAAACCGATGGAAATCTGCATCGTTTTTAGACTAGGTATGAATAATTCTTTTCCTAAAAAAGTATCAAAATTGATTAAAAGAGCGCTGTTTGATTTTTATTCTGATACACTGTATTACGAAAATCAAGAGTATGGACATTTTACAAGCATTTTCCAAAAAATGGTAGATTTTTTTATCCCAATAAATTTTCAAATTACTAATATGTAAATTTAGGAAGAGCCATTCAACAGAATCTTAAATTGGAATGATCTTGATAGAGTTGTAGAGTACTGTGCAAGTCCACACATTAAAGCCAATAGAAAAATAATTATTGGTTACATTAGCTTTCCACATTCAAAGCTAGATGATATTCTTTTTTATGTTAAAATGTTTTTGTGTAAGTATCTTTTAAGCATAGATAAAGTAAAAATATATGCCTGGTTGAGGTGAACCTATGTCAAGAGAGCTTAAAAAAACTTTTCGAAATTCAAAAGCGTTGTATGAAAGAATTGTGGCAGCAAATGATGACATTGAAGAATGGTTTAAGTTAGTTTTATCAACAAAAGATGATAGATTTATTATTCAAAATGTTGAATGCCGAATTGCAAGAGAGCCTGATAATTTTGAGCTCTGGAAAACATATATTGACTATCTTGGTAGTAAAAAATTGAAGGTAGGATTGTGTAACACATACCTTAATTAAGTAATACAATTTTAGGCAATGCAACAAGTTGTTTATCGATATCATAGATTATTCATCGATGATAACAGCTTTGATTTTAAAATTAATTCAACTTTTGAAAAACTTGCCAGCTTACAATATTTGCAATCTGTAAAATTTTTTAAGCTTAAAGCTTTTGAAAAATCGGTTCAAAGAGCAACCATTACGCCATGCAATTGTTATTATAAATCTCCATCAAGTCATCAAGCTTTTCCATTTCCATCACCAATGATTTGATACATTACCAAAGAAGCTCAATCTGATGTCCTACAGAGTCTTTTTCAAAGCTGTAAATACTTTTTCGACAAACGCCGTCAGCCTTTATGTTACTATGTATCAATTTTGTGCCCTCCAGATATGGATGTCAAATTTTACAAAAACAGAATGGATGTTCATAATATAAATTCCACGCAACTTCAAAATGTTTGTTTAACTGGTGCTTTAAATTGGTTTTCTGCTCCTACACCAGAAATTATTTCTAAACTATCGGAGTCACATTTGCGTTATATCCGAATCCACATGGGCACTTTGTCAATTATGGAATATGATTTTTTGACCAAATCCGGCACAGTTGAATATTTTTATGTACTATTCACAAAGATTACGGTAGATGGAAAAGAAGGCAGCAAACCAATAGTTCTTGAAAATTTGTTAAAAAATTTGCCGAAAGCAAAATTTCTTCAGTAAGTGATAAAGCAAAAAACTTCTTTTATATTTTGTAACTTTTTAGTTTTCACATTGATACTAGAAACACCCCTAATACTACTCAAAAATTACTAAACTTGAAAAAAACAAACAAGTTTGATTGTTTCAAAATATCTGTTAATAGATTTCCATTTGATGCTAAATCTTATGTTCAATTTATCGAAGTAAATTTTTGAAGTATTTTTTAACATAATCTAATCAAGTTTTTTTTAGAAAAATGTAAACCCTTTTGCACCGATTGTAATAACAATTAAAGGCATCACTGCGGATGAAAGAGAAAACTTTGAACAAGAAGTTGAAGCAGAACTTTTAAGTCATAACAATCAAGAAAATTTTAAACCCAGGATTACGTACATGCAAAATTAATTTTTTATATTTTGAAATACTAACTAAGACGCAGAAGTGGTCAACGAATCCTTAAAGAAGCGACAACACACTATAATCACAATTTTGAAACTTTTTTTTGAATGTGTTACGCCTTCACTTTTTTTTATTGTTAGTTCGTGATATCTTTTTTTCCAAGTTGTTCAATTTTTTGCTCATTTTTCTTCAATCAAATCAATATTTTACCATGTATTTTGTAGCTGTGTTTCCACGTCTTGTTGACAGAAAATTATCAGTTATCTTTTTTCTTCTTCTTCTTTTGAATATTTTGTTTGATTAAAGGAAAAAATTAATTTCAAACCATGACAAAATAATATTATTTTTTTAAAACATTTTTATATATCCTACGTACCAAAAAATAACAAAGTTTCAATTGCGAGCTACGGCAATTAAATAATAGTTTTTTTTTGCAAAACAACTAACAGAGATCATTAACAGGCATAATTATTAGTAAATAAACTTCTAAACCAGTAAAAAATGGAAAGCCGTGAAGTAAAATCTAAAAAGCTAAATTTTTGCCAAAAAAATTCATCGCTCTGGCAAATCTCTCCAACTTGAAATACTGCAACATCTCTCGTATAGATCTTACTTAAGCATATTTATTAACAACAGAAACTTACAGAATTTCAAAAATAAAAGAACACCCGAATGGGAAGCAGAAGCTTGTAGCATGCCCACGTTTTTACAAACATGCTGTGTAATAAGATTTTTAAATAAGTATATTTATAAAACGAATAAACAAATTTTTAACAAACAAGTAATAAATCATTAATAGAGTATTTTGTCAAAAAATTCATTTTGTCAATAATCGTCGTCAGTGCTTTAATGTGAAATAAAAATAAGACCATATAAACAAAAAACAAGTATAAAATAAAAACCATTAAAGATTCATGGTAATATTCTCTTACACGAACAATTATAGCTACTAAAGGAAACAACATAATAATCAAAAATGCTCCCCCCATTTTAGACCAAGAAATGTAGTTTTTGTAATACGGCTGTAAATGGTGTTCAACATAATTATCTATGCATGACATTCTTATTTTATTTTGTTGATCATGGGTTTTTTTATATTGACTGAAAACGATTGCAAGTTCTGTTGCAATATAATTGATATGAATGTGAATGGGATGTGAGCTATTGTAGTGTTTTTTAATGTTTTCATTGGACTTTAATTCCTGTAAAATAAACTTTACATGGTAACATTCAAAAATAATTAAAGAGTTGTAACTCAAAATATTAAATTTATGGGGTTCACAAACTATTCAATAACAATGATTTAATATATGATCTTAATTAAGGAGCTTTGTTAAATAGCATTGGATTTTTGCTAATAGTTTATTAATAAAAATCAAAAACAACTTACTGCACTTGCATTACTGCATTTAAAAAATAAATTATCGTATTCATTCCATGGCATTTTATTGCTAGCATTGAACTATGTGCCTATCCAAAAAAATCATTCAAGCAACAACAAAATGTAATAAAACTGAAACATGAAATTTAGGGCACTTTCACACATATTGTTAAATACATATTGCATTAAGAACAAATTGTTTAAATTTTTTCGCATGGGTTCAAGAAAGAACAATTTTTAAATAAACTTAAGAAGCTGGTGAAACACTCCTAAAGCTATGTTCTCAATCTCTTAGGATAAATTCCCTGCATGAAACGATTCAAACTATTTGTGCAATAATAATTATTTTATTATTACGCATAGTGTCATTCTCTCGTTTTGTCCATAAAGATGGCACCGAATTTGGATGCATATAATTTAAAAGTTGATAAATTGCGTGCTGATTTGGATAACGCTACAGATGGTAATAGCCAAGATAAACTGCTAGATGCCTTTTCAAAAGATTATTTGCTGCTTCCAGATTTATGGAGAATAAGAATTGAGTAGGTTTTGCTAAATTTTTCGATAATTATCGTTAAAAGTAAATAAATAAGAATTTTGATGTTGCCATTTGGTATCTAATGTAGCATTGTAATTACTTAAAGCTTTTTTTATTCTAACAAAATTCTTTTTCGTAATAAAGCTTACCATTTTTTAGATTGGATATGGGTTCTTCCTATCCCAAAAAGATATCAAAATTAATTAAACGAGCATTTTTTGATTTTTATTCTGACACGCTATTTTCATCATTGATAGAGAATGAAGATGAGGAAGATGAAGGCAAAGCTGAATTTTTTACAGACATATTTCAAAAAATGGTAAACAATAAAATTTTTAAAACAAAATATATTGTAAAATTTAGGAAGAACCTTTTAACAGAACATTGAATTGGAATGATCTTGAAAGAGTTGTAAAATATTGCGCACATTTAAATATTGAAGCTGCAAGAAAACTTCTTATTGGATATATAAGTTTTCCGCATTCTCAGCTCGATGATATCCTTTTATATGTTCAAATGTTTTTGTGTAAGTATTTTTTAATTAGCATTTTTAATATTAGTTTAAAGTTGTTTAAAACTTCTGTCATCATTTATATCTGACAGACATTTGTTCTCTTGAGCTACGGGAAGGAAGACCCTTCATTTAGTTCATTTAGGAATACAATTTAGGTGAGCCTATATCCCAAAAGCTTAAACAAACGTTTCGAAGCTCAAAAGCTTTGTATGAAAAAATTGTGGCTGCAAACGATGATATTGAAAAATGGTTTAAGTTAGTTTTATCAACAAAAGATGATAGATTTATTATTCAAAACGTTGAATGTCGAATTGCTAGAGAGCCTGATAATTTTCAAGTTTGGAAAATGTATATCGAATATCTTGGTAGTCAAAAATACAAAGTAAGTAATGTTTAAGGGTTTTGGATTAGCATATCTTTGCCGGAAAAATGTTAATCCCCTTGCGAAGCTTAATTTAACTTTCAAGGGAATAACACAAGAAGAAAGAATATCATTTAACGAAGAAGTTGAAGCAGATATTTCCATAATGTCTTAATCTTTTGATTTTAACTGCACTACTACTAAAACGCATAAACTTTTTAGGCAATGCTGCAAGTTGTTTATCGATATCGAAGGTTATTCATCGATGATAACAGCTTTGATTTTAAAATTAATTCCACTTTTGAAAAACTTGCCAGCTTACAATATCTGCAATCTGCGAAATATTTCAAGCTTAAAACCTTTGAAAAATCGGTTAAAGAAGCAACAATTATTCCATGCAATTATTATTACAATTTCCCAACAAGTCATCAAGTCTTTCCCTTTCCGTCACCAATGATTCGATACATTACCAAAGAAGCACAAGCTGATGTTCTTCAAAGTCTTTATCAAAGCTGTAAATACTTTTTCGACAAACGCCGTCAACCTTTATGCTACTATCTATCATTATCGTGTCCTCCAGATATGGATGTAAAATATTACAAAAACCGCATGTATGTTCGAAATGAAGATTCCGCTGAACTTCAAAATATTTGCCTAACAGGTGCACTCTCTGGCATATCTCCAAAAATTATTTCAAAAATATCAGAATCTCGCTTAAGATATATAAGAATTTTTTTAGAAAATCTATCAATTGCAGAATATGATTTTTTAACAAAATCTGGAGAAATTGAACATATTTGTATGCTATCTATTACGATTACGGTAGATGGTAGAGAAAGCAGTGAACCAATAACTCTAGAAAATTTGTTGAAAAATTTACCAAAAGCTAAATATGTGTAGTAGGTTCTTTATGTAGTTTTCACAAAACTGCCATTAAATTAACTTTGCTCAATATATAGCTTTCATGTCGATACCGCAAATACTCCTGATACTGCTCAAACTTTGTTAACCTTGGAAAGAATAAACAAATTTAATTTTTTCCATATACTTGTTAATCGATTTCCATTTGATGCTAAATTATTTGTTAAATTCATTGAAGTAAAACTTGAATTACAAAAACACTGTTAATTTTTATATTTCAGAAAAATGCTAATCCCTTAGCTACGCTTACTTTAACATTCAAGGGAATAACACAAGAAGAAAGATCAATATTTGACAAAGAAGTTGAAGCAGAACTCTTACTTACGAACAATCAAGATCAATTTAAACCCACTATCTTTCGCATGGTGAATTAATGATTGATATTATTTATTAAGTAGCATTTAACTCAAAGTAATTTAACAAATTTCTCACTTTTTGATTTATAGATTTTTACGAATTATAGTGTGTGTATTAAAATCTATCTATTTTTTTTGAATGTCAATGTTTTTTATGGAATAAAATGCAAAAAATAATTTTTTTACATACATCACATATAAAAAATAAAAACACATTGTTTCCAAACAACCAATTGTCAAAAGTTTATTATGTAGTTTGTCTGCAATTTAGTTCTCAGCTGTAGCACATTTCTGCGGGAAGTGCAATTTTTATTTAAATAAAAAAGCTGCTGTTGTCTTACACTTAAAAAAATATCTTTCGCGCCTTTTCCGTTTCTTTCTCTACCTTTGAAAAAAAAATTGCTCTGTCTGCGGTTAGTGCCAGTCACTTTAGTCCTTTTTTAATTTCAACAGATTCTATCTTCACAGCCACATAAAACAATGGGAATCGATTTTTTTTATTCTTTTGAGCACTTTGCGATCATATTCAGTCAGTGGTTCTTCAACGCATTTTTAGGGAAAAAACAAATTGCTGTATTTTGTAAAAGCTGCTTGTTGGTTGGATATTTATCAATACATTTTTGAATATATTTTTTAGTCTCAACATTCAAAGCATTGTGCAATAAAAATCATCGAAAGTTTGCAATAACATGGATAAAACAGAGTTTACAAAATTGAAGAATGATGCAAATATATTAATTAAGGTATGTTTTTTGAAGTTACAGTGTAAGCAAATTTATTGTTTTGATTTATAAAAAGTTCTTTAAAGCTGCAATTTATTTTTAAAACAAGGTCGTCAATATTTCAGGCTCAAAAATATCAAAAAGCTATTGACATCTTTAATAAAATTATTCAAGAATGTCCTGGTTTGGAACGTGAAAGTAAAGCTGTAATTTTAGCAAGCCGAAGTGCTGCATATTTTTCATTAAAAAATGAAGCAGCTTTAAATGCAGCTGAAAAGGATGCTGAAGATGCTATCCTTGTATGGCCAACTTGGTGGAAAGGCTATTATTGTCTTGGATGTATTCAAAGTGAAAGAGAAGATTGTGCTGCAGCTGAAAAGTCATTGCGAAAAGCTTTAAAATTTGATTCAAAATCAAAAGAAGTACTTAAAGAGCTTGGTGTTATCAAAACGCATGTAATAATTATATCTCTTTTTTTAACTTTGCCTAACCCTTTAAAAATGCAATATTTGCAGGTCGGCAAAGCTGTTGAAGATAGCTCCATTGATACCGAAGTTGATGATAATTTACTTGAATCATTTAAAAAGCTTTCATTTGGAGATTGGAAGAAACCAAATGATCCACTTAATTATGAAAAATTTGGTAATTCTGTTAAGGTATGTATTTTTTGTAAAGTGCTTGTTTGTTATATTTCCACTTGCAGGAAGCTGCTAAAAATGGTTCATTTACTGCTCGGCGACATATGAATATTTGGGAAAATTTGGCCCTTGCATTAGAAGCTTTTAAAAGAAAAGATTCAGCTGGACTTGTTGCAGCATTATCAAAGGCTATTCACATCAATCCCGAAATTATTGAAGTTCCTGAAGTTTTTAAGCCGCTTGTTGTGGTAAACTTTTTTACCAAAGTAATGTTCTCCAACACATTAAGTTTTAAGGAACAATTCAAATCTCATCCTAATGAACTTGATGCTGTAGTCTGTTATGTTAAAATTAACACAAAGAACCGAAAATTAGCTGATATTGCTCGAAAATATAACAAAATTTTTCCTGAAGATGAATTTTTATGGGAAATGATTGTTGCTGGTTGCATGATGTTTGAGGAAGATCATGCTGAAGCATTACAAGTATCAAGAAATGCAATAAAGGCAAGTTGCAAAAAAAACTTTAATATTTTAACAACAAGCTTTTTAGCAATGTCCTAACTCTCTTTCATTGCTTTATACTCATGCCATTGTTCTTTGCTGTCAACCCCGTGAAAATGTTGAATCTATTAAAGTTTTGGATGCCTTTCTTGCTAAAGCTCCAAAAGATCATGAAAAGGTTCCATCATGCTGTTATCGAAAAGCTGAACATTTTTCTGTAAAAGGAAATAAGAAAATGTTTGCTACATTATTTAAAGCTAGATTAGCTGCTGAAAAGGATCAACTTCCTTGCTTTATACCTTATGAATATGATGGTAAAGAATATTTGCAAATTGCATATAATAATTACCAACGCGGACATGGTGGTCGTTAAGACTGTTTTATTCTATAAAGCATTTAGGATTTAAAAAAAGTTATCGTAGTAATGTTATTTTTTGTTTTTATTGCTTTTACTTCACTGTATTGATTAAATGAATTAAATAAATGTTGACAAACAAAAAAAAACTAAGCAAAACAAGGCTTAATCTTGATGACATCTTTTGAAAGTTCTACTTTGAAGAATTTATGAGTTGATGATTCAAATATTTGTGTCATCAACTCAAAAAAATCTATTTTTATTCCTTTGTGTATAATATCTAACCAGACAAATAGATTTGTGGTGCTTACTTTAAAATAAAACTGATAATAAAAGAATTGAAAAGAAAGGGATGATGCGTTATTGTGAAAAAAAGGTGTAAAAAAAAAGTTTCCAAAGATTTAATCTTCTTTATTCTGATCATTAGAGCACATTATTGTTTTCTATTTGACACACGTACACACAAGAAATAATCCCATCTTTTTTTCCTTGTGAAAGTCTAATCATGTTTTTAAGCTTACTAGCCGTAGCTATAGAGAGTGTATCGCATCGATTTAATTCTGTGTTTTAGGGCTGAAGGTTATTCTCAAAAGTTACTTCAATGTTGAAATCGTATTTATTCAATATTATTTTTATTTTTAGATTATTAGCTTTACCAATAATATTTAATAATTTTATTCATAAAATTACTGCTGCAAAAATATATAACTGTTTTGATGGCACTGTTAAATTGAATTTTAATGAAATAACATATTATGAAACGCCCGGTTTTCCACGTCTTTTAAATGAATTAGAATGGAAATTATGTTCATTAAAATTTGTATTATCGAATAGCAGTAGTGCTAAAGTAAAATAAATACAAAAAATGAAAAAATTAAAGAAAATTAATTTTTAGGAGTTCAAAATTTTTGCTCCCTTTATAGTAATTAGCGACGGAATAGTTTGGGATGCAGCATATTCATTTTTAACTATAGATAATTCGTCGTCATTAAAATTTCAAGATATTTACTCACCGCCACCGATATCTGGTTTATCAGTAGATATGTGTCAAAAAGGAATTGTAATATTTGAAAAAGATGATGATGAAAGCTGTCCATTGGAATCTATAAGTAGAACAAAACCATTTGTGTTGAATAGCGAAGATGAGGTCATTTATATTTTTTCAAATTATTATATGAATGAAACTCGAAAAAATTCATGCCTTTGGAAATTTGCTGCACCATCTGGATATGGATTTAAGATGGTTATTCAAACATTTAATGTGTCTTCAGAAACATCTTTAAAAGTTGAAAATACGACTGATCTTCTGATAAAGTGGGTTAATTAAGAATATATATTTAAAAAAAGGTATTCAGTTGAGGCTCCCTATTTTGCTGTATACAAAATATCAGCGGCCACTATTCTTCGCCTTGGATTTAATAGATATGTTACAGCTGGATTTGTGCCCCCGCAATAATTACCGTCTGCTATTTATTTGCTATATCTATTAAATCCCAAGAAGGCCATATGGGCCGCTGATATTTTGTCTCTAACAATCTCTTACTAAGATGAGTATATTGATAAAATATGGGCCCTTTACTCCGGTGTCACTTGAATACCTTAACGGTTAGAATATTAACTTTAATCCTATAATTAAAGTGGCATCCTTATTAGTTCAACTTCACTTTTCATTCAAACTTAAATTACATTTTTAGCAAAAATAGCGTAAAAATTAATCACCCTATTTATAATGGGGACAACTATCTTCAAATATATTTATCAAAAGGTGATCCTAGATTTATTACTGAAATTGAATTTCAAGCTTACATTAGTGTTGTAAAAAAAGAGCAAAACAAGAAAACTATTAATTGCACCATTTCACAACGAGGCGACACAATTACTTGGACGAATGCAGCAGAAAATAGAGGGTATAAAGATGACATTGAATGCAGTTATGATTTTTTCATTCCGGGGCATAGCGTAGTAATGATTAACTTTCCGTTTTTTCAAATTGAACAAAATGTTGATTATGTTGAAATGACAATGGATGAAACAAGAACCATTATCGATCCACGTATAATTTTTGCTAATCTTAATGTTCGCAGACAATATTATGTTTTCGAAGCATACAAAAATGGGACACCGAAATATTATTCCTGGAAGTTTGTAAGTGATGGCAGTATACATTTACGGGGGTTTGAAATAGATTTTAGATTTATTGGTGAGTTTTCAAAATTACGATAGCAAAATTTTTACGGCTTATAAAAAATAAACATTTTTAAAATTTTAAATGAAGCACCTAGTTGAAAGCAAAAAAAATTCTCAAATTTTTTTCTAGAGTGTCAATGTGCAAATCATTTCCTATCATGCGGCGATTCCATGAAAACTCTTATGAATTTAACTGGTCGATTTGATGATTATTACTGTCCAAACCTGCAATGTAATGTCACGGTAATTATTTGTTTCTATACTTTTTGACAATTGCTATATTTCACTATTATAGATTGAATCCTGTACAACCCCATTCACATATTTGTTCCTGGAATTTAATTATTACAGAGAAGAATATGATGTTTTTCGCCTTCATTCAAGCAATAAAACTATCCTTGATATAAACAGACAATCTGAGACAGATTTCAGAATATATCTCAATTCATCGAATAGTTACGTTTTAGAAATTATTACATTTACATCTTCATGGCTACATGGTTTGAGGTTAAATAGTGCGCCTTTCACAGGTAAAGATTCGAATCACGCATTTTTTTAAAAGAGTTGTCACGATTTTATTTCCGAGGGAGCTGATAATTCTTCTTTTGCCGCATATTTCTTTATTGCGAGATATTTCTGCTTTCAGAGGGTTACTTACAACGGCTTTTTCCCTGATACGGGCTTGTATTTTTTTATTAATCCAAGAGTTCACAAGAAGTGAAATTCTTCAAATTTTTTATCATTCTTTTTTAATTTTAAGCGAAAATTCTTGTGAAAGTTCTTTTAAAATATTTTTAGAAGTAGTATTTGATCGAAAAGTTGTGCTATCTGAAAATGATACAAACGAAATATTTTATTTACCTAGTAGCACTTTTATTGAAATTGAAATGGAAAAATCACTAGTAAGTTTTTGTAATTTTCATAAGGGTCACATCCAAGCCAATAAGACAGACTTACCTAATTTTAAATGAGCGTTCTGTACATAAATCAAAATAATTTTAGTTTGATCAAAATATTTCATTTATATTACATGCTTCTGATCCTAACGTTATAACATTATACTATGATAAAAAATTAACCTTAACACTAGATTTTTGGTAATTTTGGTTATTTACAATTTAACATATCTTTAAATGTTTTAGCTTTACTGAAGCATCGCCCTTTACGTGTATAATTCCAAAACAAAGTTTTGTGTTGAATCAAATATATTCTAATATTGTGGCAATACGGTTATCAAGTAAACATACATAAAATGGTTATAATCATTAGTTATAATATTTTATAGGTGGCTCAAAAAATTGTGTTTTTAAAGAAAACATTTTTTATGTCAATGATCAAACATATTCTTTTTCTGCTATGGCGAATAAAAATGGTGCTTGTCTTATAACACTTATGGTTTACGATTTTTTTAGTATTACACATTTATGGACAACAACATCAGACGCAAATGTTAAAGTTTTTGGAGGGATAGATAAAGACAATTTAATTTTTGAATTCAAGTAAGTTTTTTGGGGGCATGCATTAACATTTTTTTATCTTTCGTTATAGCTCTGGAACTTTAAAACAATTGAATGATATCATTTTAACATTACCAGTTTACACGATATTAATACCAGCAGCACATGTTTTGTATATTAGAATGAAATTATTAGACGTTAGCCTTCCATTTGTTGTACAATATCCTTTTAAATCAATTATTACCACAACTTTTTATGGATTTTATAATATTGATGATCAAGAACCTGTTGTCACTTTTAGTATTAAAGAGAATCCCGTAAAATTTACGGTGCTTGATTATACTTTTTCAACAGGAAATGTAATTTATTTTCAGATTGGACACGACAACATTGTGTAAGGATTTTGTAAAACTGTTTCTTTTCCTCATATTATTAGAATCCTTAAATCTAATGCCAGGATTTTTACATATGGAGCCAAAAACTTTTTTAGTTTAATCTATTAATATTAATAGATTAAAAATGTTAAATATAAATTTTTTTACATTCAAAGGGAAATAAGAAATATTCTGAAAATTATTTTCTATTAAGTTTTTTGTGTTAAGTTTTGTTCCCAAAAATATCCCCGAAATGTTTTTGTAAAAAGTTTTTCTGGGGTGAGCGCTTATTCAAAAAAATCCCGCAGTCAATATCTAGTACTACATAAAAATTTTTTCAGTATCAACAAAACTGGTGATTTTTTGATATTCCAAAATCAAGATGTTGTTTTATGGTATACATTTTTTCGTGATAGTAATGTCAAGAATGGAGCATTGTTTTTAATTGAAGCATACAACGGATTTGATGAAATTCTTTAACACATTGTTACAAAAAGTATTGAATTTATTATTGTAAAATAAAAGTTTCTTTTATTTCATTTTTACATTGTGAAACACAAAATACAAAAAACGTTTTTTAAAAAGTATAAGCTGCCTTATTGCACAATACAAAAATACAAAATCCACAATTTCCAACCCACTGCATTAAAAATTTGATAAATTTCGGCGCTATTAGTAGTTGTTGCTAATGCAGTAGAAAAATTTGGCAGTGTTGAATCACTTGTAGTTTTTGTGGTACTAGTGTAATTAAGTTCCATTGGTGTATTATGTTGGAGTCTTTCAAATTTTGTACAACAAAATGAAGCATCATAAATCGCATCAGAAAATGGAATTTCTTCTGCTGTTTTAATCCAACATGCATCATCAGGAATGAACGGTGTATTAAGAGATTTATAAAATTGTCCATTTATTGAAAGTAAATGACCAATTATTACTTCTGGATAAGTACTTTGTTCACCAAATTTTCTTATAAATCCAAATGAAAAAATCATATCAAATTGTTTTATATCAGTTGACAAAATTTTTGATGAATTAAAGTAACATGTCATTAAAGTATTTATATTTCCGCTGCATTGATTTGTCATGGTATTTATATCAAAGGAATAGTGATTAATGTAATAAAGAAGAGATGAGAAATTGTAATCCAATATTTCAAACTGCATGTTTATTTGATTTTCTTTGTCTGATATTGGTGTAATTCGATATGAAACGCTTAAGTTTAATGATAAATTATTTGTTGAATCAGTAATTGAAGCTTCAGTTTGAAATTCAGTGCATTTTTCTAAAAATGAAAATTTTAAATGGTTTTCGATTTTCACTAATTTCTGTTAAGTTTTAGCAATTTGTACAACTAAATACCTAGCTCCAACGCTGTTAATGTATAGCCTTTATTATTAATCTTTAATACTTACCGTGAATATCCGCATCACTAATTTCAATGTCCTCAAAATATCCACAGCATGCTCCTTGAGAAAAAGTTACATTATCAGTGGCTGAAAATGTTTATTGAGATTTATTATAGTTATTTCAGAGTTCTAAACCGAAAATAAGACGAAACGTACACTGAGAAAAAAGCAGTGACGAAGAAAACCCCACCGGTGATGAAGCTGTGACGAATTCATCACTATCAGTGATGAATTCGTCACCTGTGAGGGTTTTGTCGTCACTGACAGTGATGCTCGGGTGATGAATGCATCACGGCTTTTTCTCAGTGTATAGTCATTTCTATATACTAGGCAAGTATATAGGCAAAATTTCAGCCCTCAACTCCACCTTAAGTTTGAGATTTTTACGGTCAAATTCACATGGAAATAATTTTGATCCCGATTATCGGTTTTTCCAAAATTTTTTTTTGATTTTTTATAATGTCGAAATTAAAGGGGGACAACCACCTTTAACAAATTTTTTGAGTTGACTTTCATTGGAGGTCTCGACACGCGTAAAAAATTTGCTTGGTCACTTTTTCATTTCCCGTTTGCAAAAAAATAAGTGCCAAATAAGTGCGAGAAAAATTCAGGGAATGTTAATAAAAAAAATTTGTTAAAGGTGGTTGTCCCCCTTTAAAGTATTTTCTTTCTTAGACATCCTTTTTTTGTCACTATCACACATAAGAATATTAATAAATGACTTACAATATAATCCCTTACGACATTTATTTTCATTAACGAAAAAAGATCCATCTGAACCATCAAAAATATAGCCATCTTCAAAGAACAAAAAAAAAAATCACTAATAGTTATGGTATCTGTTTCGTTTTTTATATCAAAAAAGAAATCCATAATTCCATTTGGAAAACTAATTTCACATTCAGAATCTTTCATCGTACAATTAAGCGAATTAGGATTAACTTGTTGATTTACGAAAATTGGAAATACGGGTTTATAATCATCAGTTGAGTTCCAGAAAAAGTTTTTAAATGTTATTTTATTTGGAAATGTTTTATTTTCTGCATTAAATGAGGTATTCAAATCAAAATTGAATGAAAAAAATGTTTTTGAGTTGGCTGTTACATTTCCGGAATAATTTATTGTTTCACATTTTGGAACAGTAATGCTTAGAGATCGTTGCGCACACATATGCATAATAAATAATAACAAAAAAATTAACATTTTTGTAACAAAATAGTAAAAACGGAATAATTTTTTATGAAACTCGAAAGCTAGCAATAATCGATAATGTGTTTGAGAAGAGGAGTATTTGAAATCAAAGTCTTAAATATCTGTTAAAGATGGAATTTATATAGCACCCTTTTTTGTCGAGTTTTTTTTTTCTTTTCCGTGTTCAATGCTTTATCATTCATTTCAAAGGGAGTTAAAAGCTTTCAAAAAATTTCTTCGTATTTCCTATAAGAGGCTTAAAACTTTTTCAAGAAAGTGTTAAATCAAAATACGATTAAAACACTTTTATACCTAGACACATTGTCTAAAATTGCAAAGGTCCGGCTTATAAGAAGACCACCAAAGATATTCATCATTATACTTGCAACGCTTACATTAGACGCAGACTTGGAACTGAATGTTTACGTAATTTTGATTATCTGCTGGAGGATTTACGAAAAAAGAAAGACGTCGCTGTAAATTAAATCAATAATATTAGCATTATAAACGAAATTTGACTGCTGAATCTGAGAAGATTTAAAAAAAATTATTCACTAATAGACATCATTTTTGAGAAACTGCTATTTTCTGGATATTGGATTTGTGAAAGGGATGGTTTTAGACAGGACAGAGACATGTTTTATGTTTGAAAAAAGAGCTATAAAAAATGTCTGAGTTAATTGAATTTTCTAATCTATGTATTTTTTTAATTCAGCTGGATTTTTACCGACTACAAATTAATCTCTTTTTTGCAACATTGAATGCATCGTTTAACAATAATTTATTTATAGTGTTATACTTCCTTAATTTTTAGTTTGTACTTTTTAATGTTTGAAACTAATGTAGTCCATCTAAAAGGAGCAAATGATAAGGCATATTTAAACAATCATAACGCCTCTTCTAATGATGAAATGAAATAGATCTGTAGGAAAACACGTACAAAACATTTAAAGCTAAAACTGATATTGCTCTGGCACAGACTTTTTTCCATGCTGTAGATTAACTGTAAATTTGAGTAAGCTTCGATGTTGAAAAAAACTTTTATTTTACAATACATAAAAAAAGGTTTTTAATGCATAATAAAAACATTGCTTTTTACTGCATAATTTCTCTTTGGTATAACAATTCCTGAGATGAATACCCGATACGGTTTTACAAAATACAATACTGTAAAAGAGTCAGCAATAAAATGAAGGGATACAATTGGTAAAAGAATATATCCCATCCAATTTGCAGATGAAATTCCAAATAAAAATATTATTATACATATTCCAATTGGAATAAGGGCAAAAATAATAGCATTCAAAAATTGAACAATTATGCATCTAAAAATATTTTTAAAGATTATATCTTTCGTTTATGATATGTACAATGCTACGAAAGGTAGCATGAGTAAAACAGCATTTTGACTTTTGATAGCAATTCACAAACAAGGGGCACATAATTTTCAGGGAAGAGTTATTCCTGATGGAAGCAAAAAACGAACTTATAAAGCATTTTTTGATGATTATGTGTTTGTTTGGAAACAATTCTTTTAATTTGTTGCATACGATACAAAAACCAAATATTAAAAGTGACAGCTGACATGACAGTAACAAATACCCATAAAAAATACAGGGCAGCATTAATATAACCTAAAATAGATAAAAGGTTGCACTTTTATATTTAAAAAAATTTTAATGATACTTTTTAATTTTTTTCTTTTATCGTAAAATTTATAAATAAAAAACATAAACAGTTGTGTTTTTAAAAGTATGTCAAATTTAAGCAACAAAAAAAAATATTTTCATTTATTTTTCAACCACATCCAAATAATTTGTCGCAACTTCACAAACGCAAAAAAAACTATAACGAATTGCATCCAGGTTTTTTTCTTTTCTTAAATCTATCAAAACCCTTCCTGAAAATGAATTATCAGAACAATAAACAAAAAATAATAAAATTGTTTTAAGTTTTGCAATTTTATTTTGTTTTAATGTTATGTCATAATTAGTAAGTGGTGGACAAGAAAAATACAGGTGAAAAAAGTTATTACAAAAAATATAAGTGCCAATTTTTTTAACATATAATATTATTGGAGGAGGAAGTTACAAATTTAATATTTAATCTTTAACTTTTACAACTGGTGTACATTTATTATTTAAGTAGTTAAAAATAATTTGTGCCAAATTCTTTGTAATATTTGACTGATGAAAAATGGCTTTGGTTTATTTTACTGAAGATTGGGAAAAATTGTATAACTGTACCTTTTATAATTATGAAAATAAGCCAATTGAGCAACGCCTGAATATTGGTCGGGGATGGCTGTACATAACTACTTTCGTTGTTGTTTGGGTAAGCTCAGAAAAGGTTTTAAAATTTCAGAAAATAAAAAAAAACGAAAATTTTTGATTTAGATTTTATACATTCCATGCATTATTGGAATGTGTGACAAAGCTTTGCTCAAATATTCATGCTACAAATTAATGTTGTATCTTGCAATTCTTGACCTCAACACAAGTATATACGCCGGTTTTTGGGCCGGCTTCGTCAATATTACCGGTTTGCACTTTTGTGCATCTCGAACTGTAATCTTTTGGATTGGAAGCTTAAATAATATGGCCTGGAATGCTCAAAGTACTGCAATTTGTTTGTTAGCATTTAATCGATGCTTGAATGCATACGATAAAAATATGAGTAAACTATTATTTGGTGGATATAAAATTTATATTTGGATGGCTTTACCAGTGTTATATGGCGGAAGATTTTTAATAGTTGGATATCCAGGAATTTTTTCGCCATTTTATTCGGCATTAATTTTTAATCCGCATATCGGATTTGCAAATGATGAAAATAATTCGGTTTGTTTTTAACAAGTTTTTTTTAACCATGATAACAATACCTCAAAGCATTGTTTTACAGTATTACGTTTCATCATTTAACAATTACTTCACCTCTGCAGCCGTAATCCTTACCTATCTTTTTTATATTCTATTGCAGTATATTGCAATCAAAAAATCTGGCACAAATCAAATGCGAAAGGCTGTAAGTACGGGACCTTATTTTACACGTAATAATATGACTATGTTTTTAGACCAAAGCTTTTGGACAGGTTCTTATTATCGCCATTTCACTTACTGCAATTTCTATGGGATTTCTAATTATGCAATTAGGGAATACACCGCAACTCTACCGTGATATAATTGCTTATAGCTTTGTAGTCTTTGATGGTGAGAGTTTTTTCGTCACTATTTTTTCTCAGTGTAAAAAAAGAGTACTTGACCGTTAGCCTCCTATAAACGTTAACATTTAAAGTGATAACAAAACTTATATGACAACATGACAAATTTTTAGGATTGCCAGCAGTAATTTATTTAACCATGAATAAATCAATTCGAGAAAATGTTAAAAATTTGTTGTTTTTCTGGTATCAACCCTCTACTACTACTCCCATTGTAAGTATCTCATTTAATCCTGTTGTGCGACGATTGACAATTAGATGAAAAAATGCTGCTTTCAATTTTGGTTTTTGTATATTTTTGTTATTATGTGTATGAAACTGTGTTCAAATTAAATTTTAAGAATTCAAATGAAGTTGTTCCACAATTGGATTTTTTAAAACATACTACTTTTTTGTAAATTTATTTAAATAAAATTTTTTTATATCAAAATTTATTCAAATGTCGTGCATTTTTCAACATTATAATTTAAAATAAAGAATTAAACAGCAAAAATCTAACTTTTAATTCAAAAAAACGGCAACTAATAATCAGGTACAAAATATATAATAATTGATAGGTACAAAATTTTTGATGGATGGTTATTTAATGAATTTGGAAGTATCTGCTTTTATCGACGAAAGGTCAAGCAGAAAGATAAAGCAATGGTAAACAACGATATTATTCAAATTCCAAAAAAATCAACT